>JAXIVJ010000313.1:167500-170000 GCA_036785665.1 Chirona hameri | reverse complement strand
TAATACTGATCGTCCTTATTTGATCGATACTAATTTTTGGCACGAACTTGATGTATAATTCCTGGCTGAACATATAATATATTCACCTCACTATTAAAACGCATTGCAATATTGAACCAAAAGGTGACATAAAACACATGCACCATTCAAAGCCACACATTCACCACACATTTCGTCAGCATAAAACAACCATAGCTATCACTGGTAGCTCTTGTTATATATCCCTTTCATAATTAAATCGTTGTAAATATAAAATACGTCATTGCTGAGTGTGTCATGCGGCTACCTGCCCTCAAGCGTGCGCCAAACGACAACAACTTTACAAACATCCAAGAATACAATCTCTTCAGCCAACTATCACCGTGTCCACCGTCTCGCCCCACGTCCTATCCCAGCCGTCTAGCCCGTGTGAACTCTGCCCCGGTCAGACCGAGCCACAGGCCCGCAGCAGCAGCAGCAGTGGCGACTGCTGGGCCCCGGTGCAGGGCTGCTGCTGCTGAAGACGTGCCCAGCCGGCCCTGCTGCGGCGCCACCTCCAGAGCTGCGTCGTCCAGCGGCCGGCGTTCAAACACGCGTCGGCCGTACGCCAGCTGCACGACCGGTAGTTGTGGCCGATCGGCCGACTGCGGAGGCCGGTCAACGCCCGGAACTGAGCGATCTGCGACATAGGGCGGGGCAAGTCAGGTCAGGTCAGGTCAGGCCAGGTCAGGTCAGCTAAGTTATCAGTGCCCGGAACGGAACAATATGTGATACAGGGCGGGTGAGGTCAGGTCAGGTCAGCTTCAGGTGTCAGCTGTCGTCTACCACCGACCACGTTACTCGTAACGAATAGAGACATCAGCATTTACATTCACCAACGACACCGACTACTTCCATGTCTACACGCATTCGCCAGAAAACACATCCCGCTAGCGCACCCTGTTTCTCCGTAGCTTGGACGGTGCGTTTGAAGACGGTCCAAGTGACCACTTCATAACATCCAGGCGTGGTGAGGGAGCCCTCGTAGCGGTAGAAGTGGCCGAGGTCGTTCGGCAGCAGCTCCAGCAGGCTCGCGGCTCGGACAGTAGGGTGGAGGCGCCACCGGCCGTGATGCGGTGAAGAGCCGGCGCCAGACGCGTCAGACCGCTGTTGGGAGTGGGACCCACCTGACAGAGGATGGAGGGGAAGGGGCGAGGGGTTAGGCGGCACATAACGACATCACAGGACGAATCTGAAGTGATTGTCGTGTGTTAGTCAGCTGGTATATTTCCAATATTACAGCTCGATAGCTCACTGTGCCACTGTGATTGTATACCTACCTCAAACCAGACTGCCAGGACGGCAAGCCCACCTACCTCAAACCAGACTGCCAGGACTTTAATCCCACCTACCTCAAACCAGACTACCAGGACGGCAAGCCCACCTACCACAAACCAGACTGCCAGGACAGCAAGCCCACCTACCTCAAAACCAGACTGCCAGGACTTTAAGCCCACCTACCTCAAACCAGACTGCCAGGACGGCAAGCCCACCTCCCTCAACCAGACTGCCAGGACGACAAGCCCACCTACCTCAAACCAGACTGCCAGGACGGCAAGCCCACCTACCTCAAACCAGACTGCCAGGACGGCAAGCCTACCTACCTCAAACCAGACTGCCAGGACAACAAGTCCACCTACCTCAAACCAGATTGCCAGGACGACAAGCCCCACCTACCTCAAACCAGACTGCCAGGACGACAAGCCCACCTACCTCAAACCAGACTGCCAGGACGACAAGCCCACCTACCTCAAACCAGACTGCCAGGACGGCAAGCCCGTCAGGACGCTGGGTAGCGTCCTCCATGTCGGCATACTTGGTGTTTGGCACAGGATGTGCATCTCCATCGGATAGCTGCGGGGAGCGGCGCTACATTTAAATCACAACACGTTGGTCAAGTTCTTTAATTAAGGCACACATGGTTCACGCGAATGGGCGGTTAAATGAACAAGTTTCACGTTTTTATGTGCTTAAAATTAACAAAAATGAATTCATATACTAAAATTCAGTCATTTTATCGACAGATGCATAGTTGCAGTAAAACAAATCAACAAACTTTGCAAAAATTAATTGTTAAAAATGTTCTTGATGCGCGGTCGTGACGTGAGACGTCACACATGCATGATGTTTGACCCAATTTGGCCATGGTTGATCATCTGCCGTAACCATGACCGTAACCATGTTCTCAGATCGGCTTATTTTTTGGCAATTACATAGTGGATGTGTTTTGGAAATTTGCGCACAAAAACGTTGGTATGTTGAAAGTATCATAATTAAAGTTGGGAAATTCCCAGATGTCGAGTTCATGAGCAGCCCGCGCCAACGTACAACCCTGTTTCCCCTTTGAAGCAAGCAGGCAATGCTTGTATACTTGTACGGCCTAGAGGCAATGCACCTCAGTTCAATGTAATGATTGAGCTCGTGCCTTTGGTTAAGCTAAAATGATCCATGTATATTTTTTTTTAAAGGTTTGGCGCAGTTA
>JAXIVJ010000313.1:10000-162500 GCA_036785665.1 Chirona hameri | reverse complement strand
CGCGCCGGCGGCCGGTGCTCCTCCCCAGCCCCCCCGCACCGACACACATAAGGATAACTCGTTATCACGGGTGGCCATACTTACCTTTTCTGAACAAAATGTGATGTCAGGTTCAGTTGTGAACGGATTTAGAAAAATGAAACACCATTCAATAGGAAACTGTCTCGTGCATCCTATACTTAGTATAGAAAGAGTATCTGAAAATCAGAGGCGTCACTAGGAGTTATTAAATGAGGGACATTATTCTGCCTATGGTGCCCATGATATATTCTACATTTGCGTTCGAAGATAGTGACGGATGCGCATTTTATTGTTAATGTTGTTGTTTGCCGGACTCCAACGGTTGTGTATTCAATATAACGGAACATCGATCAACATCAGGAACATTAAATGACAAGACCCGGTAAAAAATACATGAGCAATGATGGTATTCGAAGTCGAAACATATATACTAATATATACGAAATATGATATGTAATATAGAGTATTATACCCCATATTATACAGTATCATACCCCGTAATATAGACAATATTATACATATTTATTATATATATAGGTATTATACATATACATACAATTACATATTGTACAAATACATATTATACATACTATACATATATTATATATAGTATAAAATACACGAAATACGGGGTTCAGGTAGGCAATTATTTGAATAATGTACCTGGCCATAGTAGCGCTATATTACGTATTATTTTACTGGGCTTAAGTGACTACGTGGGTGGCAAAGATCACTATGTTTCCTGTGGCCACACCTCACAGCACTGAATTAATTGTTGCAAGTTAAACAAAATGTAACTACTGGGTAAACAACTAAAGTGAATACAGTGACAAACATTAGCTTGTATTATATAATGAGGCAAGAAGTTAGATATACTGTTGAAAACACAATGATAAAATGGCATAATGGCATCAATAACAACTGTTAAATTAACGAATGTACATACCTAGCTAGGCAGACAGCAACTTAATATGAATCAAGGAAAATAATGTTGACACATTTTTTAAACAAGGCTTTTGATCTGGTGATGTCATTCAGATTATAAACCAACGTGGCTATGACATCATTCCACAGGAACGGGCTAGCACAATAAAGTGAATATTGTCGATAATTTGTGAGTCGATAGTTTGTTGTGACGCTTCCAGCGTTAGTCGTGGTATGCTCTTGGAAGTGGCGTATGTGTCGTGTTGGTCTCTTCACATGAGCTATGGTTATTTTGTCTGCAATTGGGCTTGGGACTCGACCAGTGATGAAGTCATGTAAAACTAATAGCATATGGTATTTAACCAAGTCAACCAATTTCAGCATTCGGAGCTCACGGAAAAGACGAGAAGTTGAAGTTCTGGGATCAGCCCTCATTATTAGATGTATAGCACGTTTTTTAACTGTGATGATAGGTTTAAGAGATGAGTGGTAGTTGGAGCCCCAGATGACTGAACAGTACGTTAGATAGGATAAGATCAATGCATTGTAAAGGAGGATTATTAGCTCTCTGTTTAGTACAAATCTGGCTCTATATAAAACACCAAGGTGTCTGCTGCATATGCCTGACACTTTGTTTATGTGTGCTTTAAATTTCAGGTTGTCATCGACTAATACACCGAGATACTTGACCGTCTTAGCTCGCTTTAAGTGAGCGCCTCCTACTGGAATATTCATATTTACTTCAGTCTCCTGTGTTGAGTAAAGTTGATAAAAAGTGTTGGGTATTGACAAAGACAATATGTAGGAATGTAGCCAGGCAGATATCTTGGGAAATGAACGTGATATGACACTTTGGAGGTCAGCATATAGAGCAGAGCATAGCAGGGCTGTATCATCAGCAAAAAGTAGTATTTTTGCCTCACCACAAGCTGTGTGTAAGTCATTTGTGTACAATAAAAACAGAAGGGGTCCCAAAAGGGAGCCTTGTGGGACCCCGCAGGTTGAGTCAACTGCATCTGAGATTATGCCATTATATTTAAGTTTTTGCGTTCGTGACGTGAGGTAGGATCTTAACAGATTCAAAGAGAGTCTCCAACAATGCCGTATTTGGAGAGTTTCATCAATAGAAAATCATTGTTCACTGTGTCGAACGCATGGGCTAGATCAAGATAAATTCCCGCTGTTTTTCTTTTATCTGTCATATTGGCTGTTATGAAGTCATGAAGTAGTGATAATGGCATATAGGTTGAATGATTTGACCTAAATCCAAATTGGTTGTCATACAGAACGTTATGTTCAGTGATAAACGTCAATAGTTGGTCATACATTATTGATTCGATAACTTTTGACAGAACCGGTAGAATTGATATAGGTCTATAATTGGAAAACTGCGTTCGTATACCAGCTTTGTATATAGGAATTATGAGGGCAAGTTTAAATTGTTTTGGAAAGGTCGATTCTGTAATGCATAAATTAATAAGATGTGTAACTTCTGTTATAATAGCTGGCAGTAGACATTTGATGAGCTTGGTGCTGATACCATCAAGTCCAGCACCTACTTCATTCAAGCTATAACAGTTTTAGTGACATGAAAACTCGTGGTACGGCTAAACGACATCGTCTCAGACACCCTGACACCTTCCATAAGGCTCATAGGATCTGCACTGGCTGGTCCTAGGGCTGAGTTGAGGTTTGGGCCTACTCTGCTGTATGTATCAGTATGTATGTATGTGTTGAAGGAGTCTGCAATGCGATGGCGGTCATCTGTGAGGTCACCATCAACTTCGAATTGGTTCGGAAGCCCCTCAGCATTCTTAGCTCTCCTGATAGCTTCAAGTAAATTGGCCCACACGAGCTTTGGGTTACTAGCATGTTCCGGAATTGGTTTCGGAAACAATTTATTTTCGCATGCCGTATAGTCAACCTCAGGGTGTTACGATACCTTCTGAATATCAGTTGATTTTCAGGGGTACGATTGCTATTTGATATTAAATTGTTTCAGAAGTTTACACCTTTTTCTTAAAGATCGAAGGATACCCATTGTTATCCACGGTTGAATAGGCGCATATTTTCTGGATGGTCTGGTATTAGATAGCCTAACTGTCTCGTCGTTAATGGCACTCACAAGACGTTCAATAGCTAGCTCGTGATCATCGATATTCAAGTATCCTCTAAATTTCTCAGATATATTAGCTTAAGTTCTTCAATACGTCCATAGTAGCCCCATAGTGTTGACAAAGTATAATGAATAGGGTATTGTCATCGCAAGTTCGAGCATTGTTGTGCAGTGGCAATAAGTATGACGGAGAAGCAAACACCATTACAGTTTTCATTATTTTGCTCAGCGTTGGATCCAGCAAAACATAATAAATTGCACATTTTCGAAGCTGATGGGGTGTTTTCCCCATTACCGCCTGGAATTAGGTCAAAATACTTTCACATCTCTCGCATGCGTTGCATTGCAATTATTAACTGCAGCTGCATAACCAGGTCAAGGCTTATACAGTTTTAGCCTGGATCGTAGATAACAATGTTGTCATTCAGTAAAACCAATGAAGAACTGGCAAAATTGAATAACTACAACCAAATCCTTCACAACCAACATTATAATGATTTGCGATATCAGTAATAGCACTTCATCCGAAAAGAAAACGCTGCGCTTATTCAGCGCTGCCCCAGGGCCACCAAACGCTGGCTCTCGTAAAAAAACTTGGTATCTGTATCAGCATCCACGGAAAGACATAATGTGGAGTTATAGTTTTAATTACGTTATTAATATGGACTTTTCCACAAGAGTGTGGGCGTTCGGGCTCGGAGCTTTCGATATGTGTTTTGCATATGTTCATCAGCGATCGTTCGTAAGAATTAATTACATTTGAAAAAAATGGGAATTTGTCAAATTGTATTTGTGGGAAATGTCAAAATTGTAGTTTTTAACTATATTTTTATGAACGATCGCTGACCGAAGATATGTAAAATAGATAGCTGATTGTGTGGGTTGAGGTTCAAAAGTGATAAGGGTCAATCGTCATCATAATTATAACTAAGCTATGCTTAAGAAGCTAGGCACTGTTCTGCTGTTGAGAGATCTATCTTAGTATCTCACCTTGCTACAATTTACAATCAAAGCTGCATTTGAGCCATGTTGAAGCTGCAAAGTGTTCTTGATCATGTTTGATGGTGGAACTTCTGATAGTACCTACCTTAATTTGTCCTCACCTTTGTTCAAAGATGATACCCTATTCATTACTGTCAAAGGGTATCACACAGTAAAATGTGGGTATTAATTCAGTTTTTGTCTTTTCTTTAATATTTATTTGAATGTTTAGTTTGAACCAGTGTTCGTCACGGGTCCATCAACCCCCAGCCCGGCCCAGCCCGGGCCCAAGAACACCAAGCACAGGCCTGGACCAGGCCCGGTCAAATTAATAATATTGAGGCCCAGACCCGGTCCGGCCCGTTCAGATTACGCATATCATTATTTTCACAAAATTTGCAATCATTATCCTAGCATACTTACTTGTATACTATAAATGTGAAACATGAACCAACTATGCCAACCAAAAAAAAAAGCCACAGCCACAGCAACAGTGTGTTGCTGTGGAAGTGAACTGCTGGGTAAAATACTGTTAAGCTCTGACCTGAGCTTGCGCTCAACTTCAACATTCTCGGCCCAGGCCCGTCCAGAGCCCGGTGATTTCCTTAATTAAAGTTGAGGCCCGGCCCAGGCCCGGCCCATGGCCCATAGGGCCAGCCCGGCCCGTGGCGAACTCTGGTTTGTACAGCTGACATTTATCAACATACGCCGAATCTGCTGGATCCCGCTGGGTCTTTTTGTTGGTCTGCCGAGAGATCTCAGTGGATATCTCGGCAAAATTTAAAGATGGGTCTTGGATTTGGTTGGATCTCTCGGCAAAATTCGACCTTGGATCTATGATCTCAGTGGATCTCTCGACAAAATTAAGAGGGTGATCTATGATCCCATATGATCCCGGATCCAGGGTCAATGGGATCGGATCCCGGGACCGATTTTTGGAATCCATGCACATGTCTGGTAGGAAAGCGGATTTTAATTTTTGGAATTGCTCTGCAATGTACGGACAACTATTACATAAAGTGAAGAATTGGAATCGGAGGTGTACTTGGGGTCACCACAGGTCAACGAACAAAAGATCACGTGATGTCGGGGTCAAGGTCACTCAAAGTCACGTAGCAAAAGCTGGAAACAAAATGTCCGTATCGCTCCAAAGTCAGCTATCAAAGTTTTTTAAAAACTATTTTAGTTCAATAAAAAAAAAAAAATGTCTCTTAAAGTGCCTCTGCAGCGTGGCTTCGAAAAATGCCTGAGGCTATAACTTGGAAACCGGAAATCAGATCAAGCTAATTTTCATACAACTGAATTCGGGGCCCACGATAACCCCAGTCCCCATACACCAATTTTGAACAAAAAGTGAGCGATGAGTGTTCTTGACTTGTCTAAATGTTTTGGTTTTACCCATATGCCATTCGAGGCAAAAATGAAGGTACATTACCGAGATAAATGCTTCCTGGAGCTCCCCGTCGCAAGTGAAAGCAAACAAATCATATACCATTTTAAAGGATATGTCTTGAGGAAGAACTTAGGAAGGGTCACTATTGGTGCACTGTGGTGCATTTTTTTTTGCTGCCCTTTTATGCCTAGACGTTACGAGCATTATCACTTATAAAACATGCATGATATAAACATGTCAAATGTTAGGGTAAACATAAAACTTAATTGTAAGCATCACACACTGTTGCCAGAACCATAACCTTTCACTAGAAGTGCAGATGTCCCGGATAATACATCTCTGTGGCAAGTTATAGGACATTAATATCGACCTATTTTCAAGAGCAAAATGTCGCATCCGAAACACGGATCGTAACACTCTGTTCAGCCGCCTGTGCTGAGTCCACCCGTTTCCGAATGTAATAATAATGAATGTGCCTAGGCTAATTGGACATTTTACTAGCATATTAGATGATAAAATATGTTTGGTGAAAGTCAAAATTTAGCAATATTGGCCACCCATTATACCGAGTTATCCTTAGGTGCAACAGCGCGCCGTCGGCCGGTGCTCCTCTCAATCCAGCCCCGCCCGCACCGACAGCGCGCCGGCGTCCGGTGCCCGCTCTGACCTGCGTCCGTCGAGCTCGTGCTCGGATCCGACCGTGTCGTCCTCGCCCCAGTGGAAGTGGAAGCCGACCACCTGGTACTCGCCGGGCAGTGACCCAGCCCTCACCAGCGGCACGCGCTGGGAGGACATGGTCACCAAAGCTGGAGTAACAAAAGTAACCAAAGCTGTTATGCATGCCATATCAACCTATTGGCTTGCACGAACTTCGAAATTGTGGACATCACCATGGACCGAATATATTGCGGCAGTAATATTTACTATTGCGGGCAGTATTGGCATTTGAAACACACTACTTCTTATCGACAATGTCTAGCAAAACGTACCGTATTACGTGACTAATCGACATTTTACGATCGAGTATCGACTCACCGCCGACGTGGTTGTTTGATCGAGTATCGACTCACCGCCGACGTGGTTGTTTGATCGAGTATCGACTCACCGCCGACGTGGTTGTTTGATCGAGTATCGACTCACCGCCGACGTGGTTGTTTGATCGAGTATCGACTCACCGCCGACGTGGTTGTTTGATCGAGTATCGACTCACCGCCGACGTGGTTGTTTGATCGAGTATCGACTCACCGCCGACGTGGTTGTTTGATCGAGTATCGACTCACCGCCGACGTGGTTGTTTGATCGAGTATCGACTCACCGCCGACGTGGTTGTTTGATCGAGTATCGACTCACCGCCGACGTGGTTGTTTGATCGAGTATCGACTCACCGCCGACGTGGTTGTTTGATCGAGTATCGACTCACCGCCGACGTGGTTGTTTGATCGAGTATCGACTCACCGCCGACGTGGTTGTTTGATCGAGTATCGACTCACCGCCGACGTGGTTGTTTGATCGAGTATCGACTCACCGCCGACGTGGTTGTTTGATCGAGTATCGACTCACCGCCGACGTGGTTGTTTGATCGAGTATCGACTCACCGCCGACGTGGTTGTTTGATCGAGTATCGACTCACCGCCGACGTGGTTGTTTGATCGAGTATCGACTCACCGCCGACGTGGTTGTTTGATCGAGTATCGACTCACCGCCGACGTGGTTGTTTGATCGAGTATCGACTCACCGCCGACGTGGTTGTTTGTGACGTTCATGCTGTGCGGGACGTGGTCGAAGAAGCTCAGCTCCAGCGGCTCCAGGTGCTTCTGCAGCACGGCGGCCGAGTGGATGTCGATTGGCGACTGGTGGTGGTGGTCACACTCCTTGTAGCCGAGCCGACTCCATTGGCCGGGACCTGAGATCGGAGCGCAATCTCTCTACAGGTGTGCTTCATGTATAACCAAACAGTGCATCTGTACCACTTCAAATGGTGCATTAAACTCACACGCCACATATCTGCATAGATACATACCCAACACAGAAGTTATTACTTGTCATAGAAGAACATTTTACGGATATCTCAGTATTGCAAGTAGCGAAGAGCACGCATGGTGTTTCGCGCAAACGTGTAAACGCTGGCGAACGCAGGGATCTTCACTAACCATTATTGCCTTCGTAAGTCCATTCTTCCCCTGGAACACAAAAACGGTGTGAAACGTCAATAAATGACGTCAAGAGATGGCAAGAGATGATGCTCACAAAGGCACACACTTGTCCAAAATACTGCCTCAGTTAGAACGGGACACGATGTCGGGACTCAGGTCAACTACTCGCTGGTGTCGTCAACGGCAGAAGCAACGCAGCAACGCAGGAGCAGCAAAGCATGTCAACGGCAGAAGCATGTGCAATATACTGGACGAGAGAATCATATTTGGACCACAATCCTTCCGGCCAAATCCAGAGTTGCGATTCATCTCAAATCACGATAGCTACGACGCTCGACACAAACGACGGTCGCATGCATATTCTGACGGAGATCGCGTGTGGGGGTACCTACTGAGATATGCGAGGAAGTGTTGTTTTCAACGGAACCGATCTCAAATGTGAACTCAATCGACCGTCTGTTTTTGGAGAATTATGATGATGGCTTTGATCATCTTTGCAATTGGTCATAATGAGGAATGGTTACTCTAACATCACTCACCAAAGGTGCCAACAAAAGTGGAACCTAGGTGGTAGCAGGGCCATTCGGATCAAGGTGGTCCAAATTAACCCGCCATTTTTCTGATCGTGAGTTTTGACATGACCTCATTCTAAAACTATTGGACAAGAACCATTAAATCTGAAACGAAAAGTGTTAGCGTAGGAAGAAGCAAAAGGATTTGGAGCTGTATCTGCCCAAACTCAATAGAGGATTCGTATCAAAATGACTCAGCTTAGTGACATGAAAGCTTAAAGGAAATAGTTCACCTTCAATATGGGTTTTGAACTGAGATGGCAGTTTTGTAGCCCGTGTTGGAAAACCCCTATCTGCAAGTTTTCTTGACTGAAAAGTCTCCAGCCGAATATATTTGATTTTTTGGCGAAGGAATGCGGTGCTGACGAAAGAATGCGGTGCTGACGAGGCCTGGGCAGAGGCTATACAATCAGCCAATCAGCTTGCAGCTGGTGCTAGCAAGCGAACTGCCGACCGCCGGTTGGCACTTCTCTAATGCGAGTCTATCCTTACTTTCGAATCTGATTGGCTGAGCCATTTATTTCATTGCGCGTGACGTCAGGACTCTGACTGAGAGTATGCATATAGTTTTGATAACACTAATAATTTACGACCTTCTGTCCTGAATCGGCGCGATGTATGGCCATTTTTGACAATCTAAAAATAATTTGTATTTCAAAATGCAATCAAATCGCGTTTGGAAAAAAATGTTCCAAGGTGAACTATTTCCTTTAGCCCTCGCCAGTGTAGGGAGGGGGGGGGGGGATGCCACCCTCTCCCCTCGTTTTTTTTTTCTTCTCGGGAATAACTCGCGTAGTTATCAACCGATTGCGATGAGACTTTCGGTACCCTACTTTTGAACAAATTGACACATACTCTGAAAATTTAAAACTTCTACCCCCCCCCATGACCTGTTTCTCAAGGTCATGTCAGGCGCAACTGGCGTCCCGTAGTATCGATGCTTGTAACTTGTGCAGTTTCGGAGTGTTTGTTGTTCAGGAGCATACCTATGCACAGGTGTTACCAGGTGACATTTATGGTTTCCACTGAGATCGTGACCTCCGATGACCTGAGATGACTTTGTTTGGCATCTGGCAGTTTCTAGGACATTTAATGACGCTGATTTAACATTTGGCATCCCTTTAACATAATTATATGTTCCACTGGGGTCATGCTCTTTCACAGGTCATTCGTTGGTGGTAGGGGAAGGTGGGGTGGGGGGGGGGGGGGATATTTGGACCATATATCGAGGTCACTGGCCTCCGATTAACTTTTTTGATGCTGGTAGTTTCTAGGACATTTTGAGACACTGATTTCAAATTTGGCACCCATTTTGCATAATGATATGTTCATTCACTATTTTAGCTCAATTATAATTCAATTTTTACACATGCACGATTTGGACGACATCCGGGTCATTGACATAACCTCAGGTCACCTAATGACCCAGGACCTTAAAATCAGGTATCAACGGTTTCCTCTCATCACAAGCAATACGCTCGTTTTTTAATCGAAGCTCAATTAGGGGCGAAACACCAGGGGGTCGTACCCCCTCCTCCCCCTGCACGGTCATGTAGGTATCGGACGCTGCACGGGCGAGGGTTAAGGTTCGAATTCCCCACCTTCCCCTAGTTAGGTATTATTTATTATAAGAATTGATGCAAGTAACTTGTAACTTTGCGAGATAAAAGACCCACCATCCCATTATGCGAAATGGTTTAACAAATTTCCCGCTACATTATTGGGTATTCCGAAATTCTAACCTATGTTACTAAAGATAATGTTTGTTCTATAAGAACACTCAGAGCTGCGACGTAGGTACTAAATTGTACATGAAAGTCTGGTTATGCCTTTATAAGGCAGCCAGTTCGGTTTTCAATTAAATATAAGAATTTGATCAATGATAATTAAACTAATTCGATATTGTATATAAGTTCCGTTTGATCGCTTAAATGTCATTACTCATGCAGATTACCCACCTAACAAAGGTCAACTCGCCAAGTCCGTTCCACCCATATCTGATCACCCATACTTCCCGATAAATATATGCGTTTCCGGTTTCATAAAAGATAAAACGGTATTCCCAGTTTCATTTTCACCGTATCTCAATGTATGAAAAGTGGCCCACCTACATCTATCATAATATTTATCTTACTATCTTATTATCATACATGAAGTCAGGTGGTAAAAATGACTATCACTATGCAATTATTATCACTATGTCCGTGAAGTTAGCGTCGGATTCCGATTAGAATTCAGCGTCGAGTAGCGATTCGCCTCAAACTGTGGCAACAGGTCAATTGGGACACGCTGATCACGAAAATGACATTCATTTTGACATTCAAGGCCATCTTCAGTCATTTTCAAGGTCAAAGGACGGGTCGGCTCAAAACGACCCGAAGTTATTGTCTGATCTAAAACATAATGGTCTCAATCGATTCCTCAGGTCTCAGGGCTCGAACGAGTCGGCTCAAAACGAGCCGCGTTTTGAGTGCTACAAATGCACTGAGTCATTCTTAAAATGTTAGTCACGATAAAATGTGAATAGAACGATTGAGTAGGCAGCTGTTTATCAGATGCATCAATCATGATCTCGAGTCCTACAAGAACACCCGAAATCAGCCAAAGTTATAAAAAGAAGGGGCTGGGCGAGCCATTAGTTCCTCAAGAGCCCCTGTGACGGCCTCGTGCGCCGCCGCCGCCAGCGTCCGGCGCGGCCCGCAGGGAGAGGGTCAGGGGAAAACACGAGCGAGCTGCCGGTGGCCACATCCGAATGATAGCGTGGCCGGCTGCCGGTGGCCACATCCAACTGATAGCGTGGCCGGCTGCCGGTGGCCACATCCGACTGATAGCATGGCCGGTGCCCTGTGGCCACATCCGATTGATAGCGTGGCCGGCTGCCGGTGGCCACATCCGACTGATAGCGTGACCGGCTGCCGGTGGCCACATCCGACTGATAGCGTGGCCGGCTGCCGGTGGGCACATCCGACTGATAGTGTGGCCGGTGCCCGGTGGCCACATCCAATTGATAGCGTGGCCGGCTGCCGGCCTGGTGTATTAGCAGGCCGACTGCGGGCCACCGGCGGCACCCGGACGCCACAGCCATATATGTATGTATGTATGTATTTACTTCGTGGGCTTATCCCTGATACATGACCGATGTCATAGGGCTATTCTTAAGCCCGAGTCAATCGCACGAAGACATACAGTGATGGGTAAAATACAGGCACACTTCATACACACGATAAACCAGCGGCAATCAAGATTCAAGAGACTAATGCCTTAGGCAGAGTCTGAGGCCGTCACTCCGATCACGTCACTTCTGACAAGCGCTGTCGCAGCTTATACAAGAAGAGGGAGGCGGACATAGTCACAAACTCTCACGGCAGGGTGTTGTACTCGGCAGCCGCGCGGTATACAAACTGTCTCTTCCCCGCGGCCGAGCCACGTATGCGGGGGAGACTGAGAAGGTGGTCCTGTCGGGTACTGCGGCTGTGCGGGGGAGACTGAGCAGGTGGTCCTGTCGGGTACTGCGGCTATGTTCATCGCGCTCGGCATTGGTACAAAACTGCGCGGCGAGCGACTCGGGCTCCCCGGTACGCCGGACTCTGTGGAGCATGCTCAGAGTGTGGTGTTGGACCATAGCGGAGGGATTGAGCCAGCCAAGGCTGGCACGGACGGCGGAGATATGGTCGAATTTCTTCTTGCCAGAGACCACACGGGCTGCGAAATTCAGTATTTTGTTGATGATTGCGAGGTTCTTGGCAGACCCGTTATCGTACACGGAGAGGCAGTAGCGGACATGGGAGAGGACGAGAGCTGACACAAGGATAGGGAGTGTGCCGGACGGGAGGTAGTGACGAATGTGGGAGATACCGGTGAGGATCCCGAAGCACTTCTGCGATAATTTTGACACGTGGGAGTCCCACGTTAGAAAACGGTCGAATGTCATACCCAGATTTTTGACTTCTGTGCTGGGTGACAATGTGGTTTGGCGGAATTTCACTGAGAACTGGGGAAGGTTGCGCAGATTTTGACGCGAGCCGAGAGGGAGTAGTTCAAATTTGGTTTCATTGACTTTGAGACCATTGGAACGGAAGTAGTCATCAAGAGAGTGAAGCGATGTCTCTAATTTGGCGGCTAAATCAGAAAGGTTGGATTTTTGACCAGAGACCAGGATCTGGGTGTCGTCAGCATACTGAATGACGTACGCCTCAGCTGCGTGAAGACTGAGGTCGTTGACGAAGATGGTGAACAATAGGGGTCCTAGGGAAGAGCCTTGAAAGACTCCCTGGTTGATGGTGCGAGGGGCCGAGATCTGCGAGCTAGAAATTGACACGCTTTGGGTATGGCCAGAGAGGTAGTTTCTGAACCAGGTAGTCTCGACGCAGTGAAGCTGCAATTTCTCGAGCAGTTTTGAGTGACAGATAACATCAAACGCTTTACTTAAATCAATCAAGCAAAGGAGCGATATATGGCCTTGATCCATGCCGGAAAGTGCGCGGTCGGAGATCTGGATGAGGGCGGACTCGGTGGAATGCTTAGGACGGAAGCCGTGTTGCGTGGGGGATATCAGACGGTTGTGGGTGAGGTAGTGTTGGAGTTGGCACTGGACCACCTTTTCCACTACCTTGGTCATGACGGGAAGGATAGAGATCGGACGGTAGTTGGAAGGACTGTCTGGATCGCCGGACTTGAAGATGGGATGGACAATAGCATGCTTCCATGAAGCCGGTATGTCGTTCATGACGAGACAGGTGTTTACAATATGCAACAGTGCCGGTCCTATGGCGCTAAAAGACATCTTAAAAACACGAATACACAGCCCGTCTGTACCACTCGCAGAGGAGTTACACATGTTAAAAATAGTGTGGCCTAAAAATCCGAGGGTGATGGGTTGAATAGCAAAGGCGCACGCGCCGACACGGGGCAGGCGGACAGGAGCATGAGGGGCATCCCCGGCCGCGGTCACTTCGGCGGCCACCCTAGGGCCGACACTGACGAAGAACTCGTTCAGGGTATCGGGGCTGACGGGGGGACACACGCTAGACCTCTGCTGCTTGCCGCTCACAACATGCCGTATGTTCCGCCACACTGACGCCGGACCATCCGCCGCGATTCTCTCCTCGAAATCGCGCCTCGCATCCGCGCGGACAGCGGCGCGCACCGCTCGGTTTGTGGCCCGGTACACGTCAGAGCCGTGCCCGTGGGCATCAAGCGCGGCGGCTCGCTGGGCCATCAGTCCGCGGGTAGGGGCGGATATGGGAGGTGCCGAGGGGTTACGGATCTTAATGGACCGGTAGGGGGCGTGGTGGTCAAGGACACCGCGCACGGTGCAGACAAATCGGCTCCACATGTCAGACACGGCGACGGATGAAAACACGTCACTCCAGTCACAACATAACAGATCACGATGATATGCAGCGAGGTCGATTTTACTCAAAATCCGAGCCTTGGTGACAATAGGCTTGCGCCGAAGTCGAGGGATATCACAGATCATGCGGATGAATCTATGGGGCTAAAATGACAGAACCTAGTGCCTGAGTGCTTAGCAATGTCACGGTTGACGATACAAACATCTAAAAGTGAGCCGGTAGAGTACGTAGGTGATGAAATGGTCTGCGACAGTGAATGACTAGTGAGGAACTCAGTGAGCCTCCTGCAGCCGGGGTGCGAGCCAGGGTCCGCGAGCATGCAGCAGTTTAGGTCGCCGCCGATGATGACGGCTCGGCCCGGGTAATGCAGCAAGACATGCTGGTACTGGGCGTCTAGCTCGGTAAAGTCGGCATCTAGAGCGGCGGCGGTGCTGCGAGGGACGCGGTAAACGGCGCCAACTACGACCTCCTGCCGACCCCACCTGTACAGGTGCCACAGTGACTCCAGCTTACACTCGCGGTTAGTCGGGGCCGGCATAACAATCTTCTTAGACTCAATCCCAGCACGACTAAGCACCGCAACACCTCCGTGTCCTCCGGGAGAAAACTTGCGGTCACTGCGCTTGAGTTCGTAGCCAGGGACTATGTATTGCGACACGACCCCCCATGGGCCGTGTACCGCATTACATATAGCAAAGGCTCGGTTCTAAAAGCGGTCACATTTAAATGCACCATTGTTCGATTGGGGATGGCCAATCATCGAACTGTTGCAGTGCCGCTGAAACAGTTTTGAACCACCTGCGGTAGGTGCAAAACTCTGCGACCCTCCCTGACCCACCCCCTCTCCTTCAATACTGCCGAAACGGAAGAAATCTGAAGGTATTGAATGTACGCACCTAATGCAGCTTCATGACGTTTTCAGGGAGGGAAACCTTTCGTGACTGGAGAGGGACACAATCGTCAACTGTTAAAATACTAAAATAGGCTCTGGTCGGTACTGGCAAAAAGGGGGGGGGGGGGGCAAATGCACTATGACCCCATCTTTTAGAGCCGGGGGGGGGGGGGGGGGGGCATGACGCCCGTGCCCCCCCCCCCCCCCCTTCCGGCCGCCAGTGTGACAATGGCGACGGATTGGGATTGGAAACACTGGCATCTGACAACATCCAGCCACCAAACGCTTCCAAGGTAATGATGTCCCTCCAACGTCTCAGCTGCTGCGAGTCGCTCGTTCGTTCTGCGTCGCATTTCGTCACACCGACTGTGCAGCGCAGCCGCACCCCGTAGAACGCAGAAGAGACCTGCACGGTCCTGCATTCGTCACTCCACCCGTCACCAGCCCAGCAAGCCATCCCCTGGCCCCTGCCGTCACCACCAGGGTCCTAGGATTGCTTTGGAGCTAGGGTGCGGTGTGGACAATTCTGGCTAAAAATCAGCAGAAAGAGTGGAAAATTCAACCAAAAACCATATGTACTCGGCTTTATCAATATCCAATTATTCGCTCACCAGAATTAGTTATAAGGCACCTATGCCCTGCCTTTCCCTACACAGGCTGTCCCATCATTACATCCATAAATCAGCATCAGGGTTCCAATTATCCAATACATTTTAAAACAAGGAGTGGAAAATTCACAGTAAAAATCGGTGAAAAGAGTGGAAAAATAGTATCCATAGGGTGTCGTTTTCCACCCAAATTTCCCAATGCTAGGACACTGGTCACCACTCACCGGCGCGACAGAGCACCACGCACGAGACGAGCACGGCAAGCGTCACCAGTGGTGACGACGTCCCCATGCCCGGCACCAGTTCCGCTGCAGCCGCTGCCGGCGCCGGCGAAACACTGATCTTGTGAGCTGTCGCCTGCGGCTATCGACCGTCCCGTCCAGCGCGGAGCTGGTCCTGGACGTGACGTCATAATGCTGGCAAACGACGCTGTGTAGATGGCGCTGCAGCCAGCTGTGGGGAGAATGGAAACGATGACGTCAGAGAGGCGGCGCTGCCAGTTGTGGAGTGTGAAGATGAAGCGACTGTTCACACGGTGATCGTCAACGGCTACAACATTGACTTTCCAGATTTACCTAGCCTATATTTGTGACATGGCGGCGCCACCGGGAGGAGGGGAGGGGAGGGGGGTCAGCGGGGGCAGATTACCCCCCCCCCGCCCTGGGCAGTGGTGGATCCATGATTCGGTCAAGGAGGGGCCACGCGTTGCGGTGGGCCCCCAGGTCTTGGTGGGCCCCTCAGGCCTTAGTGGGTCCACTCAAGCCTTGGTGGGCCCTTTTGACCTTGAAGACAAGTGTAGTCCAGCATGGACCCTTTTAGTGCAAAATAGCCTTTCACTTGCCGAAATGGGCCTCTGCAAACCACAATTGGCCCTCTTCAAGCCAGTATGAGCCCTCAGGCTATTGGGCCCCTTCAGTGGCTTTCGAATTGGAAGGGGGGGGGGAATTTCGCTCCGCGTTTCCTCGGCGAAAAGTTGTTGAGCGGGAGGGGGGGCGTCGGGTCGTAAGCGCGAAGAGTCGTTGAGCGGGGGCGGGGGTGGAGCGTAAAAAATGTTGGGTGACGGGGAAGACGTCAGCGAAAAATTGTTGGGGCAGCATAGGCGTCGCCACCACTACGGACAGTGTCCGTACAAGTTGGCAGATCTCCAAAGAAATGTACGTACTGTCCGTGCAAGTTTAAGGATTTAAGGAACTATTTGAAGGCGCACAATGGAAAATATTTGTATCTCACAATTTTTGATCTCACAATTATTCATCTATCTGGTAAGTTTCGAAAAGAAATATGGCATGAATTATTCTATTAATTTAATGGTGCTAGAAAATTGACGATTTCTTGATAAAATATCCTAGATACGGTGGCTTGCCAGACACGTTCACCAGGCACACCGTGTCCAAAGAACAGAAACTTTTTTGTGTGATGTCAAACGACAATTGTGTTTGCGAATGAGTGCCAATAACAAACAGGAAAGTGACTGCGGTGATAGTCATGTTATGCAGGCAGGGGCGTAGCCAGGCCTTCAGAAGGGGGAAGGGGGGGGAGCACCTGGGAGAGGCCACCCCCCCCCCCAAAAAAAATACCCCTGGATATGAAAAACTCTACGGATTTCGGCCACCTTATTTTGTGAGGCACCTTATTAGCATTTTTCTTCGTCTACTTTTGATGGGCTGGATTGGACCAGGACCCTCAGTAGGCATTGTATTTTGTATTTTATTAAGCAGATCACCAACAAGGTCACCCCCACTGATAGGTGAAGTCCCATAGTAAAACCGATAACACGATCACTCCATAAAGTACATCGAAACATTAGCAAGATATAAATAGTGTAAACAATACAAAGTGAACTGATAAATGATGCAAGATAAAAACAGCGACCGTAAAAGACGAGTTACAGATATGCTATATAAGTGATGACATGCTTTCTAAAAGTGTTAAAATGATCTACAAGAAAATCCACCTCTGGGACGCTGTCTAAAAAAGAGTTGACTAGCCTAGGTACTCTGCAGAGTAGACTGCCCTTCACGGTGTCAACGCGGGGGCAGATCTCGTGTAACAGCTTGTGAGTGCGGGTCGATCGAACTGGTACATGAAGTGAAAAGCTTGTTAGCAAAGTTTGAGAATCTAATTTTGAGTGGAAAATGTTCCTGATAAACAATAGGTCATGCTGAATCCTACGAGCTGATAAAGAAGGTATTCGGAAGTGTAGTAACAAGTCTGAGTATGCTAAAGAAGTGGTATGACCAGATAAAGTACTATTTAGAAGCCAAATTATAAATTTGTGTTGAACTCGATCGACCCGCACTGTGTGGGAATCAGCCGCGCCCGCCCAGATCACGCTACCATATTCTAAAATTGAGCGTACGTTGGAGAAGTAAGCGCACAGTAGAGCGTTCATGTTAAACTTTGAACCGTGAGAACCGGTTTGAAAAGAGCGAATTAGTAGTCCGAGCGATCTATGGGCCCTTCTGACAACATTTATGACCTGGGGAGCAAATGTAAGTTTGGTGTCTAGAATTATGCCCAAGTCGCGAATTTCTCCAACGTGCTCGAGTTTTGAAGCACTAATAAAATATATTGTCTGGACGGGCGCGCGCCTGAGGGTCATAGTGAACGACTTGCATTTTTGGGGATTCAGAGTTAGTCCCCATCTGGCGGACCAGGCTGCCAGACGATCGAGATCCTGTTGCAGCAGTAGTCCGTCAGATGGGGAAGTAATTTTGCGATATATTTTGACGTCATCGGCGTACAGAAGGCAGCCGGACTGAATTTCAAGTGGTAAGTCATTGATGAATAATGCAAAGAGAAGTGGAGCCAAAAGAGAATCTTCTGGAACACCAGACGTTACTGGTTTCCAGTCGGAGGTATTGTACTGAGCGCATTACTAATTTGTATTGTTACGTACAGGAGATAAAACCTATCTTAGCTGTCAACAGGTGGGGGTCGGCTTTTGAGTGTGGGGGCGGCTGAAATGACGAAAAAATGTACTCCCATTTTGATACGTGTATTAAAGCCTTTGCAGCATTTTTTATATGGATTTTCCTGTTATAAAGGTATGTACTTGTTAGTTAGCGTCGCGAGCGGCGCGAAACTGTTACGGTTTTGCCTGATAAAACCCAGAAATATAGGCGGTGTGCCTTGTAGAGGATAATAAGCTAAAAATGATATTCATTCAATTCAGCGTTACGACGAACCGATGACGATGACTACCGATGTGACGCCGCGAAGCGACGTGAAAATGTTAATTTTAGGTCTTGGAAAACGAAATGTTAATATTGGAACCAAACCGTGAGGTGAGATGGCTTGGGGAGATGGTGATGGTCCTGGCCTGTTTCCACTATTAGCTCTTCGGTCCAGCAAATTGTGCACCGCTGGAGCAGCTTCCGGGTGCCGATCTCCTCGTCTTTGCGTTCGCGTCGCCTTTTTTGGAACTCGGCAAACTAGCTAAACATGTAGCCTGCTTGAAACTTAGAAGTTAATATTTTATGAAGGGTATGGGCCCTAGGGTCAGCAATTACCGCCAAGGAGAGCCTCTGCAAAACACTTAATTACATTCTTTTCCCCATTTTCGAAATTTGTATAGGTAATTGCGAAGCTTGTCATGCCGCGAAGCGGCGCGAAATTTTCCAGTTTTTGACATAGCTGGATTTGTACTGCACTGCAAAGGCAATTTTTACGATACATTTTTATTTTT
The DNA here is from genome assembly GCA_036785665.1 of Chirona hameri. Taxonomy (NCBI): domain Eukaryota; kingdom Metazoa; phylum Arthropoda; class Thecostraca; order Balanomorpha; family Balanidae; genus Chirona; species Chirona hameri. Next base: position 143,798 of record JAXIVJ010000313.1, on the reverse strand, counting down.
CCCTCAACAAGTGTGTGTGTGTGGAGGGCGGTCGACCCTCCCCCGCCTTCTAAAAGTGGGGGGAGTTTGCCCAGACCTCCCCGACCCTCCTGTCGGCGACGCCCCTGGTTGACAAATATTGCAGCACACACTCTCCTGCGAGGAAAATTGTTAAATTGTTTTGTACTACCGTCACTCCCCCCGAATTAAAAAACGCATCAGACTTATCAAATAACCATTTTGAAACCCAAGAAAACATTGCACCAGGTGGGTCAGAGTACATCACATTACCGCTCATTATGACCGCGCCGACCACGGATAGCAGGCGCTCCAGCTATACCAGGCGCTCCAGGCGACGGCTAGCAACCCCTGGGCAGGCTCGAGGGCCCCGTTCACAGACTCAATGGCTCTCTGGATAAGCTTGAGAGGGCCCTGAACATACTCAATGGCGCCTTGGCAAGCCGAGAGGCCCCTAAGCAGACTCCATTAGAGCCTGCCTAGAGGCCTCTCGAGCTTGCCCAGGCCCCCATTGAGTCTGTTCGCGGGCCTCTCGAACCTGCCCAGGGGCCTCTCGAGCTTACCCAGGGGCCATTGAGTCTGTTCAAGGGCCTCTTGAACCTGCCTAGGGGCCATTAGTCTGTGCAGGGGCCTCTCGAGCTTTCCTAATGGTCCATTGATCCTGTTCAGAGGCCTCTCGAACCTGCCCAGGGGCTACCCTGGGCAGGTTCGAGAGGCCTCTGAACAGGATCAATGGACCATTAGGAAAGCTCGAGAGGCCCCTGCACAGACTAATGGCCCCTAGGCAGGTTCAAGAGGCCCTTGAACAGACTCAATGGCCCCTGGGTAAGCTCGAGAGGCCCCTGGGCAGGTTCGAGAGGCCCGCGAACAGACTCAATGGGGGCCTGGGCAAGCTCGAGAGGCCTCCAGGCAGGCTCTAATGGCCCCTGGGCAGGTTCGAGAGGTCCCTGAACAGACTCGATGGTCCTCTGGGAAAACTATAATGGGCCCATGGGCAGGTTCAAGAGGCCCCAAAACAGACTATAATGGCCCCCTGGCCAGGCTCGAGAGGCCACTGAACATACTCAATGGGCCCCTGGACATGCTGGAGAGGCCACTGGGCAGGTTTGTTGGGCCGTGGGTGGGCTCAATTGGCCCCTGGACAAGTGGACATGCTCTAGAGGCCCCTGGGCAGGTTTTTGGGGCCCCTGAGTGGGCTCAATGGGTCCCAGGGCATGCTCAAAAGGTCCCTGGGCATGTTTTAGCGACCTTGAGTGGGCTTAATGTGCCCCTGGACATGCTCGAGAGGCCCCTGGACAGTTTTGTGGGCCCCTCGGTGGACTCAATGGGCCCTGAACATGCCCAAGAGGCCCCCTGGGCCGGCTTCGAAAGCCCTTCAGTGTCTCTGAGGGCCCTTGACATGCACCAGAGTGCATGTCAAGACATGCACCAGACCCTTGCCTAGTTTGAGGGTTCCTCTGTGACATTTTGAAAGCCATTTAGCTAATGCAAATTGTATCTGGGCCAATCTCGGCGGGGCCCCCTGTGACCTGTAAGGGGTGGGGGCAATTTCCCCCTTGCCCCCCGCCCCCTGGCTGCGCCCCTGTATGCAGGTATGTAGCCAGGGGGCTGCAAAGCCAGCTCCATGGAGCTTCGGTGGGCCCTTATTATATGCAGCCGACGTGCGGGCGGGCGGGCGGGCGGCCCTTTCAGACAGGCATAACCCCGGCATACTCCATACGACTCTCTCAGATCCCATTCACACACACCGAGGGCCCTCTGAGGTCTGTCAGGGGCCCTATTAGACCAAAATAAGACCTAAAATACCCTGTCAGGCCCTACAATACCCTGTCGAATCGACCGAGGGTCCTCTGCTGGTCAATCGATGGTCCTCTCAAAGACGCTGAGGGTCATTTCTTACCGGCTTAATATCCTCTCAGGCCGGCATGGGGGCTCTCTTCTGCCTGGCGATGCCACTCTCATATCGACTACCGGCCCTCGGAGGCCCAACGACTAGACTAGAGGGCAACTATGTGACATTAAAAGAGCCACTGTAAATATTATTTTAATTGACTGGCTGGCAAATATTAGCCCTCCTTTACGAACATTCGTAATTGCTCAAAATCGAATAACTTATCATCGTGAAACTTTTGGTACCTTCTCCTACATCAATTCATAGGCGAACACAAGGGGGGAAAACGAGGCAATTGCCCCCCCCCTGAAGGTGTGTACGTGCCCCCTTTTGTCGAAAAAAATGAATGATTTGTTGATTTTTTTTAGAGAAAAATGGTGAAAATATGCCCTTTTACAAATATAGTGGGCTAAATCCGGTGAGTTTTTTTTGTGGGGGTACTTTATGCCCCCTTGATAAAAAATTGTCCCCTCCTGGAGCGAATCCTGGGTACGATACTGCATCAATTTCACGGTTTTTGTGCGAAAATGAAGAAATTTCGTCTACAACTTTTGAGATCTAGGACATTTAGTAACGTTACTACACGCCACTTCCACGAGAAAATCAGCTTAAAGGAAAATAATGACCTTTTGATTTTGTTAGCAACAGTTTCTTTGGCTACCGTTATGGTATTAAACTGATGTAATATAAATTTAAGAATTAAATACAATTATTACCTAATTCAAAATTGGAAGTTTGGGAAACTCATGGTCGGTATTTTCCCTCCACTATTGGAAAGCGACATATCTGGTGCTTTTGTGTCAATCTGTTCAACGTTGTTGAATGGGCACTTATAAACAAATCGCCAACACTAAACAGGTCGCCGTCGACGTGCATCGATGAGCTTCCGATTGAATTGCCAGTTTGTTTTATTGTTTGTAATTGTAAAGGATGGGTGGGCATATAATCACAACAAGCAGAACGTAAAATATATTTTCCACACCACTGCGTAAAAAGCAATACGGGACAAGCCCGGAGTTTGGTGGAAACCGAAAAGTAACTTGTAAGTACCGGTTCGTTAAAAGTGTGGAACGCTTATTAAGTTTAGCTAAAAATATCTCGGAATAAATGTTTATATGCAAAATGCGATGCATTTACATCATATTGTGGCCTTGTCTGTCGATTTCAAGTGCTAACTCCATTTTTGTGGGAAAAGGTCATTATTTCCCTTTAACTTCAACACATTGCGCAAAGTCCAAACTTTGAGCAAACTTCAATTATGAAAGAGCAAAAGATAGCAAATTGCAGTGAATTAGAATAGTTTGCGTTAGAATAGTACGCGTAGAAAGTTTGTTTTTTCTTTTGATTAAAATAATATATTATTAGCACAAATGATCATTTTTAACAACTTTTTTACAAATTGCAGTGACTTCAAAATGGCTAACTAGGATTTGTTTTACAATTGTATTTTTAACCCCACAAATTACAGAAATATAATGTTCAACTAAAAAAGAAATGTTCAAATATATATATATATATATATATATATATATATATATATGTATATATATATAGAGTAGAGTATATATATACACACACACACACACACACACACACACACACACACACACACACACACACACACACACACACACACACACACACACACACACACACACACACACACACACACACACACACACACACACACACACACACACACACACACACACACACACACACACACACACACACACACACACACACACACACACACACACACACACACACACACACACACACACACACACACACACACACACACACACACACACACACACACACACACACACACACACACACACACACACACACACACACACACACACACACACACACACACACACACACACACACACACACACACACACACACACACACACACACACACACACACACACACACACACACACACACACACACACACACACACACACACACACACACACACACACACACACACACACACACACACACACACACACACACACACACACACACACACACACACACACACACACACACACACACACACACACACACACACACACACACACACACACACACACACACACACACACACACACACACACACACACACACACACACACACACACACACACACACACACACACACACACACACACACACACACACACACACACACACACACACACACACGCAGTAGTGGTGACTGGTGAACCGATACGGTATTTTCGTAGCAGGTATGTGTTATCAGTTGGCGCAACACATGGCTAATTTTTACAATATACAGCATCCACATCGCAACAAATGTGGAGACGGTCTCGCGCATGACTTGGAAAGGCATAACCAACGGATCCAGGATCTGGTGTCAACCAGTTGCTGCATACCTGTCTGGAAGCTGCGCACAGGCTTACTGGAATTTGGTCAAAATGAGAGAAGCACGGGGAACAGATCGCGTAAAAATGTAAAACGTCGTAATAACTAGTTTTTTTTCGAGAGATTTGCTACCCATTGTCTTTGGTGGGCTTGGATACTCAACATCATCGGTCCCTAGGTACATCTCTAGTATTGACGATGAAACGTAACATGTGGGGCATTCCACGGCAAAACGACAATTTTCTCCCAATTTGACACCCACCATTTTTTATTTTGATGAAAATGGGTGTATAGGGCAATCTAATGCGTAGAAAACCACTGCCACAATCCTAGACCTCTCATATCACGTGTTTTCAAGTTATCGCCTCAGGCATTTTTGAAAGTTCACTGAGCAAGGCTAACTTTGATGAGCTGTAACTCGTACACTATTGATTGCAGCTCCAAATAACTATATATTGTTAAAATGACAAAGATATGTCAAATATTTTGGCTATCTCATTTGTGCAACATTTTGATTTTGTGACGTCATGATTTTGATTTATGTTTGGGTCATTTTTGGTTACCCCTAGCGCCTTGAATGTCGAACATATTTTGACGTCAAAAATATCTTTGATCAATTAGCTTTCAGTAAAACAATAAAGGGATGTGATTCTTTTCATAAATATTTTATTTATAATTTCGAAGATTATAATTGCATGATAGTTGGGACCAGATTCTGCTTCCTGTCCTAAATATACATCCTAGAAACTCAGGGCTAGTCGCAAACGATTCGCCGTGGTTTTATCTACATTATTTGTTCTATTGAAAGTGAAAAATATTCCCAGGAGCGTAGGCAAGAGACCAAAAAGGGGTGACAATTTGAGTGAACGTGTGTAGAGGTATTAACCGCTATAACTTGGATGACTTTCAAGAAAATGTCTTAAAATTGTCCATAACCATGTTTTCGATGATGCTGAACTTGAATATTGCCATTATTTTTGTTTAATCAATTTTCAAAATATAAAAAAAATAGACAAATAATTTTCAAACCAATTATTATTATTCATTTTTCTCTCTCTTAATTTGTATTTATTTAATTTGCATTTAATGTGTATTTAATTTGTATTTAATCCTGAAAAAAACATTATTTCCAACTCAAATTAATCAGATCAACTTTGTAATGTCTCCCATATGATAAAAATATGCCCAAAAGCAAGGCATAATTTAGTGACATGCCACAATGGCGGCATGGTTTTGGGGATTTGTTGACGTTTCTGTTGAAATTGGATGATTATTTGATGAATTTGGTATTGAAAATGGTTAATTAGTTGCTCAGTACTCATTTTATCTTGGAAATTTGAAGAAGACAAAACTTGGAAATAAAGTTTCATTTTTTCCCCCCCAAAATGAAAATATTTGGGCACAAAATCATCGAAGACATGGTTCTGGACAATTGTAAGCCATTTTATTGAAAGTTATCCAAGTTATAGGGGTTACAACCTCTACACACGTTCACTAAAATTGTCACCCCTTTTTCGGTGTTCTGCCTACGCCCCTGGGATTATTTTTCACTTTTAATAGTGCAAATAATGTAGTTAAAACCATGGCGAATCGTTTGCGACTAACCCCGAGTCTCTAGGATGTATATTTAGGGCAGAGGGCAGAATATGCTCCCAATTATCATGCAATTATAATCTTTGAAATAATAAAATAAAAAAAAACACATCCATTTTTTTGTATTGCTAATTGATCATCGATGTTTCTGGTGTCAAAATATTTTCGACTTTCAGGGCGCTAGGGGTAACCAAAAATGACCCAAAAATAGATCACAAAATCATGATGTCACAAAATCAAATTTCGAAAAAATTAGCCATTTTTTCTTCTTCATATCTTTGTCATTCTAACAATAAAAAGTTGTTTGGAACTGCAATCAATAGTGTACGATTTACAGCTCATCAAATGACTTTCTCAGTGAACTTTCACAAATGCCTGAGGCGATAACTTGAAAACACGTGACCTGAGAGGTCTAGGATTGTGGCAGTGGTTTTCTACGCATAAGATTACCCTATACACCCATTTTGATAAAAAAAAAATGGTCGGGTGTCAGGCACTGGTCGTGGAATTTGCCTCATGTGCCAAATAGCAGAGCATTTTATTTCATCAGTGAAGTTGAGCGTTACAATATTATTTGGCTACGCCTGGGTGAGATATGTGAGATGCTCTTGTGCAAATTGTAGTGTAGATAGAAACCGCGTTTACACGGGACTTTATATTCTCTAGGCATGAATGAATTATCTCTTCGGAAATTGAGTCAATTTTGAAATTGGGCCAAATTATGGCGTTTTTTCCTTTCCAACCTTCCAGATTCATGTCCTCTCACAGGTTAAAAGTCACAGAATTTGGACGTCAAAGTCCCGTATAAACTACGCTAGGCTACGTTCGCGAACGGAATAGGAGTTACCCTGGAGGCGCTCGGGGGCGGGGGCGTCCCCCCCATGGTTTTTCCGCCATAATTATAAAACGCGGTGCGCAGAAAACGAATGAAGACGACTTGAAATGAAAACCTAAGCCACGTTTTGGCAAAACAATGGGTCCCGGGCTCCCGGCCAGGTCAGGTCACCAGGTCAGGTCAAATGACATGACCACCAAACAACTTATAGGTAGCACCACCGGCACAGTGGTTAATCGAGCCACATGAAACTCATGGCACGTCATGAGGTCATTAGGGACTACAATAGCTCGGATTTTCTATATCGGTGACGTAAGGTCAAGTCATAATCGTGACCTTTTGAATGTAACCCTATGGGGGAAAACGCATATTTATCAGTTGTAAAGGGATAAATTGAGTTAATGTTTGCTCTAGCCACTAGTTTTGGCCAGAGACTAGACCTGACCGGGCTCCATATCACGCCTTTGCCAGCACCGGGGCACTGCCTTGATCGGGCCCTTACCAGGAACGTGCCCCTACCAGGATCGGGCCCCTACCAGGAACGGGCCCCTACCAATAACGGCCCCGTATAACAAATGCAAGGAGCGGGCCCTTGTTGTGACCGGGCCCTCGTCCTGGCCGGGCCCCACATCACGCCTTTGCCAGCACCGGGCCCCTGCCTCGATCGGACCTGACCAAGACCTGACCCCTACCAGAAACGGGCCCGTATCAATAAAATGCAAGGACCGGGCCCTGTTGTGATCGGGACTTCGTTTTGACCGGGCCCCATATCACGAATTTGCCAGCACCGGGCCCCTGCCTCAAGCGGGCTTGATCAAGACCGGTCCCCTACCAGGAACGGGCTCGTGTCACCAGAACGTGACCATATCAAGAATTTGCAAGGGCCGGCCCTGTTGTGACCGGGCTCTTGTCCTGACCGGGCCCCAATCACGCCTTTGCTAGCACCGGGCCCCTGCCTCGATCGGGCCTGACCAAGACCGGGCCTCTACCAGGAACGGGCCCCTACCAGGAACGGGCCCTCACCAGGAACGGGCCCCTACCAGGAACGGGCCCCCACCAGGAACGGGCCCCCTACCATGAACGGGCCCCTATCAGGAAAGAGCCCGTATCAAATAATTTGCAAGGAGCGGTTCCTGTTGTGTCCGGACCCCATGTCACGCCTTTGCTAAAGTCTTCCTACGCCCCTGTCTAATGTATATTCCGTTTTTTTTTTTAAATATCTTCAATATTTTGATTTTGTGGAAATTTTCCCGAAAAAAAGTTTTATTTTTATTTTTGGGGTCAAGAAAAAAAATCACAAATCCGAGATAGCCATTTGAACCAAAATGTTATTTCCTTTCTTCTGACTTTTGTATTTGCAATTTTCAACGAACCTCGATTTTCTAAGGTTTTTCAAACATGTATCGTTTTTCCACCCAAAAAATTGCATGACATGACGTCATTAAATCGTCATTACCTCCCCCAGTACTATATCAATTTCATTGGATTTTTTTTCTTAGAAAAATTATAATTGATGTTGCATAAAGTACTGTAAGTTTTACGTCAATATCTATCATAATTATCTTAGCCATACCAAATTTATTTATTTATTTATTTCACGTCATCAGGTATTTCCACACAATAGGGCTATTTGAATACCTTCGTCATATATTGGTGTAGCACATTTGCGTCGCAAACAATTGTCAAGAAGCTGCGTCAATAGATCAAGAAGCTTCAGTCAATATCTCTCTTACATGCCTTTTAAAAGTACACACACTAAGACGATGTAGATGATTGTCAATGGCATAGCGATTGTACAGTTTGGATCCACGGTATATGAAGGTGCGCTTTCCATGGTTGTTGCGGGGACGAACAAGCGATAGGTGAGATGATTGTCGCGTTTGTCGCAAGCCCGATTGATGGTTAAATGACAGGCTTTGGCGCAGTCCGACCGGCAGGTTTAATGTTAAAATCTTGTGCATCATACATAAATCAAAATATTCTACAAGTTTTGGAACAGTGAGCCAGCCTAACTCCTTTAGGACATCTGAAACATGATCGTATTTCCGGCGACCAGAAATGACTCGTGCAGCAAAGTTGAGCACCTTTTGCAGTTCCTGAATTACACTTTTGCTAGCACTACCATATACTTGAGTACAATATCTAATGTGAGAGATCACCAGAGAATCCACTATACGGGGCAGGACAGAAGCTGGCAGAACGTGTTTGGCATGGAGGATTCCGATAAGAATACCAAAACATCGGTGTATGACATGTTTCACGTGCGGTTGCCACGACAGAGTTGAGTCCATAATCATACCTAAATTCTTAACACTCTCCGAGCACAACAGGTCCTCACCCATAAATCTCACCTTCGGCATAATTCCTATCCGAGCAATCTGACGCCTGTCACCACATACCATCAGTTCTGTTTTAGCTGCATTAACCATCATCCCGTTTTGCAAAAACCAGTTGCTCAAAATGCCTAGAACGTGCTCCATGGCACTCTCCATGTCTCGTATTTGGTCACGTGGTCCCGTAATAGCTAATTGTGTGTCATCTGCATATCGAATGAGAGTGACGCGGAAGCCACTAATAGAAGACGGGATGTAAGATGCAATGTCATTACTTAAGATGTTAAACAACAAACTTCCTAAAACTGTACCCTGGAAGCAGCCTATTGATATTGGTAATGATTTGGATAGACTTTCCCCTACGCGCACTTTTTGAGTATGACCTTCAAGGTAGCTTTCAAACCATCCAGTTCTGACCTGTAAAAGCTCTATTTTTTTCTTCAGAATAGTGCTATGGTCGACAGCATCAAAACAACGACTCAAATCCAATAGAGCTAGTAAAGAAATTTCTGATCTATCCATTCCCTTAATAATTTCGTCTGTCATGGACAGGAGCGCTGTAGACGTGGAATGGTTTGAAAGGAAACCATGCTGATCATTACTAAATAAACAATTATCCTTCATATATGTTGTGAGTTGAACGTACACGATTTTCTCAACGATTTTGCAAATTAAACTTACAATTGTGATGGGTCTGAAATTCGCCGGATCCGAAGGGTCGTTCCTTTTATACAGCGGGAGGACTTCCGCCCTCTTCCAGCTTTCTGGCACGGTTTCCGTAACGATACTGGTATTTATTATTCGGAGCAAAGATCGTCCCACAATGCAAAAACTCATCTTCAAAATTTTGAGCGGAACGTCACCGTCAATGCAAGAGTTTGCATTTGGAATGGCGAAGATGACGTTTTTAAGCTGATCCAATGTCACCGGAGTCAGCGTCAGCGCACTAGCGTTAACACGATGCAGGCGCACATTTAGTGGCTCCATACCGGAGCGCCGAAACTGGGACATAACGCTCTCCCTCGTTCGCCTGCCTATGGAAACGAAGTAATCATTGATTTCGTCTGTGGTCAAATTTTCCGGGTCAACACGATGACCACGTTTCGGGGCAATTACCGGTTTCAGCTGTTGAAAAAGGGTCGCCGGTGACGAATAGAGCTAGTAAAGAAATTTCTGATCTATCCATTCCCTTAATAATTTCGTCTGTCATGGACAGGAGCGCTGTAGGGGACACTTTGATATGGGTGCCCCTTGCAAATTCAAGGGGGGTACGGTGCCCCGTGCCTGCCCCCCCCCCCCCGTTCCGCCGCCTATGAGCTCCAGGCAAAACATCGCAAGAGTTGAATTACAAGAAATGATAGGGGTGAACTTGGTTCTAGAAGACTCAAACAAATTTGGCTTGACTCAATCCCGAATCCTCCACCTCCCGCATGGTCTAGTGGCTAGGATACACGGCTCTCACCCGTGAGGCCCGGGTTCGATTCCCGGTGCGGGAACAGTTTTTCGACCAAGTCAGGAACGATGATGGGGTTTTGGGAGCTCCGACGGCTTAACTGCCACTTGTATGTAAAATTTGATATGTTAAAGAACAATCGCATCTGAATAACACTCTGCAGCCCGTTTTTTTTTACTCGAAATTCGCGCCCAGTCGCCCAATATCATCGTTCACAATTCGGTTTTCTTCCAGACAATGACCTTGACGAGTCCGCTCACCACTACGTACCAAAATCAATTAATTGCAGCGTTGTGCAACAATTGTAAACAGGGGCGTAGCCAGGATTTTCGAGCATATCGCATTTTCCGACAGGGGCATCACAAAATGGGGGCATCATCAGGTGAAGGGGCATCACTAGGGATTTTATGAATAGTCATCAAGATTGAAGATGGGGGGGGGGGGGGGCAACTGGCATAGTCACTTAGACACACTTCAACGCAGTTTTCACACAGTATCGGTTTTCCTCTGACCGCTGTAAAGTTTTCGTATTGTATTCGAAGTATTGAATGCGTTATCCAAAAGGAAATATCGTCTTGAAAACCGGGTTTCAATAACGATATGACAATGATTTTAATGTTATCCTTGGTGACTCAGGTAGTTCGTGTTGCATAATTTGAGAGACCCATATTGACGAAACGAGCACAACGGTGTCAGTTGCATACCTTTGACTTGCATAAGTTATTGTCAAAAAAGCACCGGTGACCTCGCCTGGCCTCAGCTGACTGTTGGATATGGTTGGATATGGACGGGATATGGATAATATGGACTATTGAACTAACATTGCACCTTGGTCATCAAGAATGACAGTTTCTCTAAAAATGTTCATGTTTAACACGCGCACCGACGGGGGTCAGCGTCAACATCGAACCGACGAAGGGACGGATACCTGCACCCTAATATATCGAAACTCACGCAACGTAGCGACAAGCGGCAACAAACTTTAGATAGCTTGAGATATGCTTTATCGAAAGTACTGAATACATTTTAGGTCAGGTCAATAATGAGGTCACCAGAGGTCACCGAAGCTCAAATTTTGGCCATATATGAGTACTCTTAACACATCCGTCTATATTTCGAGAACTAAAAGAGGTAGCGACGCGTGGAAAAAGAGTTCGAAAGAAAATTGAATTTGCTGTCACTAAGGCTCATCAGATTTTATCTTATGTCTATAGTTAGGTCAGCAGAGGACATTGAACTTGAAACATTCTAAACATCTCCGAATTGTTTTCAGGAATTACTTTTGACAGAAGCATGATTAAGTAATACAGTTTTCACCACTGTGTGTCTGTCGTCGAGACGCATCGAATGGTATATCGGGTGACCTGCTTAGGTCATATCCAAAAATTGACCTGGTCAGGTCAAGGCAAAGACAGTTTTTCAAGTTTTACATCAATCGATGCGTCTCGACGACTGGGCGCCAAGTGACCATAAGTGGTCGGTCGGTGCGCCCAAAAACCCCAATCATCATCATCTCGACGAGCCAAACACAATGGTAAAAATCCAATTGATCTAACTTGATTTGGTAAGGAGTTATTGAAGAAGAAAAAACACGTGACATCGGGGTCACCTGAGTTGACCTCGTAAAGGTCAAAGAACAAAAATGTGGCATGGGTATGGCATGGGTATCTTGTGTATTTGGCACAAGAATGGTGGATCTGGTGAAAACTGGTCAAATTTATCCAATTCCTATGGATTTATACGCGTTTTCATTTTTCCCCGTTGACTAATGATAAGGTAAAGCCGGTTTTAGGTCACGACATTGACCTTACCTTAGGTCAACGATATACAAAATCCGAGATAAAAGAATTCCAGGTACGTTTGATCTAATTTACTTCTGTGAGTTTCAAACCTCTTGGTCAAACACTGTAGCTTTGGCACGAACACAAAATTTCAAAAACTTATTTGGAGGTGGGATCACTTGCGTGACCTTTTGACATGAACTGAGATGACAAGAGGTTGCAAAGTTTACACAAAGTGGGTAATTGAAGCTCAAATAACTATGCCAAATTTGACGCCGCTGTGCGCCGCCGTTTGTCAGCGATTCACGAAAAACCTCCGGGGGAGGCGGAGGCCCCGTCGGTGGGCGTGTTAACCATATTACTGTCGGGCTAAACACAAAATACAAAACTGTCGGCGGGGCCTATTCGGCCCCCATCGTATCTCGGAAACCGCTGGACCATTTCACTCCGGGAAAGCGGCATTCGATTCCTTGCAGCTTGAACTACATTGCTATATTCACAAATATGCAAAATGTTGTCATGGGGGGGGGGGGGGGGGTGGCGGATACAGGTAGCACAAAATGGGGGAAAACATGCATTTTTATATTATTTGCCATGGGACGTTACTTGAACGCAATTTTTCATATTGATGTATTTCACCACCTAATTGTATGCTTTAACATATAATTATTTTAAAAGTTTGGGGAGATTAACCCAATGGCGTTTCCCAGGCAATTAAAAAGGGGAGTATCTAAAGATGTCACTATAGTATTTTTTGTCGATTTGATTTCTGTTTTGCTGCTTATCATTACATGTGTATGCATGTAAAAGTAAAAATGACAGTTTTTATTTGTGCAGTGGCGTGCTCAGGAGGGGAAGGGGAGGGGAATGGAGGAAGCTCTTGTTGCTCGCTGAACAAGCTTTTTAGCGCGTCGCCTTGCTGGATAGAAGGTGTTTGCATGTTTTTCTTTGACCTTGGGACTAGTGTGATCAGTTTCTCCCCATTGACTGATTGCCTCGGTCCCCGGGTCTCCCCAGGGCAATAACCCTCTGCGGCGGAAGGCGACGCACACGTGCGTGCCGGTACGAGGGCCTCCGCACGGCCCTGGCGTGCGCTCTGCCATTGATGTTGGTGACGTGAGATGGATCCAGCCATTCTGCTTGCCTCCAAAAATTTGTCACTGGAGTCGCCCTTGGGCAACCGAAAAAATGAAGAAGAGAAAAATACGGAAGGCATTGCTATAACAGGTCATCAAGTTTCAAGTTGATATATTTTGTTATGTAATTACACGTCGTGGGTCCACAATTCCCCCCAATTTCATCTCTGGAGCCGCCCGTAACACTGGGCCATGCGTTTGCGCCCCATCCCTGGGACCACCTATGCCACAAAATACAATTGTGATACATGCAGATGATATTGTGCGAGATAAGCCACTGCAAAATATCGCTTTGAGTTACTAAACACAATGTGTGTGTGTGTACACTGTACGGAGTCAAACATCCCCCCCCCCCGAGACAAAAATACGTCCCTGGAGTCGCCTGTGGGCAACCCAAAATGGAAGGAAAATGTTTGCAAGGTGTGCAAAGGATAGCTAAGAAGGTTCACTGAGTTCGAAATTATTATCTGTCAGATTTCCATGTAATGCCAGTGACCCAAAATGCCTCTCATTCTCAAAATGCCGCTCATTCCTGGATGTGCCCATGCGCAATCCCCCCCCCCCACAAATGAAGGAATGTTCAACATGTCTACCAAAAGCAGATAAGGCATGCAAGTCGTAAGCTCGTATCTACAACGGTTAGAAAATGGAAATTGTTTCCCTTTGAAAGCCGAGACACGCTGAAAACAAAAACATGCCTCCCAAAACCACGCCTGATGCCGCCCCTGGTGAGCCAATTTTTGTTTAGCATTGTGCTAAAATGTGCCCAATGAATATTTAGGAAAACTCAAAAGTTTGATGGCCGTATCTTTAGGTCCTCGTTTGGAGGCAGGAGCGGGAAAACCTTAGGGCGTCGTTTTATCCCCCTCCCCCCAAACCCCGACACTAATAGGGTCAACGGGTGAACCACTGAACAGGTTTGCCATCCTCTAGTTACAGCGATACAAAAGGTGGCTTCACGACAATTATTTGATCGCCCCAAATAACTCAACCTGAGCTTTCATCAAATCTAGCAGGAGCATCACATCTTCCATTCCGGGCATTACATCTTTTAAAATGGACATCACATCTTGCAATAGGGACATCATATATTTCCCAATAAGGACATCACACCTTTCAATAGGGACATCACATATTTTCCAATAAGTACATCACATCTTCCAGCAGATGCATCACATCTTCCACTAGGGCATCACATCCATCAGAAGGAGCATCACATTTCCATTGGGAGTATCACATCTTCCACTCGGGGCATCACATCTTCCACTCGGGCATCACATCTTCCACTGGGGGCATCACATCTTCTACAAGGGGCATCACCGCTTCCAGTAAGGACATCACATCTTCCAGAAGGGGCATCACAGCTTCCAGTAGAGGCATCACATCTTCCACTAGAGGCATCGCATCTTCCACTAGGGGAATCACATCTTCCACTAGAGGCATTGCATCTATTAGTAGGGGCATCACATCTTCCACTAGGGGCACAACATCTTCCACTAGGGGCAGCACATCTCCCAATAGGGGCATCACATCTTCCAGTAGAGGCATCACAGCTTCCACTAGGGGCATCACAGCTTCCTGTAGAGGCATCACATCTTCCACTAGGGAATCACGTCTTCTAGAGAAGGGGCATCACATTTTCCAACAGGGCCCTAACATCTGCCACTAGGGGCATCGCATTTTCCAGTAGGGGCATCGTTTCTTTCACTGGGGTACCACATCTTCCACTAGGAATCACAGCTTCCAGTTATAGGGGCATCCCAACTTCCAGTTATAGGGGCATCCCAACTTCCAGTTGGGGCATTACATTTTCCACTAGGACATCACATATTCTACTAGGGACATCGCATCTTCTACAAGGGGCATCACATCTTGCACTAGGGTCATCACATCTTCCAGTAGGGGAAGCACAGCTTTCAATAGGGCATCACATCTTCCTGTAGGGGCATCACATCTTCTTGTAGGGACTAGGGGCATCACATCTTCCACTAGGGGCATCACAGCTTCCAGTAGAGGCATCACATCTTCCACTAGGTCATCACATCTTCCACTAGAGACATCGCGTCTTCCACTAGGGGCATCACGTTTTTTAGTACTAGGGACATCGCATCTTTCACTAGCGCATCACATCTTCTACTAGGGGCATCACAGCTTTCAGTAGGGGCATCCCATCTTCCACTAGGGGCATAATATCTTCCACAAGGGGCACCACATCAGCACCACACCGACACCACACACACCGACACTAAGGATCATCACATCCCTCACTAGGGAATCACGCATCTTACAATAAAGTGGGTAGCACGGCACTAGTTTAGGGCATCGTGTTCCACAAGGGACTTGAAATTCCATAAGTGGGACATCACGATCCGAGCATACCGAATTTGCGGTATTTGCGGTATAGTAGCTATGCTCTTGATTGTAAATAGTGAATTTTTTGCTTTAGCCTTCTGTCGAAATTTGTAATGTAAGAAAACATTGAATGTCTTATGAGGCCTGATTTAAGCCCAATAATTGGCATAAAGAAAATATTAATTCCGCAGAGATTAAGATTAATTCCGAATGGATTTAGATTTTTCCGAAGGAATTTTGATTTCCCACCATTGATGAAGTTTTTCCGACCGAGGTTTTTTGGTATCGGATTGCTTCCATTGTTTATGGCTGTTTTTCGCCCGGTCCTCTGATTCCGGAGATACCGAATAGCAAAGAGTCGGGAACGATGGGGCTGAGCCCCCCAACTGAATAGGATCCTACGCCCCTGTCTAATGTATATTCCGTTTTTTTAATATCTTCAATATTTTGATTTTGTGGAAATTTTCCCCGAAAAAAGTTTTATTTTTATTTTTGGGGTCAAGAAAAAAAAATCATAAATCCGAGATAGCCATTTGAACCAAAATGTAATTTCCTTTCTTCTGACTTTTGTATTTGCAATTTTCATCAAACCTTGATTTTCTACGGTTTTTCAAACATGTATCGTTTTTCCACCCAAAAAATTGCATGACATGACGTCATTAAATAGTCATTACCTCCCCCAGTACTTTATCAATTTCATTTGATTTTTTTCTTAGAAAAATTAGAATTGATGTAGCATAAAGTACTGTAAGTTTTAGTCAATATCTATCATAATTATCTTAGCCATACCAAATTTAAGGAGGGGGGGGGGGCACTTTGATATGTGTGCCCCATTACAAATTCAAGGGGGTACGGTGCCTCGTGCCCCTCCCGTTCCTCCGCCTATGAGCTCCAGGCAAAACATCGCAAGAGTTGAATTACAAGAAATGATAGGGGCGAACTTGGTTCTAGAAGACTCAAACAAATTTGACTTGACTCAATCGCGAATCCTCCACCTCCCGCATGGTCTAGTGGCTAGGATACACGGCTCTCACCCGTGAGGCCCGGGTTCGATTCCCGGTGCGGGAACAGTTTTTCGACCAAGTCAGAAACGATGAGTTCAGGAACGATGATGGGGCTTGGGAGCTCCGACGGCTTAAAGGGACACTGCCACTTGTATGTAAAATTTGATATGTTAAAGAGCAATCGCATCTGAATAACACTCTGAAGCCCGTTTTTTTTAAACTCGAAATTCGTGCCCAGTCGCCCAATATCATCGTTCACAGTTCGGTTTTCTTCCAGACAATGACCTTGACGAGTCCGCTCACCACTACGTACCAAAATCAATTAATTGCAGCGTTGTGCAACAATTGTAAATAGTGATATTTTTTGCTTTAGCCTTCTGTCGAAATTTGTAATGTAAGAAAACATTTAATGTCTTATGAGGCCTGATTTAAGCCCAATAATTGGCATAAAGAAAATATTAATTCCGCAGAGATTAAGATTAATTCCGAAGGGATTTTGATTTTTCCGAAAGGATTTTGATTTCCTACCATTGATGAAGTTTTTCCGACCGAGGTTTTTTGGTATTGGATTGCTTCCATAGTTTGTCTGTTTTTCGCCCGGTCCTCCGATTCCGGAGATACCGAATAGCAAAGAGTCGGTGCGTTTATTTCACTCGTTTACATGGCAACAACTCAAGTGCGCCAGATGCGCCAGATTAGTTTCATGCAGATAACAGGAACCACAATGTATAAGTGCATTGTCGCCTCATCCAATTGCAATAGCGTCAGCTGACGGTTGGTCAGATGCAGTTAACTGGAACAAACGCTTCCATAATCCATATATGTAGTGTTGAGTAGAAATCGTAAGCAGATTTGATTCTGATAACATATTTTTTTGTTTGTTATTTGCGCTGCTTGGGTAAGCCTTTGATGGCGATTAAAAATCATAAGTGGTCCTTAGGATTTGTTTAAGCCGGTTTTTGCGATATCATCCGAAAGTGGCAGTGTCATTTGGCGTTCAAAATTCAGGTGCATCAATGATGCGAAACCACAAGCAAATGAACTTCACTCCCCCCAAATAAAAAATAGTTGTGTAAGCATTTGTCTTTCACATTTGATATTTCGCCAGTGTTAAATACAATAAAGAAAGCAAACATTATGACAAATAGTTTAGACAAATAGTTTAGTAGCAATACAAAATCTGTGACACAGGCAGGCACGTAGCCAGGATTTCGTCCAGGGAGGGGCGGCTCCTCGAAAGGGCCCCTTCCCGAGCGTTGAAAGGGCCCCTTCCCAAGCGTTGAAAGCCCCCCCCCCAAACAAAAAAAAACGCATGAAAAGGCACGTTACAAGGCTGGAAATGCAGTATGGCAGGTATGACATGGGCCATACCAACGTTTAGGAGCTGGAGTTAGCAAACTGCCACATCAACTTTGGAACCAGCGACACGAATTTTGAATCAGCTATACTAACTTTGAATATTTTTGTTAAGCTGAAGACCTGGAACTTTTAAACAGATTGCTCCGCGGAGCGGCGCGAAAATTTTGAGTTTTATGCCCTGGGTTGCTTTCTCATCAATGCGTCGCATTGCGTATGGTGCGGACCTCTAAAATTACTATATTGTGCGTTTAAAAGTGCGGGGAAAATGTGCTAAAGTGAACTATTTTGCCCAATAATATAGTAAAGTAGCAACTTAACACATAAATGCGCCAAGAAACTGACCGATTTTTTTCCTAACCCGCATATAATTGAATTTGTAGTTCAATTGCGCCGCGAAAATTTTGAGTGCTATTCCCTGTACAACTGTATGCTTACTGTTGAAAGGCCCAAGGTCCCTTCAGATCGTCTAGGGGCCCCTCTGACCTTTTCTACGCCCCTCCGACCTGTTCAGGGACTCATCTGGGATCCGCGAAGCGAAAAGACATGATGTGGGGTGGGTGATATATATAATACAAAGAGGGCTTACTCTAGGAAAAAATACAATCGGATCTGTCGGGTATATTTGTAGCACCCTGACGAAGGGTGTTAAGGTCTGGCTCCACGGCATGCGTTTTTGATTTTCTATTTTTTCGTTTTTTCGTTTTTTCGCTTTATGAGTTGATTTTTTCGCGTTTTTCGCTTCAATTTAGAAGTTTATCGTTTTTACGAGTTGTCACTTTTCACAATAGGAATTTCAGCTGGTTTGTACTGGATAAGTGACGGCCGACAGCGGTTTTGTCCTAATATCATATATATTGGGGCAAACGGTATCATGGATATCAACCGCCAGCATCTTTTGCGGCTGGTTTTCCTGCGGCGCCTGCAGAGAAGGCGCCAGGAGCGCCATCAGCGGACCTGCTGGGTGCGCCCAATTCTTCTTCGTCGGGACCAAACGGGCGAGTATCACACGCTGGTCCGCGAGATGCGGAACACCGACTCAGCCGCACACCAGCGGTATTTCCGCATGAGTGTTGAAGATTTCGACGAGCTGCTGGCCCTTGTCTCTGACAAGATAAAGAAGGAAGCCACCACCATGCGGGATCCCATCTCCCCTGGCGAGCGTCTGGCGGTGACGCTGAGGTTCCTGGCGGCGGGCGGCTCGATGAAGTCTGTGGCCGAATCCTACCGCATCGGGTACGCGACGATTCGCAAGATCATCCCAGAGGTATGCGAAGCAATCTGGTCTGAACTTGGGCCAACAGTTCTGGCCTTCCCGACCCCGTCTGAGTGGAGACAGATGGCCAAGGACTTTGAGGCCATCTGGCAGTTCCCTAACTGCGTGGGCTCCGTGGATGGCAAGCATGTCATGATCGAGAAGCCGTCAAACAGTGGTAGCATCCATTACAATTATAAAGGGTTCTGCAGCGTTGTCCTCATGGCGGTAGTTGACGCCCACTACCGGTTCAGCTTCATCAGCGTCGGCGGCAACGGGCAGGAGAGCGACGGCGGCGTGTGGGCGGCCTGCGAGCTGGGCAGTATGCTGGAGGAGCAGCTGAAGGGTGGACCGGCAGTGCTGCCCGGGCCGGAACCGTTGCCCGGCACTGACACCGCCCTGCCACATGTGCTTGTGGCCGACGAGGCCTTCCCACTGCGGCCCTTCCTGATGCGGCCGTTTCCGGGGGCTCGGCTCAACCCTGAGCGCCGGATCGCCAACTACCGCATGTCACGCGCTCGGCTGACGTGCGAGAATGCCTTTGGTATTCTTGCACAAAGGTGGCGGATTTACCGAGGCCCCATCGGCTGCAGCGTCCCGAGCACGAAACTGATGGTGCAGGCCACCTGCGTGCTACACAACTTCCTGCGCGGCAAGGACGTGGCCCGCCAGGAGACGCGCCCGGGCTGCTACAGCACGCCTGGCGCTGAGGAGCGCGGCGAGGTGGCCGGCCTGGGCAACATCACCAACCCAGGTGCAGCACGCAACCCCACCAGGCAGGCGACCCAGGTGCGCGACGCCTTAGTCACCTACTTCAACGGCGTCGGCAGCGTGCCGTGGCAGCAGTCCCGGGTGGACCGGGCGGACGTCCACTAGACTGGACCCGCGGAGCGGAAGCGGCCACCGGACGACACGGACGCGCCACTCAGCACCAGTTGTCTGTGGGCGATGGGGCCTGCCGTGACATTCCAATGAAGTTGAAATGTTCACCTTTCTCGACACCTATCTGTTGTAGCTTTGCTTAGCTTGAACCTAAATAAATGACAATCAGTTAATAGTCAGGTTGTTTTATGGAGAAAGGCACATTTTCAAATGAGCATGTTGAACAATGTTGGTGTATTTGTACCAGTGGTGCACAACACTCTGGACTATCTATACCACTCTGCAGCGCACCACTCTGCAGCACACCACTCTGCACAACACAACTCTGGGAACACCACACGCGCCCGAACCACACACGAACCACACAACCACACACGAACGAACACAACCACACACTTACTCGCTAAGCAAGCGGTAAATTTCGTCGCGAGCACGCTTTGCATCATGCGCGTCACGGCTGTCCAGCTGGGCAAGCACAAAGCTTGCAAACGTGGCGTTCACAGACTTCGCAGCGGCGCGGTTGTGCGCCATCTCCTCCATTATGCGCTCCTCCACAGATGGCGACTCAGCGCTCGCTCGTCGTTTTTGGCGCTGCGTGACGCGCTGCTGCTGAGAGGAGCTAGGGGTGGCTACTGACGGAGCGGGTTGCACGAACTCATCAACGTTCTCAAACACTATCTCAGCGGAAGTGAAATCGCCAGGCTCCAGCTGGCTCTCGACGGCGGCAGGAACCGCAGCGGCAGCGGGAGCGGTCAGGTCACCGGCGGCAGGCGCGGTCAGATCTCCGTCGACAGGAGCGGTCAGGCCACCGGCGGCGGGAGCGACCAAGGCGGACGTCCTGATCGTGCCATGGGCATCGGGAGCCGCCAGGGCAGCAGAAACTGGGCGGGTCCGGAACTGGGCGGACGAGACGTTCCTGAAAGTTTGAGAAATAGTTCAGACCTAAAAAGCACACATAAAGCGTCACCGCCAACGACGGCAGGGCAGGTCAGGTGGGGGTCAGGTGGGAGTCAGGTGGGGGTCAGGTGGGGGTCAGGTGGGGGTCAGGTGGGGGCCAGGTGGGGGTCAGTTGGGGGGGGGGGCAGGTGAGAGCAGGGCAGGGTAGGGCAGGGCAGGGCAGGGCAGAGCAGAGCAGGACAAAGCAGGGCAGAGCAGGGCAGAGCAGGGCAGAGCAGGGCAGAGCAGGGCAGGGCAGGGCAGGGCAGGGCAGAGCAGAGCAGGGCAGAGCAGGGCAGGGCAGAGCAGGGCAGGGCAGAGCAGGGCAGAGCAGAGCAGGGCAGAGCAGGGCAGAGCAGAGCAGGGCAGAGCAGAGCAGGGCAGGGCAGGGCAGGGCAGGGCAGGGCAGGGCAGGGCAGGGCAGGGCAGGGCAGGGCAGGGCAGGGCAGGGCAGGGCAGGGCAGGGCAGGGCAGGGCAGAGCAGGGCAGAGCAGGGCAGAGCAGGGCAGGGCAGAGCAGGGCAGAGCAGGGCAGAGCAGGGCAGAGCAGGGCAGAGCAGGGCAGAGCAGGGCAGAGCAGGGCAGAGCAGGGCAGAGCAGGGCAGAGCAGGGCAGAGCAGGGCAGAGCAGGGCAGAGCAGGGCAGAGCAGGGCAGAGCAGAGCAGGGCAGAGCAGGGCAGAGCAGGGCAGAGCAGGGCAGAGCAGGGCAGGGCAGGGCAGGGCAGGGCAGGGCAGGGCAGAGCAGAGCAGAGCAGAGCAGAGCAGAGCAGGGCAGAGCAGGGCAGAGCAGGGCAGAGCAGGGCAGAGCAGGGCAGAGCAGGGCAGAGCAGGGCAGAGCAGGGCAGAGCAGGGCAGAGCAGGGCAGAGCAGGGCAGAGCAGGGCAGAGCAGGGCAGAGCAGGGCAGAGCAGGGCAGAGCAGGGCAGAGCAGGGCAGAGCAGGGCAGAGCAGGGCAGAGCAGGGCAGAGCAGGGCAGAGCAGGGCAGAGCAGGGCAGAGCAGGGCAGAGCAGGGCAGAGCAGGGCAGAGCAGGGCAGAGCAGGGCAGAGCAGGGCAGAGCAGGGCAGAGCAGGGCAGAGCAGGGCAGAGCAGGGCAGAGCAGGGCAGAGCAGGGCAGAGCAGGGCAGAGCAGAGCAGGGCAGAGCAGGGCAGAGCAGGGCAGAGCAGGGCAGAGCAGGGCAGAGCAGGGCAGAGCAGGGCAGAGCAGGGCAGAGCAGGGCAGAGCAGGGCAGAGCAGGGCAGGGCAGAGCAGGGCAGAGCAGGGCAGAGCAGGGCAGAGCAGGGCAGAGCAGGGCAGAGCAGGGCAGAGCAGGGCAGAGCAGGGCAGAGCAGGGCAGAGCAGGGCAGAGCAGGGCAGAGCAGGGCAGAGCAGGGCAGAGCAGGGCAGAGCAGGGCAGAGCAGGGCAGAGCAGGGCAGAGCAGGGCAGAGCAGGGCAGAGCAGGGCAGAGCAGGGCAGAGCAGGGCAGAGCAGGGCAGAGCAGGGCAGAGCAGGGCAGGGCAGAGCAGGGCAGAGCAGGGCAGAGCAGGGCAGAGCAGGGCAGAGCAGGGCAGGGCAGGGCAGAGCAGGGCAGAGCAGGGCAGAGCAGGGCAGAGCAGGGCAGAGCAGGGCAGAGCAGGGCAGAGCAGGGCAGAGCAGGGCAGAGCAGGGCAGAGCAGGGCAGAGCAGGGCAGAGCAGGGCAGAGCAGGGCAGAGCAGGGCAGAGCAGGGCAGAGCAGGGCAGAGCAGGGCAGAGCAGGGCAGGGCAGAGCAGGGCAGGGCAGGGCAGGGCAGGGCAGGGCAGGGCAGGGCAGGGCAGGGCAGGGCAGGGCAGGGCAGGGCAGGGCAGGGCAGGGCAGGGCAGGGCAGGGCAGGGCAGGGCAGGGCAGGGCAGGGCAGGGCAGGGCAGGGCAGGGCAGGGCAGGGCAGGACAGGTGAGGACAGATCAGGTGGGGGCAGGTGAGGACAGATCAGGTGGGGGCAGGTGATGGCACAGGTGAGGATTACAAGGCCATGCTCCCTTCCCCCGCTGTTGGCCTTGAAAGAAGAACATCATGTCTCCAAATACATATAGAGCAAGCAAATACAAAGGATTCTGATCACACATTTCATGTTAAAAACTTACTGTTATTATATTTGAATTGAATTTTATTTTAAACCAAGAAAGTAAATACACTCAGCAGCCCTAGTGAGCACCTACTGGAAAGGGAAGCATGTGTATAGTTCATGTTTCAGACCTGACATGGCTCAAAGTTCATCAATTGCAAAATGCACATGGAAGTGGTGAAGATCCAATAGCTGAATAGTAGAAGTTGAGATGCTCATCATAAAAATGTGTGTATCTTCTATGTTCTTTAGAGGGATAATCAACCAGATGAAGTGCTTTGACCACTTTGAGCCATGTCAGGTCTGAAAGCAAACAAACTATAGCAGTATCACAGCCATTCTTATTTCTGATGGAAACACAATAACACTGTGGAAGTAGGAACATAAGGAAGGGATATTCACATTCCCCGCTTCACAACAGGAAGCAGAAATGACAACTGCTGTCCATAGGGCCCCAGCTTGTTTAAATCATCTGGTGCTGGGCTACCACTCGGAGCAGCTTTGCGAAGTCGCTGGAGGAAGTAGTTTCTTGCCTTCCCCCACAGAGATTTTGCATTCTCAACTGAAAAAAAAAAACAAATTGGGGTTGTTAATAAAGCATCTTATTTGTATTGTTTCTTTTTGCACCATGAGCATGAAATACAAAACAAGCAACTTTATTCATACTAAGATCACAAAAATAATCAAAACAACTATCACTCTTTGTCTGTGTGCAAGGTGGGTCATACCTGACAGTCCAGTCACTCCTGCCACACGCCTCCACACAACCTCCTTATCCGACCTCCTCAAACTGTAGAGGCGGCACCTCTTGTCCCACAGTGTTGGGGCCTCTCGTACGGCCTCAATGAGGGCCTCAGTTCCTGTCATGCACAAAAGACAAATATAAATTCCCAATGCTCACCATGGTTAAAGGGTGGAAGCTATATCTAGGTTGCTAATAACTTCAACTTGAAACTGAAAAGGTAGTTACCTATTTATCAAACTCACTGCAATACTGGTATCGGTATGGGCTCGCACTAAAAGCTGAATTTTTTTCCAGCAGTTGGCCGCCAGGGACTGCTAGTGAGCCTGGGTGTTATGACGTCGCAGGCGGTTCACTTTATTCAAGATAATGCTGTCTATTTAGCATTAACTGGTACCATTTGCTTGCGAGTTGTGACGTCATAACACCCTGGCTCACTAGCAGTCCCTGAGCCGAGGCAACCAGGTGAGTTGACCTGGCGGCCAACTGCTGCTAAAACTCCAGCTTTTAGTTTGAGCCTCAGTATGGGTTTGTTCAGATTCTTCATCGGATGGTAAATTGAAGCAACTGATGTTGGTGATAACAATTCAGCCAGTTTGATAAATATACAGAGAAGAATTATCCCAGCCAAAGCTAGGAACTATAACCAACCTTCCTCACACATGTTGGCGCCTTCCATTTCAAGGTCAACTTCGGCTCCCACTGCGATTGAGTCCATGATGTCCATGATGTCAACCTGAATATCAATAGGTATTAAACTAGTAATAAAATACAAAATATTGCAGGGGTGGAAAAGTTGATGTCTGTTGGTATTATTAATTTGTACTCGAGAATTGTGATTAGACCAAATGTTTTATTTTGTATACCCTGTGGGAAATACAAATTTGCTGGATAATCTGACCAATCTTATCTTTTATTTTCATCAAAGAAACACCTCCAGGGCAAAATTATATACCAACAAACATCAACATTTCCACCCCTGAAAATACGTACTGAGGCAGGCTGCTAGCTGTAAAATGCAGAGTACTTATATCAATGTAAAATGCACAAACTTGAACTTTACTCAAGATAAAGGCCCTGGAAAAAGGTATGTTGAACACGCGCTTCGCTAACGCCGCACCACATTCACTTTGGCGATATATAGAAAAAGCGATGTTCAACCCAAACTTTTGGGTTGAATCAACGTTTCGCTTTTACATTTTTTCGCTTTTTTCGCGTCGCGTTTTCATTTTCTGAGTACGTTTTTTCGTTTTTCGCGCGTTAAAAAAAATCACCTTCACTCGTGGAGCTGTCTCCATGTAATCCTATAGCACAGGAAGTTTTTCGAGACCGGAAAAAACGAAAAAATCAAAAAACGTAATTAAAAAAGCGAAAAACACGTGCCGTGGAGCCTGTACTTTACAATATACCCGAAAGCTCCGCTTTTAATATTTTGTATTGTGGAGTAAGTCCTCTTTGTATTTAATCTTCATCTGGGATCTCTACGTGCTTTGACCCTTCCGGTCTCACCAGACTCCTCTGACCTTCCAAGAAGCCCCCCTTGTGTGTCAAGGGGCCCATTCGGCCTGTTCAGAGGTCCTTCCGACCTGGCCAGGGCTGCTTTGTCGCCCTGCCGACATGCTCAGGGGCAGGGGCGGCGGATTGCAGGGCGCAGGGTACCCAAAATCCCCCTCAAAAGCAAATCCTGGGGAGGGGAAGGGTCATGTTGCCCCCAGATTGAGCAGGCTAAAATATGCGGGGGGGGGGGGGCAAAATTACCCTTTGCCTCCCAGGATTTTGGACTTGGGGGAATTTTGGGTACCCTGCCCCCCGCAATCCGCCGCCCCTGCTCAGGGGCCCCTCCGACCTGCCCAGGGGCCCCTCCAGTCTGGCTAGGAACTCATCCGGCATGTTCAAGAGGCCTTCCGACCGGCCCAGAGACTTTCGGTCTAGCCAGGGGCCCCTCTGACTTGCCCAGGAGCCCCTCCGATCGGCCCAGCGACTCTTCTGGTCGGCCTGCGCTTGCTACTTTGTCACCCTGCCGACATGCTCAAGGGGCCCTCCGACCCGCCCTGGAGCCCCTCCGTGCTGGCCAGGGGCCACTTCGGCATGTTCAGGGGCCCTTCTCACCCGCCCAGGGGTCCTTTTCAGGGGCCCCTCCGATCTGCGCAGGGGCCCTTTTAACTTTCCAGGGGTGCTCTGGTCTCTCCAGGGGCCCTTTAACCTTCTAAGGGGCCCTTCCGACCTAGCAAGGGACTGCACTGGCTGCTTTGTCGCCTTCCGACATGCTCCGAGGGCCCTCCGACCTGCCCTGGGGCCCCTCCGTGCTGGCTAGGGGCTCATTCGGCATGTCCAGGGACCCTTCTGACCCACCTAGGTGCCCTTTCGGTCTGGTCAGGGCCCCTCTGACCTGCACAGGGGCCCTTTTAACTTCCCAGGGGCCCTCTGGTCTGTCCAGGGGCCCTCCAACCTGCTCAGGGGCCCTTATGACCTGGCAAAGGTCTGCGCTGGCCGCTTTGTCGCCCTGTCGACATGCTCAGGGGCCTCTCAACCTGCCCAGGGGCCCCCTGTGATGGCTAGGGGCCCATTCGACGTGTTCAGGGGGCCCATTCGACGTACTCAGGGGGCCCTCTGACCCGCTCAGGGGCCCTTTCGGTCTGGCCAGGGCCACCTCTGACATGCACAGGGCTCTTGTGAACTTCCAAGGGGCCCTCTAGTCTTTCATAGAGGGCCCTGGTGACCCTAAAGGGCCTCTGAAGTCTTCTAAACTCTCTAAAGACCACGCTTCGTGTAGTAAAGAGCCTATGATACCGCGCTTCGCGCGGTCTCGTCGGCCCTTTTCGGCGCGCTGCGCGCCGAAAAGGGCCCTCGCGCGCCGAAAAGGGCCCTCCTGGCCTCCAGGGGAGGGCGGCCGCCCCCGCCGCCCTCCCCTTGGCTACGTGCCTGGACACAGGTCGGAAGTTCCTTTTTTTCGGGCAACTTTTTGTGAATAGCGACAATGTTTGCTTTATGAGTAATGCACCTATTTAAAGATTCAACAACAATAATGCTCACCCAACGTTGCATGGTATCAGCTTCTTCAGGGGTGTAATATATGTTTATTACCGTGTTCATAAATTATAAATTTTGTATTGCTACTAAACTATTTGTCTAAACTATTTGTCAAGTTGATTCACTTAATGTTTGCTTTCCTTATTGTATTTAACACTGGCGAAATATCAAATACGAAAGACAAATGCTTACACAACTATTTTGTATTTGGGGGGGGGGAGTGAAGTTCATTTGCTTGTGGTTTCGCATCATTCATGCACCTGAATTTTGGACGCCAAATGACTTAAAGGCCACTTTCGGATGATATCGCAAAAACCGGCTTAAAGGAAAGTTCACCTTCAACATTAGTTTTAAACTGAGATAGCTGTTTTGTAGCCCATGTTGGGAAACCCCTATCTGCAAGTTTTCTTGACTGAAAAGACTCTCCAGCCGAAGATATTTGACTTTTTGGCGAAGGAATTCGGCGCATATATGATATACCGTACCGTCTGAAAGTACCAGCACTGCCATGGAGCATGCGCAGACCAATAACGCACACCATAAAATTAATGATTTACGACCTTCTGTCCTGAATTGGCGCGATGTAGGACCATTTTTGAAAATAAAAAAAGAAACTGTATTCAAAAATATAATAAAATCGTGTTCTGAGAAATTTTCCGAAGGTGAACTATTTCCTTTAAACAAGTCCTAAGGACCACTTATGATTTTTAATCGCCATCAAAGGCTTACCCAAGCAGCGCAAATAACACAACAAAAAAATCATCTGTTATCAGAATCAAATCTGCTTACGATTTCTACTCACCACTACATATATGGATTATGGAAGCGTTTGTTCCAGTTAACTGCATCTGACCAACCGTCAGCTGACGCTATTGCAATTGGATGAGGCGACAATGCACTTATACATTGTGGTTCCTGTTATCTGCATGAAACTAATCTGGCGCATCTGGCGCACTTGAGTTGTTGCCATGTACACGCGTGAAATAAACGCACCGACTCTTTGCTATTCGGTATCTCCGGAATCGGAGGACCGGGCGAAAAACAGACAAACTATGGAAGCAATCCAATACCAAAAACCGCGGTCGGAAAAACTTCATCAATGGTGGGAAATCAAAATCCCTTCGGAAAAATCAAAATCCCTTCGGAATTAATCTTAATCTCTGCGGAATTCATATTTTCTTTATGCCAATTATTGGGCTTAAATCAGGCCTCATAAGACATTAAATGTTTTCTTACCTTACAAATTTCGACAGAAGGCTAAAGTAAAAATATCGCTATTTACAATTGTTGCACAACGCTGCAATTAATTGATTTTGGTACGTAGTGGTGAGCGGACTCGTCAAGGTCATTGTCTGGAAGAAAACCGAACTGTGAACGATGATATTGGGCGACTGGGCGCGAATTTCGAGTGAAAAAAAAAACGGTCTTCAGAGTGTTATTCAGATGCGATTGCTCTTTAACATATCAAATGTTACATACAAGTGGCATTGTCCCTTTAAGCCGTCGGAGCACCCCCCAAAAAAACATCATCGTTCTGAATATCGTTTCTTACATGGTCGAAAAACTGTTCCCGCACCGGGAATCGAACCCGGGCCTCACGGGTGAGAGCCGTGTATCCTAGCCACTAGACCATGCGGGAGATGAAGGATTCGGGATTGAGTCAAGTCAAATTTGAGTCTTCTAGAACCAAGTTCGCCCCCTATTATTTCTTGTAATTCAACTCTTGCGATGTTTTGCCTGGAACTCATAGGCGGCGGAACGGGGGGGGGGGGGCACGAGGGGGCACTCATATCGAAGTGCCCCCCCATAAATTTGGTATGGCTAAGATAATTATGATAGATATTGACGTAAAACTTACAGTACTTTATGCTACATCAATTCTAATTTTTCTAAGATAAAAAATCCAATGAAATTGATATAGTACTGGGGGAATAATATGCGCATCAATATGTATGTGTGTTGTATTTAATATTTGTATTTGTATTTGTATTGCAGCAAAGCAACCACAGGCACAGAGCCCAGTTACGGTTGCAGTCAGAATAGGATACATTAAAACATTCACAGATAACGCGAGTCCACACGAAACACAGGCCCGCACAGTACAAAAAGCAAAAACACAATACCACACTGTACCGTAAAAACAACAGCATAAAGTAGCCATTAAAAGTGCTGGTAAAAGTAAAAATCAAATTTAATGAAGCGCTGGTGGAGGCAAAAGACCTAAAAGTAAAAAGGATATATACATTAAAGCCATGACTAATCACATACGGAGATGTGGCTCGCAGTAGCAACCTCTAGCCTGAGTAAGTGCCCTGATCATCAGCGAACTTCAGGATATCTGAACGAAGAGAGCGCGACGGAAGAAATAAATCAGTCTGAGGGCTGCTGCCTGTGAGGGAGTTAATGATATACTATCAAAAGCTACGTATGTGACAGTGCATACGTAGCTTTTAAGCTACGTATGTGACATGTTTTAAGGCGATTCACAGGGTTTATTCGACAAATCCAGTAATCATAAATATAGCAAACATGTGTGTGTGATTTTGGCACTTCCGCTCTGAATATTCTGTTAAATAAATGTCTGGGAAACTAAAAATTCCCCGGGCCAAATCGTTTCCCAGATACCTTCAACACTAGCCGCAGCGGGCCGAAAGCGATTCGCAAAAGC
This sequence comes from Chirona hameri, assembly GCA_036785665.1. NCBI lineage: Eukaryota > Metazoa > Arthropoda > Thecostraca > Balanomorpha > Balanidae > Chirona > Chirona hameri. The sequence continues at coordinate 114,073 of JAXIVJ010000313.1, read as the reverse complement.
ACGTGCTAATGTTGAAAGGGTATCTCGGCACATGGTAATCATCATTATTGCCTGCATATCTACCGAGATCATAATTACCTGGGAGAGGACTGCAGAGCATAACATTGAACACAAATACGAATGCACTATATGTCTATAATTGCACGTGGACTATGAATAAGAATCAGAATTAGAAATAGAAAGGAGTCTAGTCAACAGACCGCAGGAAAGATAAGTTATTAGAGAATGCGAAGTTAAAGGGAAATAATGACATTTTCCCACAAAAATGGAGTTAGCACTTGAAATCGACAGACGAGACCAAAATATATTGTACATTCATCACATTTTGCATGCAAACTTTCCTACCGAAAGATATTTCAAGTTATAGTTGATAAGCGTTCCACACTTTTAACGATCGGTACTTGCAAGTACTTTTGGTCCTCATCAAACTGCGGGCTTTTCCCGTATTGCTTTGTTACGCAATGGAGTGGAAAATATATTGTGCGTTCTGCTTGTTGTGATTATATGCCCGGCGATCTTCTAAAACTAACAGCGATTGGAAAAAGTGGCAATAAAATCGGAAGCTCATCGATGCACATCAACGGCGGCATAGTTAGTGGTTGCAACCCTCAATTTGTGAAAATCGATTCATTTGTTTTCAACATTAGGAGTTTTGTATAATTTGTCTGTGGCTGTATATAACACTATACTTTATATTATCATGAAAAATTATCATTTTTCCCAAAAAAACTAACAAACAATAACACAAAACTGGCAATTGAATCGGAAGCTCATCGATGCACATCGACGGCGACCTATTTAGCGCCGGCGATTTGTTTACAAAGTCATTGTCATGCTTCTCGGCGCACTTAACCATTTGTGGCGAGTTGTTCCTGATCAGTATACCCAAGTCCCGTAGCAAGCTTCGTTAATGACGTCACTGGTGTCATTCTTGTGTAGCATTGCAAAATATATCTGATTTTGAGTTGAAAGCTAATTAAAGACTTATTCATTTTTTTAAGTTTGTATTTTCTTGTTAATCATTATTAAAGGTATTTTATCACTGTATTTCATAGTAGTTAACACTTCAGAAACTTATGACGTAATAATATTGTATCCAATATGCATTTCCCTCGCCTTTTGCTATTGTGGCGCAGTGCAGAGTGCTTTGCAAATACTTGCTTGCCTGGGGTTCAAATCATTCCACCCTTATTTCATTCGAGTTGGTATAGTTTGCATGTTGTTGTTATTCATGACTTATACTGATAGTCAGTCATGCATCACGGATGCTTCACGGATTGCTTCACGGATCAGTTTGATCGGAAACGTCACAGAGCCTCCAAAAATGCCGCACTCGATGTAAACAATGGCAGGGAAGGACGAATTTGTCAATGACCTTCATGAAGTACACAAGGTACTTGTTTTGTATGTTTTCCAAACTTACAACTTTGAATTTTGGAATAATTGTATTTAATTCTTAAATTTAAATAAAATAATTTTAAAACCATAACGGTAGCCTAAGAAATTGTTGCTAACAAAATCAAGGTCATTATTTCCCTTTAAGAAGGAATACGAGAAGCAGAGAAGAAAATGACTGGTTTTATATCTGGACATTGTTTTATATCTGGATTTGTCGCATACTTGTAATGGGAATGGACATTTCACGTACGTTGCTTCACTTCCAGTACATCTAAAAATGAATTATAATTAAATAAAGTCAAATGGCAGCAAATCGATACCACATATCTGACGCCAATAACATACGGCAAAACGAAATCGTGTGCAGACAATTCATAGCACTGCGTAATCATACTTGTCTACTGATTTCATTATGGGCACTATTTGTGATTCTTTTGGAAGTGGTTCGCGACTGAAAGCATGCAATGAAAGGTGATCGCTTCATAGTGCCCGCTATTATCCTTCCTTGCTTTAATCGATAGAAGGGCACACGAGTAAGGTGAGTGTCGTTTTGCACCACTCCAGAAGATTGACAATGTTCTGTTCTTTGCAGTGTTCTTGAAGTAGTTTGATCCGTTGCTCCATTATTTTTCCTCACAGTAGAGTATCTGAATCGCGACTGGATTCGATTAGCTTTCTTCCCTCTTATCGTGTTTCTCTTTTCTTGGAGGTCTTGATTATTGGACATTCGGAAACCCAAATGCAGAGAAAAAGGCCTTTATATACGAATGTCACAGTGCGTACTTAATAGGCTGATTAACCCTCGCCCTACGGGAGCTTTTTTCACCTTCGCCCTACGGAGGGGGGGGGGGGGTCTGACAGGCCCCCCTGCTAACTTCCAAACCAAGCAACTTAGAGCAATGCGGTAAGAACCAGCATGTTGCCTGTCATGAGAGGAATCTGACAGTATGCGATGTTTAGGTTTCAGGTCAACGGGGACCTTCCAGGTCAAGTGAATGACATCGGATTTACCACGTACAGAACAGCGATTTTGCTCTTCAGAAAACCTCAACATTAGAAATTGATAAATGTAAATACAAATGCATGTTCCTAGACCCGTTTTGGCTCAGAAATACAGAAAAGGTAATTATGTGTTCGTATCTTGTCAAAAGTAAAAAAAAACATTTTAAAATTAAAATGACGTCATCAGTTTCTTACACTTAGGGAGCCATCACTCAGTCAAAAATAAAGATATTGCTTTTACATTTGGTATGGGTATTGTCCATACTCAGTTCTCTCACATATATTCCGGCTTTTTAAATATCATTGCAAATTTTGATTTTTTCATGTTTTTTATTGTTTTTATTTATTTTAGGGGTCAACAACCCAAAAATGTGAAAATCCGAGATTGCCATTTTAAAGAGAATGCCATTGTGTATCTTTGGTGAATTGAGTTTGCAATTTGCTTTAAAACTCTGTTTTCTACGATTTGCAAATATTTCCTTTTTTCCCAACATGACGTCATCAACACATGATTATCTCCCAAACTACTTAACCAATTTTAATTAAATTTTTACAGCTTACGTATAATTGTTGTAAACTCAGCTAACGAAAATTTCAGTTAGGTTTTGAGACACCATTCTGAGAAGTACTTGCCTTCTACGTCACAGCGTCTCCGGGGTCGCGGCAACTAAATTAGTGTTTGTCACCACGTTCTCGGCCAGAGTGTTTTACCTGGTTTATACAGCCTTGCGAGTGACTTACCATAGAAATTCATCCTTTCCAGTGGCATAGCATCAACAGGTGCAGTAGTACATCCAGGAAACCATTCGATACGAACTGCCTTTATTCTCCACAGGGTATAGTGATACATCATGTCTATAGTCTCTTGAGACCAGTGGCGGCGGAAGCAGGGGCTCCGCCACAGGGGGGACGGGGGGACGTGTCCCCCCCAACATTTATGGATTTTAACATTACGCCTATGGGCGTTGCATGGAAAGAATCGACTTCAGAATGCCTCCGCCCCCCCCCCCCCCCAACTTTGGGAAGGTGGCGGCGCCCTTTGGCGGAAGGTATTTTTGGATGGAGGGGGGGGGGGGGGAAGAAACCCAGGGCGCCCCCTCGGGCCAAGCGCCCCCCCCCCTCCCCAAAGAACAAATGGCGCGAAATGATATCTCCTCGGATTTAGGCCACAATATTATACCAGTAAAACGCCTTTTTGAGCGAGCGATGACCGAGCGGGCGCGCTCTGGTAAAGCTAAAACAGGTTTGAAATATGAAACGGTACGGGAGCACACGTGTGCATTGACTGTGTCCCAATAATGAGTAACACATTCAACAGTTTTACCGTGGTTATACCCTAGTATGCATAGTTTTAGCAACGTTCAGCTGAATGGAGATGTACAAAGTAAATGGCGCTTCCCTGGGACAAACTACATAAAACCAATAACATGTATTAAAGTGAAATACAAATATTCACCTTTTTATTTATCTGCATTTTTCTGTGACACATGTGTGGTTTCAAATTGATCGTGCCTCAAATTAAAAGTGAAATTACAAGATTTTCTATTTCAAAAATTACATTATGTGAAATAAAAAATAGGTACGCACATATGGTGACGAACAGTAACCCATCACTATCTCTGGTTTGAATGTTATATGTAAACAAGTCATAGGGCCAGCAATGAAGTAAGTGCTCCAAGAAGCGTGACAACGTCCCTGATTGTCAATGAAACAAATCGCATACACTAAATACGTCGCCGTCCTTGGTCAAGTTAATCCGCGGAATGCATGACGGTTTTCTGAATCGTTGATTGATTGATTATGAATAAACGGTTTAGATAAATGTTCCATGTGTGCATTGTAATATATTAAATACCTGTTTGTTGAAAATTGGTGGGTAAGACATATATATATATATATATATATATATATATATATATATATATATATATATATATATATATATATATATATATATATATATATATATATATATATATATATATACGCGTGCAACGTCTGTGACGCACGTGGGGGCCGACTCATTTGTTTGGGGGCTTGCGACCGCTGACGTCAGATCTGCACGTGCCGTCAGCTCAGAAAGCTGACTGGATTTTTAAACGAGCCTTCTACACCTCTGACGCCTAAACAGCGCACAATTTGAGTCTTGGTTTGAATACGCAGTGTTCAGCGATGCAGATTGTTGATAACTGTTTTGTATATTTTTGGCTTCGTGAAAAAAACATACCCTCTTTGCTTTAGTGTAAGTCATGTACCTATGTTATGTATTTTGCAGTGCATTGTAATTTACGGGAAGATTGCAAAACGCAATGGAAACACAATATGGCAAGGAAAAGGACAAATATATGAGCTTCGATCCAAGAAAAGAAGGGGATAAAATGGGTAGGTACTCGAGTTGGCATATGGTAATGGTGTTTATATTTGTCTATATTCTTACTACCAGGACTTCTTAACATCTATAAAATGTGTTTTTAAGATGTCGTGTGTGAGAGTGAGAACGAGCTCAACTGACGCTGTAATCTCGAGTCATTTAGACTAGAGGGTAGTGAACTATTCACTTATAATTTTGAACATATTGCACATCGCGCAGCGCTGGACACAGTGTGGCCAAATTCATTTTGAGTTAGGGGGTAGGAGGTAAAAAAAAACGATAGAATATAGGGTGTAGGATGACAAAAAAACGACAGAATGTAGGGTGTAGGATGACAAAAAAATAAAACGATAGAAAGTAGGGCGTAGGATGACAAAACCGATAGAATGGTGTCAATTTTTGGAGATGATTTATAAGACGATGTTGTATAAACGATGTATCGCTAAATAATGTACAGTACATTACAGGGCCCAATCCCTACCGCCTACGTCTAACGTCCCTTGTTCATTTCGTTTCTGTTTCCTTTCCAGATCGTCCTCACTTCAGTCCTGAGTCCTGTCTCCTGCCGGACCGCGATCTTCCCAAACCACTCTCTTGTTCTCGACGGCCACGGGCAACGTCGACGACACGGCCTGAGCCGCACCTCAACCAGCAGTTCGCACTGAGGAGACTAGATCGAAGCCGTCCTGCTCCTGGCACCAGCCTGCTCCTCACTTCAGTCGCCGCCATTCTTCCTTCGTCCGCCCTCAAACCTCCATCATCCAGCAATAACTGAATTTGCAACGGATTCCCTGCCTGTTATTTTCATAGCACATACGCTATGTATTCTTATGGAAATGATGTTTCCTTTGCATTCAGTCAGAGATGTTTTTGTATTTATACATCAAGCTACTTGTACGCGTCAGTTGTCCGATGTCCCATTCAAATATAATACAAAATATTTCCAAGATGGTACACGCCTGCTTGTCCAGGCACCACCGGTCCCTGGCATCTTTCGAAACTAATTGGGTACGAATTGGAAAAAAGTGCCGAAAGAGGATAGTGTTTACATTTCCAAGTTCAACAATCATCGCCGGCGCCCGAACTGTAAATGAGATATCGACAGCTACAGCAGATATCGCTCATGCATGACTGCAGTAGAACACGATATAAAATGAGATACCGGTAGATGGCGCTACACATGTGTTGAAATGAAGTAGGTGACGCTACTGTATGAAAGGTTACGTGAGTAGCGAGTAAATTAGGAAAAGTGATTGCAGGATTGAGGCGGTGGTGACTGTCAGTCTCGGAGCCCTGGTGTGTAAATGATAAGTTTGATTACCACCTTCTGAGTGATGTTTACGGTTCACGTCCAGGGAGCATCATCAGCGACTGGTACCGGACGCACGGACATGGATATCGTCGTATATTGAGCCAACGCGGGCCAAACGTCAAAGTGTCGCGGCATGTTCGCTACCTCAATATGTGCATCACAATTCAAACTTATACACATTTCAAATTAGTCAAATTTATTTGACTACCACCAGTCAGCAAAGGCACACCACAAACACTTAAGAAATTCGACATGCATCGATGTAACGGAGGTAGGATCAATCATACGGATCGATATCGACGGAAGCGAGTACCAATCCTGGTAATTGATCGACACAATCACACTTTTAAATATACAAGTGACCTGGATCAACATCACACTGTAGCGAGGAATTTGATACGTGTACTGGTTGCAACTTGCGGAACAAAATCGATTATGCAACTGCAAATGATAGGATGTGATGTGTGGTGGTCCGGGTGGCTCGACCAGGAGTGTTTCCAACACCGACAACTCAGAACTCATGGGCTCCGGGGTAGTCTGCTAACTGGTCATTCGGCTCCCAACCTTGGGTCGCCTAGACTTTACGAGACCATGACGCTAAATAGCCGCAGACGCAGCATCGCGACGCAAAGCCCCAGTACCACCACAGTACATATGACATATATACAATAAATGAGCGACCTTCAAAATACAAGGAAATATCACAGTGCGTATTAGATACGTACTATATTTATCCGCTAAAATTCAAAGGTTATATTTAGCCAGTCAGTCAGTAACGCATCAGTCCGTCAGTAAGTCAGGAGTTTGGAGTACAATATAACCTTTGAAATGGAGATGATGATTGCTACTATACACATATCCTTCAAGTCTAAGAGGTGCAATGTGTTCACAACAATCATATACCTGCACCACACCACACCACGATATATATATATATATATATATATATATATATATATATATATATATATATATATATATATATATATATATATATATATATATATATATATATCAGAAATATACCGGCGCAGATACCACAGATACACTGTAATACAATTTCATGCATACCTAACCTAGGTATTGACATCAAAAGTGGAGGGATAGGGCCTAGGGGACACAGCCGGCGGCCCACCACCACGGAAAAGTGATGTGCCCACATAAAATTGTAGGATTTAAAGGGACACTCCCACCTTCCCAAAAGTTGTCAAATATACGCTGCTTGTGGTGAAAAATATGAAGTAATTGCTGCCAAACACAATTATGAATTTGTTTCTTGCAAACAGTGCTCAATTTCATAAAAAGTTAAGTTTTAATATTTGGGTTGATGACGTCAGATTGAGCTCTAGACTCTTAGAGAGCTATGCAGAAATCCTTTACGCTGCCAAAGTATGGCACAATTATTTTGAGACAATTCTGGCGCTTTGAATACAAAACAAACCAATTACCAAACCATTTGAAACACACAAATATCTCCAAGTCTATCCTTAAAACAAGTATACTATCATCACCATTTGGTAAAGAGAGGTGACGTCATCAGCTTTAGACCCCTGATGATGATGATGAGTTTCGGAGGTATGGCCTTTATAACGGCACCTCCTTGAGTCCGTTCTCGTCTACGTCTTGTCTGTCATTAGTCATTCGTCATTCGTCTGTAGCATTTTCACTTGTTTTTCTCTTGTTTTCCACATTATTCCCTATTCAAATACATGTGGGGTTTATTCATTACAATTGTCAACATCAAGCTCAAATTTATTTTTGATTAGACCAATGTGGTTGTTTTAACTGCTACCCTACTTAATTGCAATGCAAATCCAACAACATGGCTATCTCAACTAAAAACTAATGTTAAGGTGGGAGTGTCCCTTTAACTTTAACATAACACCTATGGGCATTGCATGGAATGAATCTAGATCAGAATGCATTTGTTCCCTACAACTATCAGTTTGTGGAGATGTCCCTGTACCTACAGCCTGGCCAGAGGTGTTATGTAGGATCCTATTCAGTTGAGGGGGCTTCAGCCCCCCCCCTCCCCCCCCCCACACACACACACACACTTGGGACGAGGAAGTGGGTCAAATCTGGGGATAAATCCATATTTGTGTGGATTTTGATGGTACTTCAGACAATTTTTTCCATCTCAGCCCCCCCCCCCCCCACCCACAAAACAAAAACTTTCTGGAGAAGCTACACCCCTGGGCCTAGGCACTTCAACTTACTATTTCAATAACTGACTTGGGCTACATGGACAAGGTCACATTCATAGATTATGATCAAATTGATAATCATCTTATCATCGCACAAACAACATATCTAAACACAACATATCCGGTGGTACAGTATTGTTATAACAAACAGCTACCTACCTAGAACCTAACGGATACAAATAATGGATGCAAATTGCAGTTTGTGCTCCAGTTTGTAGTATTCTATTACCGTGGTTGCAACACCCGCCACCCTGAGTTGTCTTGACGCCATATTATCTCTACGTCATTACTATTACGTCACGCCAAGGCTGATAAGTGCTGGCGGCATCGCGAAATCATCGTCAAATACTGGTCTATACAATCCCTAATTTGTGTACTTAAACAGGACAAATGCGATGTGAAAATGACTTAACTCAACAGAAAATTGTACATTTAATGCCAAACTAAAATTTGAACGAAATCCGACATTTTTTCTAAGAGCCACAGTCCCTGTACAGTTAGGGGGGTTAGGGGGCAATAGGTGGCCTGCGAGGCCGAAGGATGTCGCTATTTACTTATTCATTTTTTTGCTATAATATTAGGTTTGTAATGCCATTTTGTGTTTATATATACTGAAATGACATTTTGTCTTTCACGTCGTATAATTTGTATCCTAATATACTTTTTGGTTGTCAAGATTTTGACATTCTAAGGCCGCATGTTTTTCCTTCATTTACCGAGGTTGGAATTCAAAAATGGCCTCTCTGTTTATTGATGAAGAAATAGGAATAAATAAGCTTTATTTGCACACAAAAAATGATCATCAAAATCTTACATGTTTTCTGATTATGTTAGTGTCAAATATTTGTCAAACTTGTGTATATATGGCCTGCATTTGATCCTTGGGTTAGGGGGGCTTTTGGGGAAATAACGACATCCTTGCTATTATTTTGACATCGCTATAGCGACATCGCTGTTGGGCCCCAGTTACGTCATTCGGGCACAGCGATATGATGGGACTCAAGGTTCACGGACTTTCGTGTATGCAGGTATATATAGCGTAGCGTAGGGTATATACGGCCTTGGCGTAGCCATTGTTTTCTATGGCCTTGGTCAACGGTCATTGCCGTTGTTTACCGGCTTTGCGACGGGCTGCTTGCTGTTGTATTTTGTCTGTTGTCATGTCGGTTATCCGTTATGGGTTTGATGGGTAGGGGTGGCTGTTCGTTCACGTGGTAATCTTGTACCGCAGTACTTTGTACTTAGTAGGTAGGTACTGTGGTCAGTGGTGTAGTGTGGTTGTGTTGCATGTTTTCAATTCACATTGACTAATTTCCCAGGTGTGTATGGAACAATAGTGAGTTGAGTATGGACTTATAGAGGCTGAATACCAAATTTACTAAATAAGCTGATTGATATTCTTTGATTGGTAGCTGCCTCCTGATTTTCATTCACATTCATATTTCTGAAACATATAAAAGCCATGGGTGTAATTCAATGATTTATTTGCATCATAAGTAAGTACATCATCACTCACAAACACAAACATCCAGTAAAATCTCACTTGTCTATGCACGCACATGACAACCATAAATAGCTGAAGAAATAAGTTATACAAAATTGAGATAGCAAATCTATAATGATTTTCAGCTTCTTCCAGCTTCCGCCAACATTCCACAACCTTGAACCTTCCTACTGTATCTGTTGGGTAATTGCTATGGGCACCATGGCATGTGATCCTCCAGCTTCCAGACTACTACTGGACTAGGTGGTAGGTACCTGTTGCCGATAAAAGCTTGATGCAAATCACATTCTTGCTGAAGTTCTGAAACAAGTGCATAGGTAGGTGTTAGATATTGTACATAACTCTGCAAGTCACGACAAAAATGTCGCAAGGATGTCATTATTTCTAATTTGAGGATGTCATTATATTTGTGGTTAGGTGTGCTTTTCCCCAAACTTTTTGAATTTGGCCACACTGGCTGGACATCTAGTCTATATTATTAACCCGTGAGTTACCGGGGTACTTTCCATAACGCGACTTACTGGGGGGGGGGGGGCAAAGAAACCCACAGTGACAGTTAACATTGTGTGTTCATGGTGATTGTGTTGTTTGTGTGTTCCTGGCTCTTACGCAGCCATTACCTATGTACACATTTCAATGTGAGTGTTTAGCCATGCAATAGAGTAAGTTATTCTGCATTTTTTGATTAACGACGAATCTGCTTCGTAAATAAAATAATACTTTTGCTTAGTACGGGCTTAGTACATGTAAAGTTGTATGCAGTAATGTGTTCGATGTTTAGTACAGTTCGTGTCTTCGTTTGTATTGCACTGCTGTTCAAGTCGCTTTCATGAGATGCTAAGCCAATTTAAGTGTAACAAAGTGTTCAGAGAAACCATACATTACAGAGAAATAACGTTATCACTGTTGACCTGGGATGATCCGTTAGTGGTGCTGCCGTCTGAAGTAATTCTTCGATATCGTCAGTGTTGCATAGGAAGGTGTTCATTGACGACGTAAGGAGGTGAGCTATAATGCGAATGGTGTTGTGTTATTGTTTAACCGAACTGGGCTGTGATGCCGCGTCGAGACAGTCTGGGCAGTACGGGAGGCGAGCAGCGGGGCGACAGACGCCTCGCTGACCGTGTGTTCCACTACAGCGCCAGTCTGCGAGGTTCGGTAATCGGTAGCGTACTGGAGCCAGCAACGCACACGGCACTACAGCACCAGTCTGCGAGGTTCGGTAATCAGTAGCGTACTGGAGCCAGCAACGCACACGGCACTACAGCACCAGTCTGCGAGGTTCGGTAATCGGCAGCGTACTGGAGCCAGCAACGCACACGGCACTACAGCACCAGTCTGCGAGGTTCGGTAATCAGTAGCGTACTGGAGCCAGCAACGCACACGGCACTACAGCACCAGTCTGCGAGGTTCGGTAATCGGCAGCGTACTGGAGCCAGCAACGCACACAGCACTACAGCACCAGTCTGCGAGGTTCGGTAATCGGCAGCGTACTGGAGCCAGCAACGCACACGGCACTACAGCACCAGTCTGCGAGGTTCGGTAATCGGTAGCGTACTGGAGCCAGCAACGCACACGGCACTACAGCACCAGTCTGCGAGGTTCGGTAATCGGCAGCGTACTGGAGCCAGCAACGCACACGGCACTACAGCACCAGTCTGCGAGGTTCGGTAATCGGCAGCGTACTGGAGCCAGCAACGCACACGGCACTACAGCACCAGTCTGCGAGGTTCGGTAATCGGTAGCGTACTGGAGCCAGCAACGCACACGGCACTACAGCACCAGTCTGCGAGGTTCGGTAATCGGTAGCGTACTGGAGCCAGCAACGCACACGGCACTACAGCACCAGTCTGCGAGGTTCGGTAATCGGCAGCGTACTGGAGCCAGCAACGCACACGGCACTACAGCACCAGTCTGCGAGGTTAGGTAATCGGTAGCGTACTGGAGCCAGCAACGCACACGGCACTACAGCACCAGTCTGCGAGGTTCGGTAATCGGTAGCGTACTGGAGCCAGCAACGCACACGGCACTACAGCACCAGTCTGCGAGGTTCGGTAATCGGCAGCGTACTGGAGCCAGCAACGCACACGGCACTACAGCACCAGTCTGCGAGGTTCGGTAATCGGTAGCGTACTGGAGCCAGCAACGCACACGGCACTACAGCACCAGTCTGCGAGGTTCTGTAATCGGCAGCGTACTGGAGCCAGCAACGCACACGGCACTACAGCACCAGTCTGCGAGGTTCGGTAATCGGCAGCGTACTGGAGCCAGCAACGCACACGGCACTACAGCACCAGTCTGCGAGGTTCGGTAATCGGCAGCGTACTGGAGCCAGCAACGCACACGGCTGGTGGAGATGGTGCAGCAGCTCGGCCTTCCAACGCTGTTTGTAACGCTGTCTGTGGTAACGCTGTGTGTGCTGACCTTCAGTGGCCAGAGTTCTACGAACTTCTCCAGCTACCTCCTACCTCCAGCTACCTTATCAGTTGCCGGACACAAATGCAATAACTCGCTCCGCCTGCTTCATGCCATGCATGCTTTACTAGCCATTTCCAGGATTTCAGGCGAGTTCTGTAGCTTTGCAATATCATATATGACGAATTTCGGGTTAAGATGGAAGGCCAATGATTGCTTTGGATGAAGGCCAATGATTGCTAAAGTAGAGTTTGAAAACGGGAAGTAATTGGTGAATAATACAGATATATAATATCGAATTAAAAATTAGATATTCATCAAGAACCACAAAAACAAAAAGGAAGATGGAGTTTTGGCTGGTCCGACTAAAGCAACATTGTGAGAAAATTGAAAGGAAAACCTTGAGGCAAGATTGAAGAAACTTCCAAGAAATGAGGACGTCAGAACTCAACGAGGCAATATGTTCTTTCTTCATGACAGCAAAGAAACAGGAACGGCCAATGGCCATGGCACACCCCGCTGCTGAGACATCTAACTATCCTAATGGGGTTGGGGACAATTTTGTAAGGTACCATTTTTTGGGTTCATAAAACAAGGATAATTTTTCATAATGGATTTTGTATATATATCATAAACAAGCGAAATGAGCTAAAAAATGATTAAAAACTAAAACAATCAAGTTCATGTCCTTGTAGTTGTGACGTCACGACACTAGCGAAATTTGTATCCGGAAATGACGCTGACGCGGCATCTTCTGCGCGGCAGTAAGCACATTTTGTATATGGTAAATGCGTTCGAGAGTTAATGCATGCGCGAACCTGAATCGGAGCGTCTCAGTAGTGATTCGTTTTGAAAAGTCTATATCTTCCGCAGTTATTTTTTTAGTTGTAGCTTTCGTACCTTTGGGGGCTAAAAATGTCAACAGTTATACTTAAGCTTAATAGTCCAGAACCTGAGTTGTTTTAAGAAATAACAGCGCGAGCGTGCAGCGCAGTTGCAAAAAATCAACCCCAATGGAGTTGTAGGAATCCTCAGGCCTGTTCAGCATCTTATAATAGTATTGGCTAAGTGACGTCACACCTTCGGTGACATGAAGACTTTTGAAGACGTCATAGATAGGCTGAATATTCTTAGGACAATTGCATCTGTAATGAAGCAGTGGCCTGTAAAAAATTGCAGCAGCCTTTCTATAAGCTTTCTGTTTTATTTATTGTAGCTATCTTGTAATCCCGTTGTGACGCCTGAAATACGTGCCTTTGAATTGTTTATGATAATTGATTTATATAATGTGATCGGGCTGGAAGGTAAGCGAAGAGGGATTCCTCAATTCTTTGAAGTTTGATTTAATCAACAATGCTTTCATGGAAGACCAAGAAAGTAGCGATGATGACGTTGTCATGAATCACGTCAACGAAAACCGTGATCCTCAGCCGATGAGGTATTTTGCTTCATCTTCATCTTCTCAAAATCCACCATTTTCCGCGATGTGCCCGCTTATTTTGTCGCCGGCGCCAATATCGTCGAAATTGTATTCCGAAATCAGGCACATCCAGACATTTTTGGCTTAGAAATTCTGCGGAGCATGCCGGGAGATGACGTCATAGTTTCTGACGTCATTCGCCAGTTAGCCTCCGCCCAGGCTAAGTGCGCCTTACTGCGCATGCGCAGTCGAATATTCTTAAATGCCGAACAGGCCTCCGATCAGAGCGACATAAGTGATTTGGTTCGAAGTGTTTTTATTCAATCAATGTTTGATGGTTAGTGAGTTGCCATTTGATACTTTCAAGCTCTAAAGATGTCAAAGGTTCCGAAACGCAACAGTTTAGAACCTGAGTTTGAAAAGGCAACCCCCCCGAACCTACCCAAGCTTGGAGCGTCGGCTGTTGCACACTTCTTGGAAACTTCTGATGAATTTGTGTCTGCAGAGTTCAGGTGCAAGAAGATGGAGAGGTGAGTACTTTACATATGCCTTGCTAACGCTTTTGACATGTTCGAAATATAACTGGAAAAACATGAGAGCGAAAAGCAACAGCAATATTTTTTTTAGCTAGATTTGGTGACGTGAGGCAAGGTTAGGTAAAATTGATTATATTTGCCGGCATGCATCTTTCCAATAAAGTAAGATTTTCACAACAAACTATACACACCTTACTTCATTATAACTAGCAAAACCACTTCAATGCGCATATGAGTCAAAAGTACCGTCACAATCACTAGGTCGTGACGTCACAAACAAAATCAAGAATGTTTTTTTTAACATGAGAAGTTAAGAGGAAGTTTTAGGACAGAAGGCGGTCTAAGATGTGTGTGAGAAGTATATCGTAAAATCGAGACAAACACGCTGAATTTGTTACGCGTAAAAATCCACTACCTGTCCCCAACCCCATTGCTAAACATCAGCGGATGTTACTGTTATTGTTATCAAGAAGTGTGAATGCAGTGAAGTGAAATGTTTGCTCTAGCGTTGTTATTGTGTTTTTTTATAAATGTCCTCTTTAAATTTATGTTTTAAGAAGTGGGCTCATGGCTGGAACTTCACATAAATACAGCAGAACAATCAATCGTATATGTCGTATGTTGGTCATGAAGAGAGTAACCGTAAACCGACCTATAACTTGCATGGGTGGAGCTTTTCAGTACAAATTTGGTGGGGCAAAATGTCATACCAAATCATATTGTCATAATGGCATATTGGCTGAATATTTTGTATGGTTAAGGTGAGAAAAGTGTCCATTTGAACGCCATGAAACCTTCAAATCTGTCAGTTTTACATAGTTAAGGTGAAAAATTACTATTTTAACACCAGGAAACCTTCAAATCTGACAAAAGTTGGTGGGTCAAAACACAAACTTGGTGGGACTAAACTAAAAATTGGTGGGGCTAAACTCAAAATTGGTGGGGCAGTGGCCCCACCATTTGAATAGGAAACTCCACCCGTGCCCATGTAAGGAATCCTGGTAACTGTCTGAATCACATCTTTCAAAACCTACAATATCCTCCAGCGTTGTTCTACGGCCTTACACGTACCAAGTCCACCAATGTCGCATGCGCCCCCACACATCACTATAGTCGTGACGTCACAAATGCAATCAATAATTTTTGTTAAAAGAATACGCAAAGTTAAGTGGTAGTTTTAGAACAGAACTCTGTTCACATTTAAGGAGAAACTGCCAATCTCAGTATGCTGCCTTGTTGTATCTGTTGTACCCGGTAACCGCATTTTCTTTCCACTGTAGGCTGCATCGACGGATGTCATGTGCCACTCATGGTGCCGGCCCATCAAGAGAACGCCTTCATCAACCGCCACCAGCGCACGTCCCTGAACGTGATGGCTGTGGCCGGCAGCGATGGGCGTTTGCAGTGCCCACGCCGGGGGTCGCCAGCACGACTCCCGCGTGCTGGCGACCTCCGGGCTGCCGCAGAGATAAGCTCAGTCTGATCACACGCTATTGCCCAAAGTTGGACCGAATCGTTTCTTCGCAATTCGTCAGGGTGGTACACTCCTGATTTGTGATAGACGGCGCTGTTAGAGTGCTACTATGCACGTGTGAAAGTTCTCTTTAATAATATAATGTTTGTCATCCAGTAGGGGTCGGGGGGTATGGAGTCAGCTTTTGCAATTGTGCTCGTGCATGGCGGATTCCATGTTTTTTCGCTGTCACTTGATCATACCTCGCACACAAAATCGAAAAATAATTGATTAATTCGAAATTCATCAGCACCACCTATTAAACTAAATAGCTTAATTAGCTGTAATAAAATTGCCATATCTCCCAAACAAAGCCAGTTCTATGGCCAATTCATGGCCATAAAACTGGCCAATTTAACTAAATATGGCCAATTTAAGGTACCTACCACCTATAAGATCGACTATCGACTATAAGAATCTAACGACCAAAACGATTTGAGCACGATGCATCTCCCAAACAAAGCCAGATGTTTTTTATTTACGAAAACACACTTTTTAAGACCAAATTTGGAGTCTGCGTTTTCAATAAACCAAAAATTAGCTCCCTAGCACCAAAACTGGGATATGAATTTTGGCCAAATTCATGGGGAGCTTTTAACGGTAAAACGGAACAATGTCGGTACTGATGGGTTACGCAGGATTTTTTCTCCACATAATTTGATCATATTACATAAACAAGGTGGAATGGCCAATATCCCGAACAAAAAATATCTTCCTCCTACCTTTACATCTAGGATGGAGAGGAACGCGCTGGTGGCGGTTGACGAGGCTGTCATATTGGGGGACAGTGCATACCCCAGTCGCACGTGGCTTCTCACGCCCATCGACCGACCAACCACTCCTGCCGAGCATAGGTCAGTGTGTATAGTGATTTCAAACTGCCTTTTGGGAGCCGCGCAGCTGAGGCAGAGTTGACACGCAGCAGCTGTACGTGAATTCCGCTCTGTGTGACCCTCGTCAACGCAGGAGGGGTCAGTGCTATATATTTTAATCACTTGATACACATCCTGAATATGGACCGGTCGAAGCTTTGGGACAGGTGCCCTCAATCCTCATAGCTGTTGCCCTGTCCCTGTACATTGGTCTTAAGCTGTTACGCTGTTTTCACTTCTGATATAGGTATGATATAAACGACTTATACCTGACCCGCTACTCAGTCATGACGGCGGAGGCTGGATGTGGGTTGAGGGAGGGGGCAACGCCATAACTGACTACCTGACTGACAACATAACTGACTACCTGACTGGATAATTTGTTATCTGTTGCTTATTATTCCACTTCTTCATTATTTGTTTTTCTCTGTACCTACCTTTTTAGTGTACCAACATATTTTACAATATATATGTTTGGTTCGTTCTTCACTGCTCACTAGTAACTATCTATTTCCCTGAGCTGTTTCCTTTCCCGTGACCGATACATTGTTGCCTTTTGTGTCGGTGTAGATGTAGGTAATTCCGTCCGTGTTGCTGTGAAAGGGGTTAACACGACGTGTTTTACGTGTCGTTCCCCCTTTGTTGTACACTGGCTAACGTCAGGGGGATGTAGCGCAGTGGTAGCGCGTTCGCTTTGCATGTGAAAGGCCCCGGGTTGAATCCCCGGCATCTCCAGTCTTTAGTGCTACAGCTGTTTAGAGAGCATTTGTGTAGATGTAGGTAATTCCGTCCGTGCCGCTGTGAAAGGGATATTGCCAACTCCGGAGGATTTCTAAAAAGCAACTTAAATGAATGGTGGGATCAACAATCATGTATGCTCAAGCTCAAACTTGCTCATGCAGCACCTAAAGTAGCGTATCGGCAAGGTATTTTGTATTTATTTCCGACTCCAAAACGTTGGTTCCAGCTGTGCTCAGTACTCGATTCATGCTGGCCGCTCTGATCCAGTTTGGCTGTGGTATTGTTGCCCGCCCAAAGCCGAAGCGTACGAATTCGCCGAGAATTGACCTTGAAAAGTCTAACTGCGTTATAATGCATAGGTCACATAACTCCTACGGTCCCACAGTCGAGTCATAGCAATTCTTGCTGTTTTATTATGAAAGAGGCTAAGGTTGTTGAAAATATAATTAACTGCATGCGCTTTTTAATTTTAAAGTGCACTGACGGAATGGTGATGTTGAGTTTCCAACATTCAAAAGAAAATAACAGTCCGCAAAGAAGTGATTCTAAATAGTGATGTGGCCACTCCAATTTTACGAATGCTTGGCAAGCATGAGTGGTGCAAATGTATTTTTTGATTTGGGGGGAGTTTCGGGAACCAAATTTTGCAGGTGAAATCGGACACGCTTAACCGACCGATACACACCAAAAACTCCATATTGGCCTGTGTGGTGGCAATGTCCCTTTAAAGGAAATAGTTCACCTTCTGGAAATTTTTCAGAACACGATTTTATTATATTGTTTAATACAGTTTCTTTTATTTTCAAAAATGGTCCTACATCGCGCCAATTCAGGACAGAAGGTCGTAAATTATTAATGTTATGGTGTGTTATTGGTCTGCGCATGCTCCATGACAGTTTCAGACGGTACGGTACATCATATATGCGCCGTATTCCTTCGCCAAAAAGTCACATCCTTTGGCTGGAGTCTTCTCAGGCAAGACAAGTTCCGGATAAGGATTTCTCAACACGGGCTACAAAACTGCTATCAGTTCAAAACCCATGTTGAAGGTGAACTATTTCCTTTAACACGACGTTTTTTACGTGTCGTTCCCCCTTTGTTGTATGTCCGTGAAGTTAGCGTCGGATTCGGATTCGAATTCAGCGTCGAGTAGCGATTCGCTCCAAAATCTGGTTACAGGTCAATTGGGGCACGCTGATCACGCAAATAACAATTATTTTGACATTCAAGGTCATCTTCAAGTTCATTTTCAAGGTCAAAGGACGGGGCGCCTCAAAACGCCCTTAACGGCTGTTCCAATTGCAAAAACTCAATCAATTCCTCAGGTCCATATCTAACCTCCGCATTAGAAATCTCACGCGTGCCTCATATCCTTGAGACCATAAAAGGTTCTCAAAGGACGGGGCGCCTCAAAACGCCTTTAAGGGTTGCTCCAATTGCAAAAATAATGGTCTCAATCGATTCCCCGGGTCTATATCTAACCTCCGCATCGGCAACATCACGCATGCCTTATATCCTTGAGACCATAAAAGGTTCTCAAAGGACGGAGCGAATCAAACCGCCCTTAACAGCTGTTCCAATTGCAAAAGTAATGGTCTCAGTCGATTCCTCAGGTCCATATATAACCTCCGCATTAGAAACCTCACGCGTGCCTCATATCCTTGAGACCATACAAGGTTCTCAAAGGACGGGGCGCCTCAAAACGCCTTTAAGGGTTGCTCCAATTACAAAAATAATGGTCTCAATTGATTCCCCGGGTCCATATCTAACCTCCGCATTGGCAACCTCACACGTGCCTTATATCCTTGAGACCATAAAAGGTTCTCAAAGGACGGGGCGCCTCAAAAAGCCCATAACGGCTGTTCCAATTGCAAAAACAATGGTCTCAGTCGATTCCTCAGGTCTATATCTAACCTCCGCATTAGAAACCTCACGCGTGCCTCATATCCTTGAGACCATAAAAGGTTCTAAAAGGACGGGGCGCTTCAAAACGCCTTTAAGGGTTGCTCCAATTGCAAAAATAATGGTCTCAATCGATTCCTCGGTCCATATCCAACCTCCGCATTGGCAACCTCACGAGTGCCTTATATCCTTGAGACCATAAAAGGTTCTCAAAGGACGGGGCGCCTCAAAACGCCCTTAACGGCTGTTCCAATTGCAAAAAAAATGGTCTCAGTCGATTCCTCAGGTCTATATCTAACCTCCGCATTAGCAACCTCACGCGTGCCTTATATCTTTGAGACCATAAAAGGTTCTCAAAGGACGGGGCGCCTGAAAACGCCCTTAACGGCTGTTCCAATTGCAAAAACAATGGTCTCAGTCGATTCTTCAGGTCCATATCTAACCTCCGCATTAGAAATCTCACGCGTTCCTCATATCCTTGAGACCATAAAAGGTTTTCAAAGGACGGGGCGCCTCAAAACGCCTTTAAAGGTTGCTCCAATTGCAAAAATAATGGTCTCAATCGATTCCCCGGGTCCATATCTAACCTCCACATTGGCAACCTCACGCGTGCCTTATATCCTTGAGACCATAAAAGGTTCTCAAAGATCGGGGCGCCTCAAAACGCCCTTAACAACTGTTCCAATTGCAAAAACAATGGTCTCAGTCGATTCTTCAGGTCCATATCTAACCTCCGCATTAGAAACCTCACGCGTGCCTCATATCCTTGAGACCATAAAAGGTTCTCAAAGGACGGGGCGCCTCAAAACGCCTTTAAGGGTTGCTCCAATTTAAAAAATAATGGTCTCAATCGATTCCCCGGGTCCATATCTAACCTCCGCATTAGCAACCTCACGTGTGCCTTATATCCTTGAGACCATAAAAGGTTCTCAAAGGACGGGGCGCCTCAAAACGCCCTTAACGG
Organism: Chirona hameri; assembly: GCA_036785665.1. Classification (NCBI taxonomy): domain Eukaryota; kingdom Metazoa; phylum Arthropoda; class Thecostraca; order Balanomorpha; family Balanidae; genus Chirona; species Chirona hameri. The sequence goes on along the minus strand of JAXIVJ010000313.1, from coordinate 93,916 downwards.
CTGTTCCAATTGCAAAAACAATGGTCTCAGTCGATTCCTCAGTTCCATATCTAACCTCCGCATTAGAAACCTCACGCGTGCCTCATATCCTTGAGACCATAAAAGGTTCTCAAAGGACGGGGCGCCTCAAAACGCCTTTAAGGGTTGCTCTAATTGCAAAAACAATAGTCTCAGTCAATTCTTCAGGTCCATATCTAACCTCTGCATTAGAAGCCTCACGCTTGCCTCATATCCTTGAGACCATAAAAGGTTCTCAAAGGACGGGGCGCCTCAAAACGCCCTTAACAGCTGTTCCAATTGCAAAAACAATGGTCTCAGTCGAATCTTCAGGTCCATATCTAACCTACGCATTAGAAACCTCACGCGTGCCTCATATCCTTGAGACCATAAAAGGTTCCCAAAGGACCTTTTATGCGGAGGTAGGCCTCAAAACGCCTAAGGGTTGCTCCAATTGCAAAAATAATGGTCTCAATCGATTCCCCGGGTCCATATCTAACCTCCGCATTGACAACCTCACGCGTGCCTTATATCCTTGAGACCATAAAAGGTTCTCAAAGGACGGGGCGCCTCAAAAAGCCCTTAACGGCTGTTCCAATCGCAAAAACAATGGTCTCAGTCGATTCTTCAGGTCCATATCTAACCGCATTAGAAACCTCACGCGTGCCTCATATCCTTGAGACCATAAAAGGTTCTCAAAGGACGGGCGCCTCAAAACGCCTTTAAGGGTTGCTCCAATTGCAAACATAAATGGCTCAATCGATTCCCCGGGTCCATAACCAACCTCCGCATTGGCAACCTCACGCGTGCCTTATATCCTTGAGACCATAAATGGTTCTCAAAGGAGGGGGCGCCTCAAAACGCCCTTAACGGCTGTTCCAATTGCAAAAACAATGGTCTCAGTCGATTCCTCAGGTCCATATCTAACCTCTGCATTAGAAACCTCACGCGTGCCTCATATCCTTGAGACCATACATGGTTCTCAAAGGACAGGGCGCCTCAAAACGCCCTTAACGGCTGTTCCAATAGCAAAAACAATGGTCTCAGTCGATTCCTCAGGTCCATATCTAACCTCCGCATTAGAAACCTCACGCGTGCCTCATATCCTTGAGACCATAAAAGGTTCTCAAAGGACGGGGCGCCTCAAAACGCCTTTAAGGGTTGCTCTAATTGCAAAAACAATGGCCTCAGTCAATTCTTCAGGTCCATATCTAACCTCCGCATTAGAAACCTCACGCGTGCCTCATATCCTTGAGACCATAAAAGGTTCTCAAAGGACGGCGCGCCTCAAAACGCCTTTAAGGGTTGCTCCAATTGCAAAGATAATGGTCTCAATCGATTCCCCGGGTCCATATCTAACCTCCGCATTGGTAACCTCGCGCGTGCCTTATATCCTTGAGACCATAAAAGGTTCTCAAAGGACGGGGCGCCTCAAAACGCCATTAACGGTTGTTCCAATTGCAAAAACAATGGTCTCAGTCGATTTTTCAGGTCCATATCTAACCTCCGCATTATAAACCTAACGCGTGCCTCATATTCTTGAGACCATAAAAGGTTCTCAAAGGACGGGGCGCCTCAAAACGCCTTTAAGAGTTGCTCCAATTGCAAACATAATGGTCTCAATCGATTCCCCGGGACCATATCCAACCTCCGCATTGGCAACCTCACGAGTGCCTTATATCCTTGAGACCATAAAAGGTTCTCAAAGGACGGGGCGCCTCAAAACGCCCTTAACGGCTGTTCCAATTGCAAAAACAATGGTCTCAGTCGATTCCTCAGGTCTATATCTAACCTCCGCATTAGCAACCTCACGCGTGCCTTATATCTTTGAGACCATAAAAGGTTCTCAAAGGACGGGGCGCCTGAAAACGCCCTTAACGGCTGTTCCAATTGCAAAAACAATGGTCTGAGTCGATTCTTCAGGTCCATATCTAACCTCCGCATTAGAAATCTCACGCGTTCCTCATATCCTTGAGACCATAAAAGGTTTTCAAAGGACGGGGCGCCTCAAAACGCCTTTAAAGGTTGCTCCAATTGCAAAAATAATGGTCTCAATCGATTCCCCGGGTCCATATCTAACCTCCACATTGGCAACCTCACGCGTGCCTTATATCCTTGAGACCATAAAAGGTTCTCAAAGATCGGGGCGCCTCAAAACGCCCTTAACAATTGCAAAAACAATGGTCTCAGTCGATTCTTCAGGTCCATATCTAACCTCCGCATTAGAAACCTCACGCGTGCCTCATATCCTTGAGACCATAAAAGGTTCTCAAAGGACGGGGCGCCTCAAAACGCCTTTAAGGGTTGCTCCAATTTCAAAAATAATGGTCTCAATCGATTCCCCGGGTCCATATCTAACCTCCGCATTAGCAACCTCACGTGTGCCTTATATCCTTGAGACCATAAAAGGTTCTCAAAGGACGGGGCGCTTCAAAACGCCCTTAACGGCTGTTCCAATTGCAAAAACAATGGTCTCAGTCGATTCTTCAGGTCCATATCTAACCTCCGCATTAGAAACCTCACGCGTGCCTCATATCATTGAGATCACAAAAGGTTCTCAAAAGACGCCTCAAAACGCTTTTAAGGGTTGCTCTAATTGCAAAATAATGGTCTCAATCGATTCCCCGGGTCCATATCTAACCTCCGCATTGGCAACCTCACGCGTGCCTTATATGTTTGATACCATAAAAGGTTCTCAAAGGACGGGGCGCCTCAAAACGCCCTTAACAGCTGTTCCAATTGCAAAGACAATGGTCTCAGTCGATTCCTCAGGTCCATATCTAACCTCCGCATTAGAAACCTCACGCGTGCCTCATATCCTTGAGACCATAAAAGGTTATCAAAGGACGGGGCGCCACAAAACGCCTTTAAGGGTTGCTCCAATTGCAAAAACAATGGTCTCAGTCGATTCTGCAGGTCTATATCTAACCTCCGCATTAGAAACCTCACGCGTGACTCATATCCTTGATACCATAAAAGGTTCTCAAAGGACGGGGCGCCCCAAAACGCCTTTAAGGGTTGCTCCAAATTCAAAAACAATGGTCTCAGTCGATTCTTCAGGTCCATATCTAACCTCCGCATTAGAAACCTCACGCGTGCCTCATATCCTTGAGACCATTAAAGGTTATCAAAGGACGGGGCGCCTCAAAACGCTTTTAAGGGTTGCTCCAATTGCAAAAATAATGGGTCTCAATCGATTCCCCGGGTCCATATCTACCGCATTAGCAACCTCACGCGTGCCTTATATCCTTGACACCATAAAAGGTTCTCAAAGGACGGGGCGCCTCAAAACGCCCTTAACAGCTGTTCTAATTGCAAAAAAAATGGTCTCAGTCGATTCCTCAGGTCCACCTCCGCATTAGAAACCTCACGCGTGCCTCATATCCTTGAGACCATACATGGTTCTCAAAGGACGGGGCGCCTCAAAACACCCTTAACGGCTGTTCCAATTGCAAAAAAATGGTCTCAGTCGATTCTTCAGGTCCATATCTAACCTCCGCATTAGAAACCTCACGCGTGCCTCATATCCTTGAGACCATAAAAGGTTCTCAAAGGACGGGGCGCCTCAAAACGCCTTTAAGGGTTGCTCCAATTGCAAAAATAATGGTCTCAATCGATTCCCCGGGTCCATATCTAACCTCCGCATTAGAAACCTCACGCGTGCCTCATATCCTTGAGACCATAAAAGGTTCTCAAAGGACGGGGCGCCTCAAAACGCCTTTAAGGGTTGCTCCAATTGCAAAATCGTCCTTTGAGAACCTTTTATGGTCTCAAGGATATAAGGCACGCGTGAGGTTGCCAATGCGGAGGTTAGATATGGACCCTGGGAATCGATTGAGACCATTATTTTTGCAATTGGAGCAACCCTTAAAGGCGTTTTGAGGCGCCCGTCCTTTGAGAACCTTTTATGGTCTCAAGGATATAAGGCACGCGTGAGGTTGCCAATGCGGAGGTTAGATATGGACCCGGGGATTTGATTGAGACCATTATTTTTGCAATTGGAGCAATCCTTAAAGGCGTTTTGAGGCGCCCCGTCCTTTGAGAACCTTTTATGGTCTCAAGGATATGAGGCACTCGTGAGGTTTCTAATGCGGAGGTTAGATATGGACCTGAAGAATCGACTGAGACCATTGTCTTTGCAATTGGAACAGCCGTTAAGAGCGTCTTGAGGCGCCCCGTCCTTTGATAACTTTTTATGGTCTCAAGGATATAAGGCACGCGTGAGGTTGCCAATGCGGAGGTTAGATATGGACCCGGGGAATCGATTGAGACCATTATTTTTGCATTTGGAGCAACCCTTAAATGCGTTTTGAGTCACCCCGTCCTTTGAGAACCTTTTATGGTCTCAAGGACATGAGGCACGCGTAAGGTTTCTAATGCGGGGGTTAGATATGGACCTGAGGAATCGACTGAGACCATTGTTTTTGCAATTGGAACAGCCGTTAAGGGCGTTTTGAGGCGCCCCGTCCTTTGAGAACCTTTTATGGTCTCAAGGATATAAGGCACGCGTGAGGTTGCCAATGCGGAGCTTAGATATGGACCCGGGGAATCGATTGAGACCATTATTTTTGCAATTGGAGCAACCCTTAAAGGCGTTTTGAGGCGCCCCGTCCTTTGAGAACCTTTTATGGTCTTAAGGATATGAGGCACGCGTGAGGTTTCTAATGCGGAGGTTAGATATGGACCTGAGGAGTCGACTGAGACCATTGTTTTTGCAATTGGAACAGCCGTTAAGGGCGTTTTGAGGCGCCCCGTCCTTTGAGAACCTTTTATGGTCTCAAGGATATAAGGCACGCGTGAGGTTGCCAATGCGGAGGTTAGATATGGACCCGGGGAATCGATTGAGACCATTATTTTTGCATTTGGAGCAACCCTTAAATGCGTTTTGAGGCGCCCCGTCCTTCGATAACCTTTTATGGTCGCAAGGATATGAGGCACGCGTGAGGTTTCTAATGCGGAGGTTAGATGTGGACCTGTGGAATCGACTGAGACCATTGTTTTTGCAATTGGAACAGCCGTTAAGGGCGTTTTGAGGCGCCCCGTCCTTTGAGAACCTTTTATGGTATCAAGGGTATAAGGCACGCGTGAGGTTGCCAATGCGGAGGTTAGATATGGACCCGGGGAATCGATTGAGACCATTATTTTTTTGCAATTGGAGCAACCCTTAAAGGCGTTTTGAGGCGCCCCGTCCTTTGACCTTGAAAATGACCTTGAAGATCACCTTGAATGTCAAAATAAATGTTATTTTCGTGATCAGCGTGCCCCAATTGACCTGTAACCGGATTTTGAAGCGAATCGCTACTCGACGCTGAATTCGAATCCGAATCCGACGCTAACTTCACGGACATCTTTGTTGTTCACTAGATACCGTCAGGGGATGTAGCGCAGTGGTAGCGCGTTCGCTTTGCATGTGAAAGGCCCCGGGTTCAATCCCCGGCATCTCCAGTCTTTAGTGCCGCAGCTGCTGAGTGGCGAACCGCATGTGTATGTTGGTGATGTTTGTCGTTCCGCTAGGGCAGATGGCTGGTTTTTCAGAACTCGGTGTCCCGTTTCGATATTCTTTTGGAACCATCTCGTGTCGTGGCGACATTTCATACGGCGTGCATATATAACTCGTATTGCATGCGATACAATGGCTATTTAATTTTTGACAACTCATGTTTTCATCTGGTGCCCAACTAATCGGTTTTGTATCGTTTTTATATATTGTTTCTTACGAGCCTACGCCATTGTCATGCATAATTTGTTGCTCTGGCTTGTTCGTTTTGTTTAACATCGTTTTGTTTAACATCATGCATTACGCTGAAGAATGCCTGTATGTCGCTGTCGCTTGCCGCCCCCGCTCACAGTAATGCCCAGAACGATCTTCCAGGCCACCCTGCCGCGGTCCTGTTGGGGGTCCCGGCGCGCCCTGATGCTCAGCACTGCCGACATCATCTAGCCCGCCCAGCCGTGGCCGCCTCTGCTCCCGACGCCGCCTCCCGGACCGCAGCACAGGAAACTGTGAGCCCCAGGCCTCAGACGAATCACACATCTGCCATAATCCTTTATATGTCTTTTGCTCCCATCACACCACTGTTCACGTCACCCTGAACAGCGCTGAACAAAACCCAACCACCACATCGTCGCTCAGAACCCCCCCCCCCCCCCCGTGATAAAATATAACAGCGCCATTCATACACAGAACAGCGCCACCAACCTTCACTACACGCACGCGCACCTCGCCTCTCAGTACACGCTCAGCCTACCAGAACGGATCACACACTCACAGTGGAAACAGCTCAACACATATAAAGACATCGGGAAGCTCCTACTTTTGGGTTGCGTGGAACACAACAATTACGTCAATTTGTTAACATAAACAACGTAGACATTTTAGCTTTAACCGAAACAAAATTAGACGACAGCATTCACCCAGACATGTACAACATAGACGGTTTTCACGCACCTATCACCAGACACAGAAATCGACACCGAGGGGGGACCGCTCTATACGCGCGATCATCATTGCCAATTAGACGACTACATCAATTAGAACTGGACGGAGAGGAGTGGATTTGGGCAAAAATAAAAACAAACGGACAAACATTCATTATATGCTCCATTTATTTACCACCAAATCTCAACGCGGACAGACTGCAAACCTTTATCGATAGACTCACTGAAAGCGTCACACAAGCACAAATACACACACCAACAGTCATTGCACTACTTGGAGACTTCAACACAGGGAACATATACCTAGACAACTGCACTTATCAGCACAGTGGAACGACACTATTCGACATCCGACTAAAAGAGGCAGCCGACACGCTAGACCTACACCAACTTATTACGGAGCCCACCCGACTAACTGACCACTCAGCCAACCTAAGAGACCTTTTCTTCGCCAGCGACACTAGTGCAGTGGTAGACGCTGGAACTTTGTCATACTTCTCTAATCTCGATCATTTTCCAATCTTCGCCTCCTTTCAAACCACCATGCCCTCGGAAATTCCCATCAACGTTAAATAATTTGGGACTTTGACAGGTTAGACGCCGACGGACTGACGAGACGTCTCATGAATACAGACTGGGAAACAATTGTGAACAAAAACATCGACGACGCCACAGAACAGTTCACATCTGCAATAATGACAGCTGCTAAAGAGGCTATCCCGACGAAGATCCTACACACAAGACAGAAAGACAAGCCTTGGGTGACTAACGAACTAAAACGCAACATACGCAAACGAGATCCGACTATTTAGACATGCCAAAAGAACTAACAGCGACGACGATTGGGGTAGATGGCGTGACCAACGGAACATTGTAACTAACATAAACCAGCGACTTCCAGATCGAAACAAGCTCCCTCCTTCTTTGGCTTGCATCTTATCTTCGTGACAGAACGTATCGAGTCAGTGATAGAAACGTTTTCGACGCCAAAAACAATCAACGCAGGATGCCCCAGGGATCTGTGTTAGGCCCTATCATTGCACTTATGTATCTCGACGGACTTTCACGTAAGACGACACAGGACATACTCTTCTTTGCTGACGACACGTTATTATACGCGACTCATACTCCCGACAACATGGACATCGTACAAACATCATTACAAAAAGACCTCGACAGTATTCTCAACTATGGAAGGGAGTGGGCCATTACATACAACAGAGACAAACCATACAACAAACATTTACCAACAGATCCACGGCAAACACACCAAATCTTCTTCTTGGAGATACGCCCATCCCAATACATGACAGCCACAAACACTTGGGGATAACCTTTTCAAAAGACTTACACTTTCACGACCACATCAACGATGTAACAAAAAAGATAAATAGAGCACTCAGTCCAATCTATCCCATAGCACAGCACACCCCAAGGCATATTTTAGCTCAGATATACACCACATACATCCAGCCTTATTTCGATTAGTGTGACGTAGGGTATGACGGACACATCACAGTGACCGACTCACTTAGACTACAAAGACTTCAAAATCGGGCTACAAGACTAGTGACAGGTGCACATTTCAGAACTCTGACCGACAAACTCAGACATGACCTGGAATGGGATTCACTTCACACAAGAAGACGCATTCACAAACTTATTCTTTATTTCAAGCTCCGAGACACACAGTCACACTGTCCCACCTACGTCACATCTATCATTCCCAACACACGTCAACAATACACAGGCATGAACTTACGCAACACCAGCACTCAGTCACATGCACAAAATCGCCTGACCTCATTCCAACGCTCTTTCATTCCAGCGACAACCAAACTCTGGAATCAGCTCCCTCCTTCTATCCGAACTATTAATTCACTGCCAAAATGCAATCGTGCGTTGACGGAGAGGATGGGGGTTGATGCTGCACCTTCATATTATTCTCAGAAAATAAATGACCCATCCTGTCTCTGTGGTTTTCCTTGTGCTTTCATTGTCCTTCCTTGTGTTTCGTAGCTCACTTCATCTTTCACTGTCCACTCTACCAAAACACTAGACAGCATCTTCTTGATGACATTTCAGAAGCACTATGCGATGACTTCTCTCTTCTTCCTTTACGCGACCAACTCCTCATACTTACACACGGCACCGGTCTGGGCGGCGGCGAGGGACTGGCGGTGGCCGCGAGCTTCCAAAATTACCTGACTAGATCAGGAAGTTTCAGTAAAACGTAGGCACGACGGGTGTCTTGGCGCGCGGGCCCCCTGCTGGGGTCGCGGCATGGGACAACATTACATAGGCCATGTTTGCGGCGGCGGCCAGTCGACTTTTTGTTTACCTTCTGCCAACCATTGCAGAGAGGTGCCATGTATAAGCGCCTCGCTTTTGCATCGATCTGCGATTAAGTTTTTGTGTATATTTTTGTTTTTCATATAAATGTGTTTGTTGTTTTGTTGTTGTTGTATTTCATGCATGCATATTTTATGCATATTTTATTTTTGTGCATTGTAGCTGCTATCACATTGCCAAATGCTCGTGCTGCATGCCAATAATAATTTTTACCAACTGTAATTGTATGATTCTTGCTTGAATAACCTTGTTTGTGCATGACGAATTAATGACCAGCCTGTCGGTTGGCCCAAATCACATGAGTGTGTACGTCCTGGGTTCAAGACCCACTACATATTTAATTTATCATGCTTTTCTAGTTGATGCATGCCTAATCCGTTCTTTGGCTCGAAGCGTATGACTTCAAAAATGTATATGAGACATGAGACAGATTGCTGTTCGTGCGTTTTACAGGGCCTGCTGCATCCTCCACAACATAGCGAAGGTGGAGGGCGACGGTGGCGACTGGCTGGGGGATGCAGCGGCCGTCGCCGCCATGCGTGCAGAACCCGCCGACCATGAACCAGCCCCTCGTGAGGCAGAGGCGGCCGTGCGACGCCGCGTCTTTGAACGCCGCGGGCAGTTTGTGCGCCTCTTCGCGTGAAGTATTCACCGCTCCCTCCGGAGCCTGAGGCTGCCCTCCGGCGACGTTCGCACTTCGCGCTAAGTTAAAATGTTTAATCGAGTTATTTTTGCCACTTCGCGGCATTTCTCCCGATGTCGAACTTGAACCAAAACCAACTGGTGTTGATTTTTACGCCAAAACTGTTTTATGGACAAACTGTAGTATGTTTTGCGGGTAGGCAAACAAGGCAGAGCAGGGAAGAGTGCACTGGAGGCACACATTCACATTTATACACCTCACATTTCACGCTCAGGAAGAAAATGCGCACCTATAAACGAACGCAGCACTCCATTTCTGCTCAAAAGATCGCGGAAATCAAGGAAGCCGCACAAAAGACCCAACCGCCCCATTCGGCGTCTAACCCACTGCGAACCAGACCAGGTCCTCCAGCAGTTATGGGACACACTGCAGCAAATATGCGCCGACACCATCAACCTGCAGTGGTTAGAGCAGGACGGCGCGGCGCTCTTGCTCACAACGCTAAAAAGACGCTGAAGTGGCTCCAGACGCGCTTTGGGGGCCAGCTGATCTCCAAGGGTGTTTGCCTCCACAATCCCGCTGTACCTGTAGGCCTCCACAATCGCTGGACCTGACAACCCCATTTTTGTCTGTGGAGACACATTAAGAAGACACATACTCTATGAGGACAAGCCGAATGACTTGTATGAGCTGGAGGATGCGATCCGCGCGGCCATCAACAGCATCTCTCGGGAGACATTCGCCAGGGTCTTCGAGGAGACCAAACGCCAGATTATCTTATGCGCCGCCCGAAATGGGCGACACGTAGACAGTGCGTGGATGCGGTGGTGCGTCGGATAATATTAGTCGATGCGCATGACAGAATAAAACTTGTTAAATGAAGCTCCCGAATACCTTTTTTTGTATCAGACATGTATTGTTTGAGATATATGAAAAACAAATGCGGTAATAACTTTTGGGACACCCGGTGTATATATATATATATATATATATATATATATATATATATATATATATATATATATATATATATATATATATATATATATATATATATATATAACATATATTATATATAGCAACTTTGCATATTGAATGTAGCAAGCCATAGGTAAAAGCGAAAAGCGGGCAATACAAATTGTTATTGTTATTTGTCCCTGGCGCGCCAGAATTGTACAATCTGGCAAAAGTAGTGAGAAAAAAAAACATTCTATCCTACTACTAAGAATCTTGTACTATAATTTAACTATTCTTCTTCATAACTAAAAAACAGTGATAATGTGAGAGAAAAAAATATTTTGTTGCTGTAATAATTCCCAGTTGAGTGGCATTGTGACTGGAATTACCACTGTATGGATAAGTTACCACAATGTCATTGCAAAACTTGGTATAATTTTGGTATGCAATTCCGTCCAACCTGTTGTTATAGGGCCTTGGCTAAAACCATATATATATAAATTATATAACCTAATGCTAAAACAGCATGTTTCGTGAGGTAGTTTGTTGAATAGGTCTTATAATATTGAGGTTAATATTTTTGTTTATAAAATCACCTAAAATCCGAATGTTGGTGCAAAGCTATTTGAGTTGAGAAAGTATTCTTTGAAGAAAATAGCAAGTCCTGGCATATATTGGCTCGGAAAATTCCACAAGGGTCGAGGAACAGATCCGTTAACTGGACAGCCGAATACTCCAAGGCTTGAATACTTGAATACTTGAAGTTGCTCACGATCTTCGCATAAACAGTCTTATGGACGGGAAAAATACAGACCTAAGCAGGTAAGTTCAGCATTGCTATTTTATTGAGCAGTTTATCGCAGTTATTTTTCCATCACGTGATATTGTTCGTTGCGTTGATCCTCTAAAGCAACCTCTTTTCAGCGGATTGGAATAAACTATCGCATTATTTTGCAGCTTTAACGCAACCATGCCACATCTTAAAAATTATACCAGTCTACCAGCCTATTTGACATAATCCGGATGCTCGTTGGCCAGTTTCAACGCACAATTCTGCCCATCTAATGTAAGCGATGCGCCAGGTATGTCTCCACTAATTCAGAAAAAGTGAATTAGCGCCCGCTCAATTATAATTACTTAATTAGAATTAACGCCGCAGCGCCGATGGAAACGCGTACTTAATTATAATTAGCGGCGGGGTTTAATTCGATCAGCTAATTCGAATTAGTAGATTGCCCATGGAAACAAGGTAAATGACACTGAACATTTGCGTTCGAGTTTGAACTCGTTTGAACTCGTTTAATTAAATGGCTGATGAAGGCGCAAGCCGAAAGCTTTTTATCTCGTTTTGTCTTTACTAAATCATATTTTTCGGCAGTATGAGAGTTATGTTAGCACTTATTATTGTTATTTTCATACTTGTATCGTTTTGATACTTTTACAATGCCACTTCATCATGTTCACTACATCCAAGCTGTATAGTGGTATAACAGCTTTATCCAGCCAATCTAGAGATTATAAATAACGTGTATGAGTTCTGCTGCAAATAAAGGGACCACCAGAAGTTTGTGCCAGATTCAAGTGTGTATCAGACAAGTCATGTAGCAGTGGTGGAAGTCATGTGGTGGAAATGGCGGTACAAACAGTGACGCTGTAGCTGACGTGCACCAGAGCTACGAAGTTGGTTGAAGAAGTAAGAGAAAGTATATTTAAAGGTTTAGTTGGGATAAGGCCGCTACGGTCTGCTTGGACCATTGCGCAGCCATGGGATGAAGAAGGGGTAAAGTGAGTCAAAAATGGAACGCCGACCGGGCAACCGCCCATGGACAGGCCCTTTCCCGCAGCGCAAAGCTGCGACGGAGAGCCCACGCCATGCAGACGGCCACCACTCCCGGGGGGCGGCTCGAGGGCCACAACATGCCCGGTGGCCAGCGACCACCAGACGCGGGTTAACGTGGGCGTGACAGAGGATGGAGGACCGGCAGTCGGGAAGATTAAAAGGGATCTGAAAGTATATTTTACAAAAAACACATATATGATAAAACAGCGAACGAAACCCACGTAGTAACAGTGCACAAAGAGCGATTGCAATGACGCGTGATGAGCAACTGAAGAAAATGACGCATGACAACGTGCGGAGTGATGCGGTACATATGTGTGAAAAGTCGCGGGGCGTGACGAGAAAATAAACTGCGAGAAATAATAAAAGACATGATGCGCGAAAGGATGACATGCTGGGCGCCATCTAGCGGAAGGCCGGTACACTGCGCCTTCGCTAGAGGCCAAGAGTGGCGCGGATGATATCCAAAGAATGGCTGCAGACCACGTGACTGCTAGAGGCTACGTGGCCTGGGTCAGACACGCCACAACGCCTTCCACCCGGGAAGTGCTGCGATCGCCGACCACGCCATCAAGACGGAGGAAGAGTACTGGAGGAAAGACAACCTGATGGACGAGAACGGATCATTCGTGATCAGCCTGAACAGTGACGACAGCAGCTCGGATGAAGAGTGACGAGTGATTAGTTATGTTACAATCGTCATCCGTTCTGTTCAATGGTGATCTACCCGATCCTGCATCTAGATGGCTCGACAATCGAAGGCAACGGTGTTCTGTTAAACGTCGTGTTCTGCATGAATACATGGCATGCACTGTTGTGACTTTCTATTGCACCGATGGCTTATGGAGAGATCGTGGATTTTGCTCCTTTCTCATTCTGAGTACATCAGTTGCATTGCAGTATCAACCACTGACTGGTATCTATGGCATTCCATTACCTTTATTTACCCTTTTTACCCTTGAATAACATTATTTTGAAACTTTAGCCGAGCCGACCAGGAGCTGGCGAATGCAGAAGCGGGCCACAAGGCTGGTGCAGTCGATCCAGCACCGTCCCTACACTGCGCGGTTAAGAACCCTGAAGCTACCGTCGCTGTACCACCGAAGGAAGCGCGTGGACGTCATACAGGCCTACAAGATCATCCGCGGAGGAACCGACTTTGAGCCGGACTGGTTCTTCGCAACTTGATTTAAACTTCGCATTTCAACTTGGTACCCCGCGGCCACATGCTCTTTCAGCAGCTACTGGTGGACGTGTTCGCCAAAATCGAGTCCGACCGTCTGTGCTTCCTGCACCAGCACCAGGACGCCTTGCGGACGGACACGGTGCGCGGCCTCACGGACGCCATCAACGCCGGCGACGTCCAGGGCGCCGCTGTCGGACGTATCGTGCTGCCGGCATCCTTCACCGACGGCAACCGCTACATGGTGGTGAAGCTCAACGATGCCATGGCGTACGTGCGCGAATTCGGCGGTGGAGACCTGTTCATAACCGTCACCTGCAACCCGCTCTGGCCAGAAATCACCGGCACGCTACAACGGCTGTATCCGGGACAGCGATCTCCTGACCATCCCGAGATCAGCGACAGCGGCGGCAGCGACAGCGACAAGGTAATGTTCGCGGTGGCGCCTGGGGAGGAGGTAGTGGACGAAATAGCGACGTACCAGCAGCCGCTACCTCAGCGCCATGGAGGCCGCCTGGTGGCTGCTCTCCTACCCGGTACACGAACACCTGCCGACGGTGGAGACGCTGCCGGTGCACCTGGTCAGCGCCGACCAGCCGGTGCAATTCAACGCTGGCGACCGGCTGCAGCAGGTGGTGGACAGAAGACCAGAGACGCAGCTCACCAGCTTCTTCAAGCTCTGCGCAGAGGATGATTTCGCCGCCACCCTCCTGTACCATGCCGTGCCACGATTCTACACGTGGCACCAGGCAGCGCGGTGCTGGCGCCGGCGACGGAGAGGAGCACCCCATTCGGACGCGGCCGGAGTCTTCGGGGCGGAGGCCGTCGGCCGTGTCTACACGGTCAGTCCGCGCGCCGGGGAGCGCTTCTTCCTGCGCCTCCTGCATAACGTGCGCAGACAACGGCCCTACGAGGCGCTGTGCAGTCAACGGCCGCCTCTGCAACAACTGTTTGTTATGATTTTCTATTGCACCGATGGCTTGTGGAGAGATCGTGGATTTTGTTCCTTTCTCATTCTGAATACAGCAGTTGCATTGCGATATCAACCATTGACCGGTATCTATGGCATTGCATTACCCTTTTTACCCTTGAATAACATTATTTGGAAGCATTAACCGAGCTCACCAGAAGCTGGTAGAGCGAGTGCAGTGCAGAGGCCACAAGGCTGGTGCAGTCGATCCAGCACCGTCCCTACACTGCGCGGTTAAGAACCCTGAAGCTACCGTCGCTGTACCACCGAAGAAAGCGCGTGGACGTCATACAGGCCTACAAAATCATCCGCGGAGGAACCGACCTCGACCCAGACCGGTTATTCGCCGCAGCCACGACCAGCCTCTACACTAGGCCACCCCTGGAAGATCTCCAAGCTGCCTGCAAGAACGCGAGTCGGGCGAAACGCCTTCAGCGTCCGTGTCGTCAACGACTGGAACGCCCTGCCCACATCAGTCGTCGAGTCAACATCACTTAACCAGTTCAAATCCCGCCTCAACAAACACGGGGGGCTCACGGCATACACCACCCCAGACCAGGACTGAAGTCACACAAACACGACTAGAGCTCGCCGAGATCGAGTGTTACGGGCATAGCGGCCCGCCAAATCTCGACTACTTCAAGATTAAGATCAATATTTAATTGTATTGCATTTAATACTACGAATGTGGGATGGATGATGATCCCCTGCAATTTATCACATGCTGGCTTTGTGGCGTGCGCTTCTCACGGTGTGCCTTTTGAAGAAAAAATAGACTAACGACACTTATTCACGTCTAAGCAGGAACGAAGCCGATTACCATGATAGTCTTAAAATGGCTCTGCTGAACAGATACGACCTAAAAGGGTACTTCTCCGCACACAAAAATGGGGTCTACAAAAGGTGCACAGACTGCCGCGGTCGCTCGGAGGGTCCTTGGGTCGACTATTTATCAGCTACAATGCCAACGCGAACTGTGCCCGCGGAGGTCTTGGCTCCGATATCACAACCGACATCAAGAGGTTCCGTGCCAGACTTCGCGCCCACCGGCTATCAACCGGAAATCGCCGTGGCCTCTATGGGAGGGGGGGGGGGGGGGGGGGGAGTAATGCGCTCGCCAGGCCCGCGCAGCCGGTGCTTTCGTCACAGTGACGTTGTTGCAGGAAGGCCACGTCCCTTGGACTGGTCCTGAGCAACTAGTCTTAAGCTAAGGTCGCACAACTTCTTCGATTATTTGCGCCCATAACGACTAACGGATGCATAGCTGGAATAAGTCATATGGCAAGCGGACAAAGCGATTGCAAACAAAACCCACAGAAAACACCAGAAAGATGCAAGAATGAAACGTCACGACACTGACAAGTAAATCACATAAAGTAATGTAGGGGACCGAAAGACATGAAAGATGCAACACGAATCGTCATAGAAAAGACCGGGAAAGTAAGATACCGGAACCAATACGCTCATTGCTACAACAACTTCAAGCAGGAATGACAAGTGAAACGGTCAATTCAGTGCGTACAATTCAGTGCGTACCTTATATGTGATGCTCGTAGTGTGGAGGGGGAATGTTACAGACCATTTCAACTGGAAGATGAGTCATGAAAGGCAAGATGTCAGACGGTATATGATATATGAAATGCAAATAATACATCCTGAGCGTGGAACACGTTCACAGTCAAACATACGAATGCTATTATACAACAACATAAAACATGGCGAAGAGATTTACACTGAACCTGTTATTATTCATATTTTCGACGATAAAATAGCAACCAAGAAGAAAGACAAAGCCAGTAGGCAACCATGAGCAGCAATGCATTGTATTGTGAATACAATACAATACAATAATACAATCATGCAATATCCAACAGCCCGAAAACACAACAGAAACTCCACCGAAAACACAAAACATAGATACAAATGAGTACCTCATACTCCCCATGGACCACTGCGACAAAGCAAACCGGAAGAAAACACTTGCATGACATCATGCGAAGGGGCACTTTCAGATCGGAATGCGTAAGCGAAGCCAAAACACCGGCGCACATGAATGAAAACTTGAAATTGCGACATTCGACGAAACTCGGATGGCATAAACGTGACGTCCAACTTCTGAATCTTATGGTGGCTCCGTCTTTCCATCCGTCACACTTTGGATTGTGTGCAACCGCTGCCATCGGAGGTGGACGTGCGGTTGTGCACGTCAGAAAGTTCGCTGCTGTTCTCGACGGTTTCAAATGCAACATTGATGTTTCCAGAAAATGCTCAGAAATAGTCTTGCTTCATGGAAAGGGGGGGGGGGAGTGTGAGTGGGCGAGAGTGGGGGAGAGTTCCGACACAGCCACAAACTTGATAACGGTACATTGCAAACATATACGAAGTGTGAAAATGTTCAGTTCTCGTGTCGTACCTGGGGGCACTTTCACACTTTTTGTGATGGATTGTGAATGAACGAGGGCACAGAAGTGTTCCTGCGGTGAAAATGAGGTATGTTACACTACACAGGCTATAATTCACGTGTATGGTTTAGTAAATATGTTGCTATGCGCCGCTCGGACGCCACTAAGAGCGAGATGGCAGGCGGCTGCAGCCTCTCAGAGACGGCGCCGAACCCGTCTGGCATAAGAGGACGTGGTAGCTGCCGAACAGCGCGCCCAGCGGGAGCGATAACTGCTTAGACAGCGGCGTGCTGCTCAAGATGCCCAGCAGCAGGAGGCCGAACGGAGGGCTAACGCGGAGCCGCTTCGTCGTCTCCGCGAGGAACAAGATGAGCAGCTGGTTGAACAACGGGCCAAAGCACAACAGCGGATGTGACTCCAGCGAGAGGCTTTGAAGCAGCCAGAGTCGCAAGCACAGAAAGACGCCGCCGCTCGACGCCAGCAGCAACGACGCGCAGTCGCCCGCGGGCAAGAGCCTTCACAGATTACATCCAGACACAAGCGTGACGAAACGTTGAACAAATATACGGAACAATGCGTACAATGTGGATTTGCTTGATAGTCATGAACTTTGCAGCAATGTTGTCTAAATGCACACCCAGCAGTAAGTACATCATCAGAAGCAGAAAAAGGTATCAGCCAATACATGATAATGTATGATTAGTATTAGGTACCAAAAAGCATCCCACGGTGCTTTTTGCATAAGCTCGTGGTTCCCACGGAGAAGAACCACGAGCTTCTCAAGTACGAGGGTTTCTCGGCTGATGTGATCCAGTCGTTGATGAGGGCTATGTCCAAAGACACCCTGGGGAAGGACTTGGTGGACCTGCTTGCGATCTACCACTTAAGAGGGGCCAACGCAAGCAAGATGAAGGACAGGGCCAAAGCTCACTTCCAGGATGAGGAGACCCAAGCGAGGGTGGCCGCCTTACTGGCTAAGTACGGCGTACAGGATAGGGCTGGGGGGAAGATGGAGGCAATCACGCTTCCGAGAATCTCCCTCAGCTACCCAGGCCCATCTCTCCACGTTCTTGCCCACTTGACGGTGATGAGCCCTGCCAAGAAGGGGAAAGAGTGGATCCTGGGAGCAAATTGTCTCCCATATCTGCTGACGGAAAAGCACCCGTGGTGGCAGGAGTTTGTCACCAGGCAGGGGAGATTGAGCGTAGAGTACAAGAGGGGGAAGAGCTCGGGCATGGAAGAGCAGCAAGCCGAAAGGTTTGCTGTTCTAACAGCCAGCTCTGGGCTGATAAAGGTGGGTGACAAGAAGAAGTTCTTGTGTCTCCTAGCGGAGGTCCTAGAACACAGAGAGCTGTATGGACCAAAGAAGTGGACTTCCTTCCTCAAGTGGCAGAAGGAGAAGAGGGAAGCTAAAGCCTCAGAGGCAGGTCCAAGCGAGGGCGGGGCTAGGAAGAAGGTGGCTTAAGTTCAAAGGAAGTTCTGAGGAGTTCGTTGGGTGGCTGACCCGTTGGTAGGTCACCCCGAGTTCAGACTAGTTAAGGAAGCTAAGAAATGTGCCAGGGCACTGATCTCTTAAGGTGAAATCTCGGACTATTTTTGTTCTAAACCTATGACCGGCACCAAATAAATGCTGGATTGTTGCCTATATTCAACTAGTGCGGACCCATCTTTGTGATCGGGTTTGGGTCCGGGGCAAAACCGTAGCCATACATTTCACGAGGAACGCCGACAAACATATTTGGAAAATAAAAACAGAAAAAGCAAATGCCGGCGATGGGATTCGAACCTGGGACTCCAGCGCCAAATATGCATGGCAGCAGATAGCCCTGACCACACGCTATACACAAATACCAAATTTGGTGCGGCTAGCTGTCATAACTAACGAGTAATGGCCGACCAAATTGAGGACCCCGCTCTGCTGTGGTATATTGTCGTATGTGTTTCTTTTTTGGAACTTCCATTCTTTTATGATTGTATCCCTTTTTGATATGTTGACCGTTGACGTGACTAGCAGCGGCGTGGCACCGGTCGTCACTACTATCAACTATGCTACTGCTGAAAGATAGACATTATGTAGCGGATAATATTTTTTTTTGTATGGAATGTGGATACATTCTCATGACACCGCAATGGTGGGCGCGGTATGACCAAGTGCGCCCGTAAACCCAAAATCATCATCATCTCGGCGACTGCGGCTATGTAATCCGGCTACGTGCGTTGTTCACAGGTTCGCGGTGGTTCGCGCCACTCCTGGCCGGACCCAGGCTTCTGGGGCGGCGGCGGCCGTGGTGGTGGTGGTGGCAGCGGTGGTGGTGGCGGACGCGGTGGTGGTGGCGGGCTGGCGGCCGTGGTGGTGGTGGCGGCGGTGGTGGAGGTGTCGGGCGCGGCCACGACGCCTTCCCGCCACTGCCGGCAGCTGCAGGGCGATGTGGGCGCCAACGGCCACACCACTACGCCATCGGCGGCGCGTGGGGCGCCGGCTCGGGGACGCGGACGGCTAGCGTCGGAGATGGAAGGAGACGCGGCGGAGCGGGCGTGGGAGGAGCTGTCAGCCGTTGCGCGTCTGCCGCCATTGTTGGTAAAGATCTTCGCGCGTAATCTTGGTGGAGTGGGAGTGTGCATTGGGGCAAGTTCATTGTGCGTTTGTGCAAGAGCCAAGAAGGGGAGATATGAAACGAAAGGTAAGGCTCTTATTTGTGTATTTCGTTTGTACAGACATTAAGTTTATTATGAGCGAGCTCGAAGCGTCGCTCGTCCTTCCGTGGATTGTGGGAAAAATCTGAATATGAGCGGCCCGGCCTGGCCCGTGGCGACGCTTTTGAGCTCATATCTTGTAACCGCACATCCGATTGACAAGCGGTCTTCCCTGCTGAGTAACCCCATCCACCCTGCCCTGTTTGAGACCAAAGGCGACTCACGTGGGTGACTACCACCGCGTGGCGCGTGCCGCGTGAGGGGTGTTCATAGGTGTTTTCTCACAAAAACTCCGCAACGGCTGGGCCGATTGTGTTGAAATTTGGTATGTGGTTAGGAACCTCTCAGCCGCCACTTTCCCACAACTGCCACAAGTCAGGGGCATTGGCGGATCCAGAACGGTGGTTGGGGGGGGGGGGGGCAAATTCCAAAAACTCTCACACAATTCTGAAAACTCATCGGATTTCACTTGCTTATGCATTGATAGCTGATTTAAAACAAACTTTCCTTAGTGCAAGTTTCTTAGATTTTCCTCTATATCGGGAAATGTGTCATTTTGCTCTGATTTCAGGAGTTTGGGGGGGGGGGGGCATGGCCGCCATGCCCCCCCCCCCCGGATCCGCTAGTGGTCAGGGGTGGGGTGTCTCTGCACGTGCGCACCCCTTTTCACTGGCGGATCCAGCCTCTCTCCATGGGGGGACATCTTTTTTTGTGGCATAAAGGTACCCCCATTTTTTCCCTCCGCGGATTTGGGCCAGTCACCTTATTTTGGTATTCGAGCTTAAGAAATTCACTTTTCAAATTCACAAAATTGATTTTGTGGATTTTCCCCGTTTTTTATTTTATTTTGGGGGGGTCAAAAACCCAAAATTTCAAAAATCCGAAATAGCTATTTTTAAAATGTTATTTCCTTTCTTTTGACGTTTTTTATTTTCAATTTGCTTCAAAACTCTATTTTCTACGATTTTTCAAACATTTATCGTTTTTCCACCAAAAATGGCATACATGACGTCATTAAAAGGTCATTATCTCCCAAAATACCGCATCAATTTAATTGAAATTTGGTCAGAAGACGCATAATTGATGCATATAAGGTACTGAAAGTTTCTTAATAGGTAACTTCCGTTTTCATAAACTTTCTCCTAAGATCATGGGTTTTCACGTTCAGTGCAGGGAACGCGAGGGGGCATACTTGTATTGAATGCCCCCCCCCCCGATTCCTGTGGGGGGGGGGGGGCATTTTCCCCTGATGCCCCCCTCCCCCTGGATCCGCCAGTGACCCTTTTTTGTATCTCGGGAACGGCTGAGCCTATTGTGTTCAAATTTGGTGTGTGGTTAGGGACCTCTTAGCCGCCACTTCCCACAAGTCAGGGGTGGGGTCACTTCGGACAGTTGTTGAGGGCTTATGGTGTCTATGAATCTGAAGTGATATTGCCGTTTCTCAGAATTCCTCTAAATAGGCACTGACCTCCTCACTCATTACCAAGGCCGTTATATTTTTCTTTCTTTCTTCGGATAGTGCAATATATGAAACAGCATTTACGGGCCAAATACATTGTCGTAGCCGGTGTCAGATTTTCACTCAAATGCGAAAACCGGATTTATTGTCGGAATCTCAAAAATCAATAGTATATTATGTTTTGACTCAACATAACTTCCCATTACCGAATTAATGTCAGTTGCACCATTGATAATATGTGAGCATTACCAAGGAAATAATCTCCTTTAAAATACTTTAAGTAGTTTGCAAGGTTATTTTTTAGTACTATGCTAACATACCAATGTTTTTAGCCTATAAAAATGTGTTTCACACTTCCTATTTTTACAGAGCAGAAGCGTCTTGTGCCCCCGTAAAAAGAGAAGAAATGTTCAGGTAAGTTGTAGCAGTTGTAGCACACACACACGCTCGCCCGCAAGCGCACACACATGTACAATGCACACGCACCGTCGCACATGCACATATACAATATACACAAACACTAATGAATTTTAGGTGCATGCTGTATGTCAATGTATGTCAATAGAGATACCTGAAAACAAATAGTAAAGTTGCAAAAAAATAACCATTTATTATTCATTTTTGCTATTTTAGCCAGATGTTGTTTTACATGAAGTGAACAAAACACTTGTATTTGTGGTAATAAAATTCAAAAGTGACTACTAGTCATTGCATGCATGGAATGATTCAGACGGAGGATAAGGGTACAAAGATGGTAGTTCAAAGTTTGAAGACAAATTTAAAGAGCTAACAGAAAAAAGGACATAAAAAGGTTCATTTCCATTTGTCTTATCAGCAATCATCAACAAGGACACAAAACCTTGACACAGACACCAAAACTATCAAAATCTGAGTTTACAAATAGTGCATAGTGGTATATTATGCAATGACAGCAGGGGTGTGGTTTTATGAAAATGATTGTGGGTGCCCAAATTAAAACTCATCGTACCCCTCCCACTCCAGCGATCAAATACAATTATTGGTGCAAATTTTTCGTTCGTTTACTTCTTGACGTTAAAACTGCCCAACACATTGATCGATTGCAAAACGGAAATAGATATGAATTTGTACTAGGCATGAATATAACTTTTTCCTGCAATATTTTAGAGCACTATCGCAAAAATGCGTAGCCATTGCCACACACAGAAGTTATCTTTTTATCAGCTATTAAGAATATGAATGTAATGTCCCGTACCGTGACGACTAACAGCATTGTGCCGTGACGAATATATAACAAACTCATTTTCAATTGGACACTTGCTATCCTGATCTTAAGACGAACGGAAGCATCAATATCCAAGTGAAGTATTTATATTGTATTCGTTAATTTTAAGTGGCAGCATTTACATAATTTTGTTGTTGATTTCAAGGTCTAAAATTTTGAGAATATTAAATACGCGCTGATGGCGAACGAAAAATGATATCGCAGGCAACAAGATTTAAGTTTGAAACATAAAAAAGTGTCAGAGACCCGTACCATTCCCCAAAACTACAATATTCGAAGCATTACGAGATTTTAACTGCATATAAAATATATTTTTAGTTATTGAACAGTGCAATGAAAAATGCAAAATTTTAATCAATGCCAAATACAAAATCACATGCACGTTCAGCCAGACTTAGCATTCGGTTGCAATGACAGGACCCTCCTTCGCATCGAAATCAATTTCCGTCGAAATTAAATTGGTAAATGTACATTGTTTTGCTTGTTTTCTGTTCGTTTTCATTTGCACCATTTCAATGATTGACGATACAATGTATACGGATTTTTTAAATTATAAATTTGTATTTCGATTGGTGTCATTTTTTTCCTGCAACAATCAGAACGAAAGTTACGGCGAGTTTTCCAACAGGTACATTTTTTTGCCGCACCCTGTATAAGTATATACATATATATTGGGCGCATCCTGGTATACATATATCCTGGTCCCAGGCGTTGTGGCCGCCCAGAAGCAGGACTAGATTAAGACAGTCGTTTTTCAGCAGAAGGGCTGTGAGCCATTGGAACAATTTACCAGGTGATGTAATCAGTGCAGCCACATTAGTTTTTTTCAAAGCTGGGCTCGACAAATATTTTGCGGGAAAGGGGTTTGTTTATGAATATTCCTGGGATTAGTCTTAGTTATAGTGATACACATATGTGAATATACATAAGAACATAACTAATTAAAATAGGTTGCTTACAAAAAAGGGATTAATTTGAGAAGGAAGATTGTGTATGTGTGGGACTAGTGTAATTACAACGGATTGGATTGAATGTCTTGTGAATGTAGATTACTAAATTCTGAGGTTCGTGTGCGTCGGTGACTTATCCCATCTCCCACATATGTCCTATGCATAGCTAGCTGGCATCTCCGGGATGGAGGTCGAATCGCGACGGCGCCGTCGAATTTGTATTTTATTTTGGCAATACAAATATGATATCCTAACTCGGCATGCCAAGACGCATCGAATGGTACCCGGAAATCCATTTTTCAAGAAAAAAAGTGGAAAAAGGGGTCACCCTAATGTATATATATATCGTATGAATGCAGGAGTTGTAATTTTCAAATACACAGTTTTTTTTATTTAAGGCCAGTGTACTTATACTGTCTGACCGGTCATGATCTCTATAGCAGTGAGGCCCGGGACGGGGATAAACTGGCATGTCTAAATTGTGTTGGTTTATAGGAACCGTGGGTTGAGAAGGAGAGATTATAGAGCATCGGTAACAAGGTGTACAAATCGATGGGTCCTGAACATAGAAACCCATCAAAACAAAGTGTTGATGTGTAGAACCTGCAAAACTAACCATGTTTTTCCTTTCTTTGCAGAACCTGAGCTGGAAGTCGAGCAGCCCAACTGACGGTGGTGATGAGGCCGCCGATGACCTGTTCCAGCTCCCACCACCTCCTCTGTCACCCCTGTCTGATGAAGACAGTGGTGATGAGGCCGCCGGTGACCTGGCCCAGCTGCCACCACCACCCCTGTCACCCCTGGCTGAGGAAGACGGTAGTGATGAGGCCGACGGCGGAGCGTCATCATTTTCATCATCGTCTGATGCGGACTCGGATGATGACAGCAGCAGTGAATCGTCTTCATCTTCATCATCGTCTGCGACGGACAGCGATGACGACACCAACAGAGGCTTGTCGTCATCATCATCGTCTTCGGATGATGAACAGCAGGAACAGGACCCGGCAAAGTACGAGACCCATGAGGCCTACGCCCGGGCCCGCCTGCGGATGCTCAAAATGTACCCGAGGAGGCAGGAGAATAAGAACAGGAGGGAGAAAAGGAGGATGGACAGGCTGACGCCTCGGAAGGACATCAACCAGCGCTTCGCCAACGCCTAGCCGACCGTAACCTTGCTGAGGACGGTTTTGGTGCGTGAGACGCACCGACGCGCCTACGGATACTAAGTAAGTTAGCTGATGAGTTAGTTCTTGGTCCGGTCAGATCGGTTTTACCGCTTTCCTCCGTGTGCAGAGCTGTAAGATTTAAAGTCCATCTTCTGCTAGAGGTGCAGTGTCTTGAGAGTTTCAGGCCGCCTTCTGCCGCTCTGTAGAGCTGTGACTTTAGGCCGTTTTCTTTCAGTGATATAGAGCTGTGTGAAGCTCAGGCCGTCTTCCGCGGGGAACAGAGCTGCGAGATCGTCTTCTGCCAGTTATTTCATGCTGTGTTAATCTTAGACCGTCTACTGCCGGTTTATAGAGCTGTGGGAATCTCATATCGTTATCTACCGCTAGCTTAGCGCTGTGCGAATTTTAGGCCGTTTCCTGCCGGTGGTTGAGAGCTGTGCGAATTTTAGGCCGTTTTCTGCCGGTGGTTGAGAGCTGTGCGAGTTTTAGGCCGTCTTCTGCCGGTGGTTGAAAGCTTTGCGAGTTAGCCAGTCTTCTGCCGGTGGTTGAGATCTGTGCGAGTTAGCCAGTCTTCTGCCGGTGGTTGAGATCTGTGCGAGCTAGACAGTCTTTTGCCGGTAGTTGAGACTCTGAGAGATGTGGTACGCATTTTAGGTCGTTTGTTTCCGGTGATGCAGTGTTGTGCGAGTTTTGAACCGTCTTCTGCCAAAGGCGCAGAGATGCGCAAAGCCCAAGAAGGTCTTCTGCCGGCCTTAAGAGCTTTGAGATTGCAGGCCGTGTTCTGCCAGTGATGCATAGCTGCGTGAAGCTCAGATTGTCTTCCACCGTGTGCAGGCCTGTGCGATGTTTTCCGTCTGCATGATTGATCTCGGTGAAATATCAGTGAACGTGCTCGTGTACTGCCAGTGTGTTTTATGGGTATGCCGATTTGTATGTGATTTGCGATATGTGATTAAATAAATGCAAACAAAATAATTGCGTTCTTTCACATGGGGGGGGGGGGGCGCAGTGGCGGCGAATTGTATTTTCGGGTGGGTGGGCAAGACAATCTCCTGGGGGCCTCCTGAGCGCGCAGGGGCCCTCTTTTTGAGGCTGTGAGCCCTTCACAATTTATATGATTTTAGGAATTCGAAATTTTAGTTATGAAAGTCTAACTCTTGAGGTTGGCCTTGAGAATCACATGGCTGTGTGTACATCACAAACCTTTCAGGGTCATCTGTGTTTGTCAACACCCGCAGCCTACAAGGCGGTTGTGGTGGAATAGAATCACATTTCCAAGTTCTTATTTCACTTTAATTCATGCCTTTTGGAAAGTAAATATGTCTGAGGCACGTGGGATGTGCTCACCAGCTAATGTAAAGCACATTTTCGCCAGTAACTCCGAAAGAATAACCAAATCACGGAAAGGACAGAGGGGCTCTTCAGACGTTTGGGAATCATCCGGGCTGGTTTCTATCGACGGCGTGAGGCAGGAGGTTGTTCAGCGTGATAAATGTGATGCGCTACTGCGATACACCGATGGCCACGATGGATGTGGAACAGGGGGGGGGGGGGGGGGGGTAAGAAAGCATCTTGATGCCCATGCACGCGAGTCGGCCAAGGCCGATACACGCCAGCCCTCAATCCTCTCAATGCTGACAAAGAAGGTACCTGATGGGCGGAAGAATTTCGAGAAAAACAAGCTGGCGAGGGCCTTTGGGTTGTGTGCGGCCCTGGATATCCGTCCCATCAGTATGTGTGAAGGTAAGCATTAAGTATATACATTTGGAATACCATTTGACCTTTAAGGCTAAAAAAGAAAGAAAATACAGAAAATAGTCAAAAGGGTACTAAATTTCACCACAGGGCCACATCACATGTTTAAGTTGAGTTTTCCACTCTTTCTCCCCTCTTTTGGTGGAATTTTTTTATACTCTACTCCCCTAGCTCTAGCTCAAAAGTAAAAACCAATACTAGGACACTTAATTATTTTGAGTTAAGTTTTGTAAAGTTGGATAATGATATCAGTTTCTGTTTTTGTTTTCCAAGAGGCTTCTTTTGTTTACATCAAAAGAAGCCTGGTCCAGTCTAACATTGGTGTTGCTTGCAGGCGAGGGATTCGGTCTGGCGATGCAGGCAGCAGTCAACCTTGGTGCCAGCCTCGGAGCCATCCACTGAAGGAGAAACTGCTTCCCAGCAGAGAGACTGTGCGAGCCCAGGTCATGAAGATGGAGGAGGAGGCGCGTTCTAAGATTCAAGAAGAGCTCCAGAACCAGCTGTCCATCGCGGTCACCACTGACTACTGGACAGAGGAATATAACTGCCGGAGTTTCAAGTCCATCACGGCCCACTACATCCGCGCCGACTGGGCTATATGCAGCCGCACGCTGACGATGTCGGAGATGTCGGTGTCGCACACGGGCGACAACATCCGCGCCGAGACCGAGGAAGTCCTGCGCCGCCAGTACGGCTTCAACGGCGACGTATTCTAGGTCACCGACAACGCTGCCAACATGCAGAAGGCCTTCCGTGACGCTGACTGGACGGGCTGCGTGGCGCACAGCCTCAGCCTCACAGTGAAGGGCGCCTTGAGGGAGGAGCCGCTGCAGGCGATGCTAGCTGCTGCCAAGAAGGCCGTCCGCATCTGAAAAAAGTCCGGCATCCGCTCCCAGCTGACATCATCGGTGAAACAGACGTGCACCACGCGCTGGAACACTGAGCTCACCATGCTGGCGAGCTTGCACAAGGTGTACTCCTAGCTGGAAGCCGTCGAGAAGCCGGAGGTGGCCGACTTCCTGGAGAAGTGGAGCCCGCGAGATCTGGAGGAAGTTATCGACCTGCTGCAGTTTTTCGGTGACGCCACCCAGCAGTTGGAGGGCGACGGGATGACTTCGCCTCGGGTGGCTGTCATGGCGGAGAAAGCCAGAAAGCAGCTCAGACCTCTGCCCGATGACAGCGCGCTCATCCGAGGCCTAAAGCTCGACCTCAGCGCGGGGATGGACGTCAAGGTGAAGGTCTCCCGCCGTCGCCTGGTTACCACCATGCTGCTACCACGCTACAAGGAGCTGAAGCAGTTTTCCAGCTTCAGCGGGAAGAAGGCCGCTCGTGAGCAGCTGGTCAGCCTCGTTGCTGCAGAAGACCAAGAGGAGATACTGCCGCTGTCAGCGCCACCAACGGCGTCAGCCTCGCCAAGCCGCCCCAAGAAGCGCCCCTGCCATGTGCTGGCCCTCAGCGACGACGAGGACGACCCACTCGTGCTGGAGGTGCCACTGCCGACGGCCCCGGTGGGCACGAGTACGAGCCCACGAAGCAGCAGCGTAGTGTCGGAGCAAGAGACTGCCTGCTTCGTGGCCTCTGAGCAAAAGAAAGTAGAGTGTGCCCTCGATTTTTGGAAGGCTGTATCGCATCTGCCTCTGCTCCGTGGAGTATCCCGCCGACTGCTGGCCATCCCAGCCTCGAACGCCGCCTCCGAGCGGGTCAACAGCCTGGCTGGACGCACCATCGAGGAGCGCCGCACGCGGATGACCACGGACCTGATCGACACCATGGTGGTCATCAAGTCCTGCAGCGACCTGGTCTCCAAGTGATGTGAGTCTCGCGCACCATATAATTTGTTGATTTATGGAACCTGTAATGCATACATATTATCTAACTGGTATATTAAGCCAAATGCTTGCAAAATGCAAATGTGGTTGGTTAACGCTTTTGGTTGCCATTTTCAGGCCGAGCTCCGACGCCGAGTCCAGCAGCCAGCGTGCGCCACGCCGCATCCGTTGAACTGGGACCTCGCGCGGAATGCGTATCGGGAGCTCGCTGACGACGCAGCCGAGTGGCGACCGCCTTGTCGCCCTCTAGCAAGCCCATACCCTGCAGCAGCCATCGGAGATGGCATCGAGCTCCAACAGATCAGACGTGTGTCCCTTGTGATATTTAGCCAAGCAACCTCAGGTCATTTTTAACTTTTAGCTGGTCTACATGTGCTGTGAAACAAGTGTGGACTGTGGAGTGTGGACACTGCCTTGAGAGTTGTGATTGGTTAATTGTGATATATGACGCTTCGATGTAATTCGTTATAACTTATAAGTCAAGCTAAGCTACCTCGGCTCAGGCCTCGGACATTCATATTTCATAGAATTGCAAAGTGTTTATCTTAATTGTCATGCGCCTAAACTTGTAAGGCTGGATAAGTCCAAGTTGAAATGATTACCATATGCAGGCGGTTTGTAATCCATTGAAAAATGTAAATGTAATATTGGAGTTAAATGTTCCAAGCTTGTTTCGCTTCCATCTAGTCAAGCGCTCGCATCATTGTTTTTTTGGTGATCTCATCATCAATGTTGAATACATGGCGCGCGCAGCCGTGCACATGTATCTTGTAATGTGTATGCTACAGGTGCGTAGTTCAATATGCTCGATAAATGTCGCTCTACTCACTAGATAGTATATACAGATGGCGTCCCAGAAACAAAGGGATTTTCCTTTGAGTCAAGAAACAGTGAGCAACATTTTACGTCAATATTTTATTTGGTGTATGGGAAATATTTCAAAGTATTTTTTTTTGTGTATTCCTCGTTAGCCTAAAAGCAAGTGATACTTTAAAATACATATTTATCTGTTCCATTTAGAAAATATACAGAATGTTTTGCTCGACGTCAAAAGGTAAAGGTTTTATTATTCATCAGCTGTTTACACAGCGCCATTCCTGACGCATCAGAGACGTGAAATATAATTGTTATGTGCTTGGAGCAATGATTACATAATGATAATCATTGGCTTGGGGTATTTGGAAATTTGATGTATTTTATTAGACCGTTCCTGTAGCCATTAAGCCCCCATGGGTGCAAGTAGGTTGTGTAGTGACTGTGAGATATTTAAGAGGAAGGTAAAGGTATCTCCGGAACACTTGCTCTGGTTAGGTTAAACAGGTTAGTTTTAGTAGTAGTAGGTAATTTTAGTGAAGTAAGTAAGCTTGGTGGCTTGGTGTTCGTTTTCTTCCATAACTTTGTCTTGTTGGTGTCTTGAAGCCAGCAACATAAACAGGTTTATAGTGACACAAAGGTCACAAAGCCACTGGCTTTGTGTCACCTATAAATTAGTGTCATGTTTAAGTTGGTTACTTCATGCAAACCTAGGGTTTGCGCTATGGGTGTTGCCTATCTTATACACAAGTTAAGTGACCAACATGACAAAGTTTATAGGTGATACAAAGTGTCAATCTTTAGTGTTCACTGACATAGTGACTCAGAAATAGAATACAAACCAAATGAACAGCTGTAACAATTGCTTCAATCAAAATGTTTGGACTTTGGAACATGCGCCTGATTTAGTCTTTAGTATGATAAGGTCCGGCTTTATCTCATTTGACTTGACCTAGTCCCGGCTTAGTGCCGCCGTGAGACTGATTTAGTCACAGCGCCGTGACGCCGGGACCAGTTTTCTGCACCTCTATCACTAATGGAAGGATTGTGGGTTCGAATCCCAGTCGGGTCCACACACTTTCACAGGTGGTTGCTAAGCTTACTATGAGACAGTGCTAGTTATGACCTTGGAAGACAATGTGTGGGTCACAAGGCCTCACGTGCAGTTGTTTTGAAATGGGTCCTCCACTTTCAAGATATCGAACGCAAATGTTCAATCGTAATGTGATAAGTCTATTTTTGACCACATGGGACGGTGTGGGTCACAAGGCCGCACGTGCTGTTGTTTTGAAACGGTTCCTCCACTTTCTTTCAACTTTCTTTTCACTTTCTTCTTTCTCCACTTCACAACTTTCAAGATCCCAAACGCAAATGCAATATCCCCCTGATTTGGTGGCATTGGCCGATAAGCGCCGCGATAGTTCTCCAGCGATGCAACGCTCGATATTATAACAAGTGTCGATAAACTCATATGCGAGACATATGCATGCATATTACTTTACGTTTTCAGAACCAATAAACGACGTTACTACAATATGGATGCGCGTGCACTGAACAATCAGCTCCGATTTGGAACGCAAAAAGCGCTGGCGTGCCTCTAGTATAATCTATGGAAAGCCCCTTAGCACACACGCGCACGTGCAAGGAAAGGGGTGTTTAGCAGTTCGTTTGATCACATATTTTTTAAAGAAATATTCCATAGTGGGGGTGCTATGCGAGACATATGCATGTATATTACTATACATTTTTAGAACCAATAAACGACGCAGCTTGCACCAGGGGGATCGAAGTTTAGTTCCTACTAGATCTGGCAAGACGCCTGTGACGTATGTAAGAGGGCGCCCGAAGCCATGTTTTTGTTGAAGCAATGGGAAATGGAGCGTTTTCTAAATCGATTTTAAAAAAGCTTTTTAAAAGTGTTTTAAATTATTGGAATTATGGGGAAATATGTTTCAAGAAACATATTTTCCCACAATGTGCTCATTCCCATGTTTTTCACTGTTTTCTCTAGCCGTATCCCGGGTCAAAATGTATAAGGTTCGTCAGACATTTCAACAGTCAATCGTTCATCTACACCATGTAAGTGTAATATACATAATAATTATTATTTTCGGTATATTTTCATCAGATTATGAACTTTATTATTATTAGCCTCTCGTTACTTGGAGGGGCAGCTACGGATTTTAAAACTCAACAAACTTATTAACCCCACCCACTAAGGTTGTCGAGGAAAGAACAGCGGTGCAGCCGGCGCTGCGCGCCGCCGTGTTTGTCACAGGTGTTTGGGCATCAATCATCGTTTATTCGTATGTCATCCGCAAAACACAGCTTTTCATGACAAGTGACATTTTACATTGTATCACAGTTACACTATTAAAACAAATTCACATACAAAATTGTCGACACAAAGGCGTTAAAGGCGTTAAAAGCACAAGACAGTCGGTTCTCGCAGAGTTAGTGATCTGCTGTCAGCCACTCCCTCATCCACGTACACGGACTCGAAGCATGTGCAGCAGCCCCGCTGCAGAACCTCGGGTTTCTCGGGCGGACACATACATTCTCACGGTACTACAACAAATCTCTCAGACAGATCGGTGCATTATGATCATACAGCAGACGATGTACCATCACCAGGTCTCGCTCGGCAACAAGTTCGTCCACTTTCGGCCATTTCAATCCACATCCATAGACATCATACGTGTCTGACGACGACAGCATTTAACAATTCTTGCGCTGTGCTTTATTATTTTGTGCATACGTTTACGTTGTGTTGCGTTGCAGCCTGCCCAGACCGTCGCACAATACAATATATGCGAAGAAAACAATGATTCAATGATAAACTGTTTTACTTCTTTTGGCAGTCGGTGTGCAAATTTTGACAGACCGAACAGCGTTGCGTAGCATCGTTGCGTCATGATAGAAACATGCTTTTCGAAAGTAAGATTACTATCCAAAACGACCCCTATAATTTTCGAAATATTTGTAGTAATAAATATTTGTGTGTAAATGGGTGAAGCGTTGCATTGCCAAAACGTATTTCGAAATTGTGTCCAACATCCTTTGTCGAGATGAAATGAGAACAAGGTCAGATTTGGTTGGGTTAATTTTAAGAGTGTTTTCAACAAGCCATCGCTGGGCTTTGCTCAGCGTTAATTCGATGTCTCGTTGTAGCTCTCCCTGTTGGTTGGGGAGGTCAAAGTGGATAAATTACACGTCGTCAGCATATTACACCGTCTTGGTGTCACATAAAAACGATGTCAAGTCATTAGTAAAAAGTAAATATAACACTGGTTCCAGAATTGAGCCTTGGACCACGCCGCAAGTCATGGAGACGGTCGTGGAACCTCCGCGCTGTGTGCAATTTTTCACATTGTGTGCAATCATCCACATTGTGTGTAATGTTTGACCTCGGGTCATCTCAGATCAGGTCACGTGATTCCACCTCCAAAACGTTTGCGGTCGTGCCACAGACACAGTTTTAGGCTGAGTGGCTTCTATATTACGAGATTTAACTAGGCCATAAGTACCTACAAATCGTTTATCTCAGATATTTTATATCGGTGACCGAAGGTCAGGTAGAACACGTGACTTCCCCAATACAAGTAAATGATACAAATTTAAAATGCTTCTTATTCAACTGATACACATTATATCATACCAAATATTTCAAAATCATGTTATTATAGGTCATTCTCGAAGACCCAGGCACAATTTTAATCAGTGAGTCATTCAAATTCATCTGACGTCATCCGAGTTCACCAACAAGTTTTTGCCAACAACTTTTGATTCAATACAGATACAAATGTTAATGTTACAAATATACAAATATAAAATGTTAAACGGACACCATTGTGTTTATCTCGTCGGCGCTTAAAAAATGCGCCGTGGCCATATGACCCTCGGATAACCTCGGATGACTGCTGAACTGAGCAGACTGGTTATTGATTCACCTCTGATTGAATCGATTGGAATCGTTCAATCCAAATCTCTTGAATCAAAGAAGAATCGATTCACCACCGGATTTTGTGATTCATGAATCATGATTGAATCAAAACCCGGATAGAAACAAGGCTGATTGAATCAAACAGACTGTGTAATGCTATTTCAATGGTGAGTCAAACGTGATTTGATCCCCCCAAAAAATGATTGTTTGAATCGGAAAGAATAATTTCTCAAAATGGATATCAATGAATTAAACGGTGACTGAATCATTCATATTCCAAAATGAATCGTGATTGAATCCTTCCAAAAAAGGTGAATCAATAACCAGTCTGGAACTGAGGCAAAAATTCCTTTGACTTAAACCAATTGTAAAATAATACGATTCGAAGCGCTTTGAGGAGATAAACACGATAACGTTAAATTTATTGTTCTATCGCGCTTGGATAGGACGTTATTAACTACAAACTTGTTGCCAAAACAGTCTGTATGACCTTTTATAGCCTCTGGATTCAGTAGCCTAAACTCTGAGACCTGACCTGAGCTAAAATTTTAGAACACCAATGGTGGTAGCATTTTTAAAGAGCTTTCGGTTGTTTTTTCCGTTTTTTGTTGTCTTATAGTTCCCGATATATTTTGGGGTTTCTGGGGCAAAATCCCAAAATTGTAAAATGTGACCTGTGATGATCTCTGGGGGCCTCAATACTGACCTGAGACAAAAAAGTGACTGAAGTGGTTTCGACATGATTTTTTCACAAACTATCGAACAGTATTTTTCATTCCGTTTCTCCCAATAAGAGCCGAGTTAGAAGGGGGCGTTCGGACGCCCCCGGCATGGAGTGGATTTATAGTGTAGATGATGCAACACTCCCACTGGAACACCTCGCTCCGTTTCACGTCCTTTTCAGATCCGTTTGCGACATCCAAAATATTCTTCGAATCAGAGTGGCAAAATATGCCATAGCATTCTAGCTTGTTCAGTAGCATATTACGATTCCTGCAATCAAAGACCTTGGACAGGTCCACCGGGCAGACTCGTGACACGGTCTTCGTCCATGTTGCGGCTGAAGTCACTGACTACGTCCAGCAGTGTCTATGATGTAATGATATTGGCGATGAGTATACACGTAGGTCGTAGGTATTACGATCCGGCCAAGATGTGGAAAGACGCCATTTAGTTCCGGACTTCGATGACTGGCACATTCTCTCTCAGTCTGCACGCACATTCCTCTGAGAAGATAAACTGGCCTTTTTAATAACTTCTTGAACTGTATAATTAATATAACATGACATCTTAATAACTTTTGGAGATGCTTTTAATTAGATTCTGCAGAATCTTGATTCTTGATGAAAGATGAAAGATTCTTGTCCAAAGACAATGCTAAAGGACAATGCTAAAATGAAAATCATAGTAAGCTCGCAGTGAAATAAAAATAGAACAATTGATTTTGCAGCAGATCAGCAACAACATTTCACGTGCTGCGCAATATTCCACACTGTATATTAGAAGAAAGTCACTGGTCACTACTAAGCTCTACTCAAAATTCATCACAGGGAATTGAAAATGAAGTGAAGAACTATATATATGAATATCGCAGCTTTGTATATTGAATGTAGCAAGCCATAGGTAAAAGCGAAAAGCGGGGAATATAAATTGTTATCGTTATTTGTCCCTGGCGCGCCAGAATTGTACAATCTGGCAAAAGTAGTCGTGATAAAAACATTCTATCCTACTACTAAGAATCCTGTACTAGAATTTATCTATTCTTCTTTATAGCTAAAAAAACAGTGATAATGTGAACACAAAATATTTTGTTGCTGTCATAATTCCCAGTTTGAGTTGCATGGTGACTGGAATTACCACTGTATGGATAAGTTCCCATAATGTCATTGCAAAACTTGGTATAATTTTGGTATAAAACTCCGTCCAACCTGTTGTTATAGGGCCTTGGCTTGCACAATGAATGCGTTTACAGTGCTTTGTCGTGTACGACGTCGGTAGTGTTTCTGCGGGACAAGTTCGTCTGCATCCGTGACCTACATATAGTAATTCGTGGCAGTGGAAGGTGAGTTGTGATAAACTGTTTTACCATACCACTTCGCAGGACCCATAAGTTCTTGGGAATAACACTGGACCCGCATCTGACTTTCCAAGCCCATGTAGAAGACGTCCGTGCTCGTTGTATGAAACGTGTGAATGTTCTGCGATGTCTTTTTGGCTACTCTTGGGGAGCTGATCGGAGGACACTCTCCATGCTTTATAAGGGCATCATCAGATCTACGTTAGAGTACAACTGTTTTCTTTTCATTACCATGTCTCTTACCTTAGGCAAACGCCTAGAAGCTATTCAGCCCGAGTGTCTTCGACTGATCACCGGGGCCTTCCGTACCTCACCTGTCCTCGCCCCTCGCGCTGACACTCACCTGTCCGCTCTAACGGGCAGACGCATTCTCCTCCTTCTCCGCTACTTTTACAAAGCTAAAAGTGTGCTCAACCATCCTGTGGCAGTAGCTCTCGAGGTTAACAGACCTAACACACGGAGACCGTTGCGGAGGCCTTGCTTCTTAGGCGACTCCATCAAACGGGCGCACCAAGCTCTCAATCTTCCGCGTGTACAAGTAGCCCCAAACCCTCCACTTACCCCGTTCTGGACCCACAACGAACTATCGATAGAATTCCTGCTATCTTCCAAAAAAGCGTACTTCTCTCCAGCTGAAGTTCAGATGGCATTCCTACAATTTAAAGACGCAAACATCTCTGTTTGCGTCTCAAACATCTCTGTGAGTCTCTGTTTTACTACACAGCCGGCTCTGCCCACAGTGACCAGGTCGGAGCTGCTGCAACTGGACCGGACTTCCAGTTTTCCGTACGCCTCCCGGACTTAAGCACAAAGATTCCCCGCAAGTAGTGTAGCGCCTGATGGAAATGGCGGTACAAACAGTGACGCCTTCCACCCGGAAAGTGCTGCGATCGCCGACCACGCCATCAAGACGGAGGAAGAGTACTGGAGGAAAGACAACCTGATGGACGAGAACGGAGCATTCGTGATCAGCCTGAACAGTGACGACAGCAGCTCGGATGAAGAGTGACGAGTGATTAGTTATGTTACAATCGTCATCCGTTCTGTTCAATGGTGATCTACCCGATCCTGCATCTAGATGGCTCGACAATCGAATGCAATCGAAGGCTCGAAGGCTGGGGGCAGCAGCCTAATGGCGGTGAGGTAAGTTCAGCTGTAGGAGGTGAGCATCCCGTAGACCTGCCTGCACACGGTATCGATGAGCTAATGGCCGATGCAGGAGACGTTGGCGTCGTTCCCCAGGGTGACCAGGTTTAGGATGAGCTGATGGCTGAGGTGGCGGATGACGGCCCCCTTCCACAGGCTGATGGCGAGGCGCAACGTGCAGCAGCTCTTGCGCGTACCACCGAACAACAACGTCGCCGGCGGGAGCGACAACGCGAGGCACGACGGCGCGAGGCTGAGGCGGTGGACGCTGCTGTAGCCGCTCCCCTTGCCGGCGAGGAAGCGGTGGAGGCTGAGGCTCAGCGAGCGGCTGAGGCTACCCAGAGGGAGCGAAATAGAATTGTCGACCGGGACGCGCACAGGCAGGTACGTGACGCCGAGTACAAGGCTCGACGGCGCGAGGCTGAGGCGGTGGACGCTACTGTAGCTGCTCTCCTTGCCGATGAGGAAGCGGAAGAGGCTGCCCAGAGGGAGCGACATAGAATTGTCGACAGGGAAGGGCACATACAGGTACGTGACGACGAGCGCGAGGCTCGACAGTGCGAGGCCGAGGAGGTAGACGCTGCTATAGCCGCTCTCCTTGCCGATGAGGAAGCAGAGGAGGCTGCCCAGAGAGAGCGACTTATAATTGTCGAACGGGACCGGCACAGGCAGGTACGTGACGCCGAGCACGAGGCTCTACAACGCGAGGCTGAGGACGAAGAGGTGGACGCCGCTGTAGCCGCTCTCCTTGCGGATGAGGAAGCGGAAGAAGTTGAGGCATTCATTTGGGCACTAAAATAAATACTTGACACGTTATTGATCATTTCAACACAATTGTTGACAATAAAGTTCTGTTAAACGTTGTGTTCTGCATGAATACATGGCATGCACTGTTGTTATTTTCTATTGCACCGATGGCTTGTGTAGAGATCGTGGATTTTGCTCCTTGCTCCTTCTGAATACATCAGCTGCATTGCAGTATCAACCATTGACCGGTATCTATGGCATTGCATTACCTTTATTTACCCTTTTACCCTTGAATAACATTATTTGGAAGCATTAACCGAGCTCACCAGAAGCTGGTAGAGCGAGTGCAGTGCGGAGGCCACAAGGCTGGTGCAGTCGATCCAGCACCGTCCCTACACTGCGCGGTTAAGAACCCTGAAGCTACCGTCGCTGTACCACCGAAGGAAGCGCGTGGACGTCATACAGGCCTACAAAATCATCCGCGGAGGAACCGACCTCGACCCAGACCGGTTCTTCGCCGCAGCTACGACCAGCCTCTACACGAGGCCACCCTTGGAAGATCTCCAAGCCGCCTGCAAGAACGCGAGTCGGGCGAAACGCCTTCAGCGTCCGTGTCGTCAACAACTAAAACGCCCTGCCCACATCAGTCGTCGAGTCAACATCACTGGGGGCCCACGGCATACACCACCCCAGACCAGGACTGAAGTCACACATATACACGACTAGAGCTCGCCGAGATCAAGTGTTACGGGCATAGCGGCCCGCCAAATCTCGACTACTTCAAGATCAATATTTAATTGTAAGTTGTATTTAATACTACGGATGCGGGATTGATGATGATTCTCTGCAATTTATCACGTGCTGGCTTTGTGGCGTGCACTTCTCACGGTGTGACTTTTGAAGAAAAAATCGACTATAGACACTTATTCACGTCTAAGCAGGAACGAAGCCGATAACCATGATAGTCTTCAGGTCGCCGTCCACTGCGCACACACGCCTAACGACCTAACGGCCAAATTTCAGGACGCGCCGACTGCGCGCGTAGTACCGGCCTAACGACCGAATTATGCGCCGAATGTGAGCCACCATGACTGACCAAGCTTATACAAGTGTACAAGTTTAAAGGGAAATAATGACCTTTTGATTTTGTTAGCAACAATTTCTTAGGCTACCGTTATGTTTTTACAATTATTTTATTTAAATTTAAGAATTAAATAAAATTATTCCCAAATTCAAAGTTGTAAGTTTGGGAAAAATACAAAACAAGTACCTTGTGTACTTCATGAAGGTAATTGACAAATTCGTCCTTCCCTACCATTGTTAACATCGAGTGCGGCATTTGTGGAGGCTCTGTGACATTTCCGATCAAACTGAGCGCTGCTCGGACACCCGCTAGTAGCGCTTTCGTTCTCCATGGCAACCAGGCGTCAGCCAATCAAAAGCCAGAAAGGGAATACGTTCTGGCTTTGCATTGGCTCACGCCTGGTTGCCATGGAGAACGAAAGCGCTACTAGCGTGCGTTCGAGCAGCGCTCTGATCCGTGAAGCAATCCGTGAAGCATCCGTGATGCATGACTGACTATCAGTATAAGTCATGAATAACAACAACATGCAAACTATACCAACTCGAATAAAATAAGAGCGGAATGAATTGAACCCCAGGCAAGCTAGTATTCGCAAAGCACTCGGCACTGCGCCACAATAGCAAAAGGTGAGGGAAATGCATATTGGCTACAATATTATTACGTCACAAGTTTCTGAAGTGTCAACTACTATGAAATACAGTGATAAAATACCTTTAATAATGATTAACAAGAAAATTCAAACTTAAAAAACAATAATTTGAATACGTCTTTAATTAGCTTTCAACTCGAAATCAGATATATTTT
This sequence comes from Chirona hameri, assembly GCA_036785665.1. Classification (NCBI taxonomy): domain Eukaryota; kingdom Metazoa; phylum Arthropoda; class Thecostraca; order Balanomorpha; family Balanidae; genus Chirona; species Chirona hameri. The sequence goes on along the minus strand of JAXIVJ010000313.1, from coordinate 55,403 downwards.
GCAATGCTACACAAGAATGGCACCAGTGACGTCATTAACAAAGCCTGCTACGGGACTTGGGTATACTAATCAGGAACAACTAGCCAAGTACGCCGAGATGGTTAAGTGCGCCATGAAGCATGACAATGACTTTGTAAACAAATCGCCGACGCTAAATAGGTCACCGTCGATGTGTATCGATGAGCTTCCGATTTAATTGCCAGTTTTGTGTTATTGTTTGTTAGTTTTTTGGGGACAAATTATTATTTTGCATGATAAAATAAAGCATAGTGTTATATACAGCCACGGACAAACTATACACAACTCCTAATGTTGAAAACAAATGAATCGCTTTTCAAAAATTGAGGGTCGCAACCACTAACTATGCCGCGTTGATGTGCATCGATGAGCTTCCGATTTTATTGCCACTTTTTCCAATCGCTGTTAGTTTTAGAAGATCGCCGGGCATATAATCACAACAAGCAGAACGCACAATATATTTTCCACTCCATTGCGTAAAAAAACAATACGGGAAAAGCCCGCAGTTTGATGAGGACCAAAAGTACTTGACAAAAGGTCAGAAATAGTGCAAGTACCGGTCGTTAAAAGTGTGGAACGCTTATCAACTTTAACTTGAAATATCTTTCGGTAGGAAAGTTTTAATGCAAAATGTGATGAATTTACAATATATTTTGATCTCGTCTGGCGATTTCAAGTGCTAACTCCATTTTAGTGGAAAAAGGTCATTATTTCCCTTTAAGGTATTACTGAAGTAAAACATCGTTTTTAGGTTAATTATTTATGCGTACCACGAAACTGTTGGTAATATTGAACACCAAAGCACGTGCAATAAAGCGAATACAAAATATAAATGCCTCAAAGCTTTTAAGTTCATAAGCCGGCACATACAGAAGCAGAAATATAAACAAATCATTCAACGTTCTGCAAATTGGAGAATTTGGAGAAATAAGCGTTCTAAATATATACATTTGTGCTGCTACTTGCTGTGGCAACATGTTTGAATAATTTCAGCAAAAATAAAGTAGCGTTCTACTACGGAGAAGACAGCTTCCGAAGATTATTGCCATAAATAACCTTGTTGTTCACTACATACAAAGTCTGAAGCCCTGGAAACATCAATGCTATGGTAAGGTTGTGACATTTGCCAACTTCACAGCGCGAAATGCTGTACCTACTTCTCGTAAAATTTGCAAATAAGATCTTTTAGGTGCAGCGTGCAGGTAAGCTTTCTTCACGCCTAAAGACCGAAAAGCTCAGCGTTTCCAACTTCTGCGCGCCTGTTCAGCGCCAAATGACGCGCTGACAACGCGCCGAAAAAGTCAGCTGAACACGCCTAATCGCACTTTCGGTCGTTAAGGGGACAGGCTTCCCATAGGCCCCCATGTTTAATTCACCCGTTAGGCGATTAGGCCAGTGCAGTGGACGGCGACCTTTAAAATGGCTCTGATGAACAGATACGACCATAAAGGGCACTTCTTCGCAAACAAAAATGCAGTCTACAAAAGGTGCAGTCTACAAATGTCGGCTGCCGCGGTCGCTCGGAAGCCCTTTGGATCGGCTGTTTATCAGCTACAATGTCAACGCGGACTGTGCCCGCGGAGGTCTTGGCTCCGATATCGCAGCCGACATCAAAAGGTTCCGTGCCAGACTTCGCGCCTCCGCGGCCACCGGCTACCAGCCGGAGTTCGCCGTGGCCTCCATGGAGGGGGGATAACGCGTTGGGGGGGGGGGGGGAGGGAGGGGAGGGGTTCTCGCCCACTCCGTAGTCCGGCCTATAGGGGATAACGCGCTCGCCAGGCCCGCGCAGCCCGGCGACCATGTCGATCTGGTAGAGTTCGGCCGCCGCGCAGCCTATGTCGGCCTATGTCGACGAGCTCCGGAAAGTACTTTACCATCTGCAGCTCGTTGACGGGATTCGAGTTGTGGTGCTGAGCGCGGTGCCTGATTTCAGGCTCATGGCTGATGGACTGATGGACTGATGGACTGAAGGCCTTCAGAAACCTCTCGTCCATGTACCGGGATCTTGGTAACGAGTACATGAACATAAATGCTACTCTGGTGGTGCCGAGTGCGACAAGGTGCCTCGACCTTGCGACCTGACACGAGTGCACAGCGCGACGCATCCAATGACGTTCCAGCACTGCCGACGAGGCCTGGCCCCGACCAGATCCCGATCGACACCGCCGCCGGGGTCGGTGTTTCGCAGCACCAGGCGCCGCCGGAACTGCCAGCCTCCGTGTGGTGTGTAGACGGTGTCCACCTCTCGGACGCTGCTCTGCACGTCATTTGGAACGAGATAGTGACTAATTTCATCTTGTTCCACCGCCTCATCTCCGACGTGCCGACTGTCCACCGACCGCCCCCTAACCCAGGTATGTCTGTTTACTGTTAAGTATGGTCGAGTCCTTTGGCGCCCAGGCGGCACTCGGTGCTTTCGTCCCAGTGATGCCGTTGCAGGAAGGCCACGTCCCTTGGACTGGTCCTGAGCAACCCGAGTCTTGAGCTAAGGTCGCACAACTTCTTCGATTATTTGGCGCCCATAACGACTAACGGATGCATAGCTGGAATAAGTCATATGGCAAACGGACAAAGCGATTGCAAACAAAACCCACAGAAAACACCAGAAAGATGCAAGAATGAAACGTCACGACACTGACAAGTAAATCACATAAAGTAATGTAGGGGACCGAAAGACATGGAAGATGCAACACGAATCGTCATAGAAAAGACCGGGAAAGTAAGATACCGGAACCAATGAAAGAGATACGCTCATTGCTACAGCAGCTTCAAGCAGGAATGACAAGTGAAATGGTCAATTCAGTGCGTACAATTCAGTGCGTACCTTATATGTGATGCTCGTAGTGTGGAGGGGGAATGTTACAGACCATTTCAACTTGAAGATGAGTCACGAAAGGCAAGATGTCAGACGGTATATGATATATGAAATGCAAATAATACATCCTGAGCATGGAACACGTTCACAGTCAAACATACGAATGCTATTATACAACAACATAAAACATGGCGAAGAGATTTACACTGAACCTGTTATTATTCATATTTTCGACGATAAAATAGCAACCAAGAAGAAAGACAAAGCAAGTAGGCAATCATGAGCAGCAATGCATTGTATTGTGAATACAATACAATACAATACAATACAAGCATGCAATATTCAACAGCCCGAACACGCAACCGAAACTCCACCGAAAACACAAAACATAGATCAAAATGAGTACCTCATACTCCTCATGGACCACTGCGACCAAGCAAACCGGAAGAAAACACTTGCATGACATCATGCGAAGGGGCACTTTCAGATCGGAATGCGTGAGCGAAGCCAAACACCGGCGCACATGAATGCAAGCTTGAAATTGCAACATTCGACGAAACTCGGATGGCATAAACCAACTTCTTAATCTTATTGTGACAGTCTTTCAGACAGTCAGTCAGTCTTTAGTCTTTCCATCCGTCACACTTTGGATTGTGTGCAACCGCTGCCATCGGAGGTGCACGTGCGGATGTGCACGTCAGAAAGTTCGCTGCTGTTCTCGACGGTTTGAAATGTAACATTGATGTTTCCAGAAAATGCTCAGAAATAGTCTTGCTTCATGGAAGGGGGGGGGGGGAGTGTGAATGGGCGAGAGTGGTCTTCCGACACAGCCACAAACTTGATAACGGTACATTGCAAACATATACGAAGTGCGAAAATGTTCAGTTCCCGTGCCGTGCCTGGGGGCACTTTTCACACTTTTTGTGATGGATTGTGAATGAATGAGGGCACAGTAGTGTTCCTGCGGTGAAAGTGAGGTATGTTACACTATTTTTTATTTTTTTTTGATTGATATTTATCTCGGTGATCCCCAGGGCCCAGCTGACCGGCGCCGGACTCGCCGCCTTCCGGGCGCTGTCCGACGCCCAGCGAGCCGTGGCGGGGATTTCTCATCCCGCTGCGTCTTTCTGGACGTGGAGCGGCTCCTGGAGGCGGAGAAGTCGGCGCCGCCAGATGGTCTTTCGCGGCGTGTCCGGTGGGGCGGTGGTACCGGAGGTGGAGGAGGACACCTCCGAAGTCTGGTCGCTGGAGCCTCTGCCTCGGGACTTCCCGAGGCTGAGCCCAGTTGATTTCGACGCCGGCGGTGTGCACCTTCACGCCCTGCACTACCGCACCATCCGGGCCGCCGTGGAGGAGTACGTGGCCATGGCCAAAGCGACACAGGCGCCCCGTCCCACGCCCCTCCGCTTAACGGAGCTGGTGGCCGCTGCTGGTGGCGCCGTCGCGCGGCCTACTGGTGGCGAGGCCGGCGGCCGCGAGCGGGAGAGCCCACTCTCCCTCGGGGACGCACGTCACCGCCTCCAGCTGGGGAGGCAGCAGGGAGGAGGTGGTGGTGCGGCTGGTGAGATGTGAGGTTGCGTGGGAGGAGTGGTAGACTGGAGCAGAGGAGCGAGAGTAGAGGCGTCAGAGGAGCAGGACTGAGGAGAGAATTGGGATGACTGAGGAGAAGAGTGGGATGACTGAGGAGAAGAGTGGGATGACTGAGGATAAGAGTGGGAGGACTGAGGAGGAGTGGGAGGACTGGGGAGAGGAGCGAGAGTAGAGGAGTGGCAGGACTGAGGAGAGGAGTGGAAGGACTGAGGTGAAGAGTGGGAGGACTGAGGAGAGGAGTGGGATGACTGAGGAGAAGAGTGGGAAGACTGATAAGAAGAGTGGGAGGACTGAGGAGAGGAGTGGGAGGACTGAGGAGAAGAGTGGGAGGACTGAGGAGAAGAGTGGGAAGGACTATTTACTGGCAGCCTGAACATATTAGGTGTCGAGCAATGTAAACTGTCTAGTTAGCTTAAACATCTCCTAAAATTTGGCAGCGCTTCAAAGCAGTTTGCATGAGACGAAATTAACTTTCAGCCGGAATTGACGCAAACTTTCCGTAAGATTGGGCTCATGTAAACGGGGTAAATATAACCTCGTTACTAATACTGTGTGTTAAGTTGTTTTCGCTTTAGTCAATAAAGCATCGATGTATAAATGAAAATGCGTCTCCATGTTGCAGTAGGCAACATTTCATCGAAACATTTTAAGTCTTTAACAAAAATGAAAGAAAAGTAACAGAAATTAAAGTCCGCGAGAACACTCACGAGAAGTAAGGATCTTTAAAACGGTAGCGGATTAAACAATACCAAAGGAACTGCAAAAAAAAATAAAAAATTAAAGGACAAGAAATTAAAGAATGAATCGCATGCCTCGTTCCATAGTCCATACCAAGCTTGCCGCCGATCCGTTTAATAATAACAGCATGCGAATGATTTGAAGCGGCAAGTTAGCAAGGCCAAAGAAATAGGTTGTTGTTAGCAGGTTGCATAATATTTTCTTGACGATATTTATTATATATTTTAGCATTTGTATACACAAATGCCTTCCAAGTAGCATACGGTTCCAGGCGGTCGCCTCCAGGCGCGGATTGAGTGGGGTGGCGCTGGGGCGCACGCCCTCCCCTGAGGGACGATTAATTCAACAAAAAGCTGTCAAATATTCATAAAATTGGTGCAATTCATAACCACTCTATTCGTTACCAAGAAGACTATAATGTCTTCTTACCAAGAAGACTATAATGTCTTCTTGGAAGACTGTCCTCAAAATGTGTGAGGGTAATATTGAGGGTGTTCCTAAACCAACCGCCACGTTAGAGCACTAAAGTGTTTTATAATGGCACCGAAAGCCGTAAACAGTCAACCACCCGAAAGTATAAAATTTACATAAACATACCATGCTTCGTTACAATATATTTGTACTACTTTAACACTTAACTTATGATGCAACAGAGTAAAAGCGGGTTAGAGGGACACGATGTCATGTCATAACGGTACATTGCAAACATATACGAAGTGTGAAAATGTTCAGTTCCCGTGTCGTGCCTGGGGGCGCTTCCACACTTTTTGTGATGGATTGTGAATGAACGAGGGCACAGTAGTGTTCCTGCGGTGAAAGTGAGGTATGCTACACTACACAGGCTATAATTCACGTGGATGTTTAAGTAACTATGTTGCTATGCGCCGCTCGGACGCCACTAAGAGCGAGATGGAAGGCGGCTGCAGCCTCTCAGAGACAGCGCCGAGCCCGTCTGGCACAAGAGGACGTGGTGGCTGCCGAACAGCGCGCCCAGCGGAGGCGGAGAAGTCGGCGCCGGGAAGCTGGCGCCGCCAGACGGTCTTCCGCGGCGTGTCCGGTGGGGCGGTGGTGCCGGAGGTGGAGGAGGGCACCTCCGACGTCTGGTCGCTGGAGCCTCTGCCTTGGGATTTCCCGAAGCTGAGCCCAGTTGATTTCGACGCCGGCGGTGTGCACCTTCACGTCCTGCACTACCGCACCATCCGGGCCGCCGTGGAGGAGTACGTGGCCATGGCCGAAGCGACACAGGCCCACGCCCCTCCGCTTAACGGAGCTGGTGGCCGCTGCTGGTGGCGCCGCCGTTTGTATATGGTTTGGTGAAAAAAACACACCCTTTTCTGTGGTATGCCGTGTAAGTCATGCATTGTGTATTTCGAAGTGTAGGACATGTTTTTGTATAATTAGGTTAGCTTTGCAGTAGGCAACATTCATTAAAACATTTTAAGTCTTTAACAAACAAAAAACAGAAAGAAAAGTAACAGAAATTAAAGTCCGCGAGAACATGCACGAGAAGTAAGGATCTTTAAAACGGTAGGGGATTAAACTACCAAAGGAACTGCAGAAAACCAGAAATTGAAGGACAAGAAATTAAAGAATGAATCGTATGCCTCGTTCCATAGTCCATACCAAGCTTGCGGACGATCCCTTTAATAATAACAGCATGCGAGTGATTTGAAGCGGCAAGTTGGCAAGTCCAAAGAAAAAGGTTGTTGTTCGCAGGTTGTATAATATTTTCTTGACTAAATGTATTTTATATTTTAGCATTTGTATACACAAATCCCTTCCAAGTAGCATACGGTTCCAGGCAGTCGCCTCCAGGCGCGGATTGAGTGGGGTGGCGCTGGGGCGCACGCCCTCCCCTGAAGGAGGATTAATTCAACGAAAAACTGTCAAATATTCATAAAATTGTGCAATTCATAATCACTCTATTCGTTACCAAGAAGACTATAATGACTGCTTACCAAGAAGACTATGTCTTCTTGGAAGACTACGTCTTCAAAATGTGTGAGGGTGGACAATTTCGCCCTTAATATCTCGCGGTGTGTGATCGCTGAGGAAACAAAGGTAAGCTACGCTTCCGGTGATGTTATTGCCTATTGGCCGTTTGACGGCCAATAGGCAATAACACTAGGCCAATAGGCACCGCCCTCTGCGCGTGCTCTAAATCCAACCGGAAGTCATCACAGTCATATCGCTATCATTAACCATCTGTCAGCTCACGAGACATGACATTCCCCAAGAACGCTTTCGAGTTAACGACTCGACACTTACTAACGCCAGACAGGACAGTGGAGTGGCTGAGGTAATTCTGTTTCGCATGGCAAACATATTGAATCCATTGTTGTGACCAGAAAACTTCCCAAGGATCGATATAAATTATTGATGGTGTTCCTAAACCAACCACCACGTTAGAGCACTAAAGTGTTTTTTTTATAATGGCACCGAAAGCCGTAAACTGGCAACCACCCGAAAGTATAAAATTTACATGAACATACCATACTTCGTTACAATATATTTGTACTATGACTTAAACACTTAACTTCAAGATGCAACAGAGTAAAAGCGGGTTAGAGGGACACGATGACATGTGAAATTAGAACCATTTTAGAATATCATCTTGATATTGTGCTGGCTGTTAAGAAACTTGTTTTTCCATGTCTGTGCCTGACTCAGAGAGCATGTGTTCTGTTATCAGCATGGTTGTTTAACATGACTGACTGTCCAGCTGACCACTTGTGCACAGGGAGATGGGCCTTATTGCCGCAGCGCCGCCGGTGTGCCCAACGAGGGGTTGCGCCGGCGAGATATACGAGGGCGCGTACGGGCGGTGTGCCGACGGCAGAGTGTGGCGCTGCCACGGATGCCGACAAACGATCAGCATTCGCCACGGCAGCTTTTTCAACGTAGTAAGGCCTCGCTGAGCCAGCTGGTGCGCGCGATCTACTACGTTTCGATGCAAGCGTCCAACCTGGTGGTGATGCGGGAGGCTGAGTTGGCCAGGGCTTCGGTCGTCGGCTGGGCCAACTTTGTCCGTTCCGACCCGGCTGCGACTCCGGTGCCGTCTGCGAGTTTCTCTCCGACCACGATACCGGCTCCGGCCCGGACCGCGGCGTCGCACCAGCTGCTGTTCATCACGCACCAGCTGCTGCTGCTGCTGCTGCTGACAAGTTGTCTTTCAAGTTGTCCGTCCATCCGTGTGTGCGTGTCATACAGAATTACTCTGCGCCGGTGATAACATTGGATTTTTCATATTTTCGAGGAAAAGGTCATGATATTTCGTTTTTTTTAAAATCACAAGTATGTTCCTCGCACAAGCGCTAAGCTCAATATTTTGTTTTGTCAGGGAGGAGGTGCCATATAATACATGTGCATGCAGAATTAAAGGCCGCGAGAATACCCACGAGAAGTGAGGATCTTTAAAAGGGGAGAGGATTAAACAACACCAAAGGAACTGCAGAAAACCAGAAATTGAAGGACAAGAAATTAAAGAATTAATCGTATGCCTCGTTCCATAGTCCATACCAAGCTTGCGGCCGATCCCTTTAATAATAACAGCATGCGAGTGATTTGAAGCGGCAAGTTGGCAAGTCCAAAGAAAAAGGGTGTTGTTCCTAGGTTATATAATATTGTATTGACGAGATTTATTGCATATTTTAGCATGTGTATACATAAAATGCCTTCTAAGCAGCATACGGTTCCAAGCGGTCGCCTCCGGGCTCGGATTAAGGGGGGCCAGCTGGGGCGCGCCCTCCCCTGAACGAGGATGAATTCAACGAAAAGCTGTCAAATATTCATAAGATGGGTGCAACGTGCTTCATGGTCACTCTATTCGTTACCAAGAAGACTATGATGCCTTAATAATGTGTGTGGGTGGATAAATTCGCCCTTAATATCTCGCGGTGTGTGATTGCTGAGGAAACAAAGGTAAGCTACGCTTCCGGTGATGCTATTGCCTATTGGCCGTTTGACGGCCAATAGGCAATAACACTAGGCCAATAGGCACCGCCCTCTGCGCGTGCTCTAAATCCAACCGGAAGTCGTCGCAGTCATATCGCTATCATTGACCATATGTCAGCTCACGATACATGACATTCCCCAAGAACGCTTTCGAGTTAACGACTCGACACTTACTAACGCCAGACAGGACAGTGGAGTGGCTGGGGTAATTCTGTTTTGCATGGCACACATATTCAATCCATTGTTGTGACCAGAAAACTTCCCAACGATCGATTTGAATGTATTAAATAATGTTAATCAAAATAATTGAGGGTGTTCCTAAACCAACCGCCACGTTAGAGCACTAAAGTGTTTTATAATGGCACCGAAAGCCGTAAACAGTCAACCACCCGAAAGTATAAAATTTACATGAATACTTCGTTACAATATATTGGTACTACGACCTAAACACTTAACTTCAAGATGCAACAGAGTACAAGCGGTTTAGAGGGACACGATGACATGTGAAATTATAACCATTTTAGATTATCATCTTGATATTGTACTGGCTGTTAAGAAACTTGTTTTCCCGTGTCTGTGCCTGACTCAGAGAGCATGTGTTCTGTTATCAGCATGGTTGTTTAGCATGACTGACTGTCCAGCTGACCACTTGGACACAGGGAGATGGGCCTTCTTGCCGCAGCGCCGCCGGTGTGCCCCACGAGGGGTTGGGACGGCGAGGTATACCAGGGCACGTACGGGCGGTGTGCCGACGGCAGTGTGGCGCTGCCGCGGATGCCGAAAAACCATCAGCATTCGCCACGGCAGCTTTTTCAACGTAGTAAGGCCTCGCTGAGCCAGCTGGTGCGCGCGGTCTACTACATTGCAATGCAAGCGTCCACCCTGGCAGTGATGCGGGAGGCTGAGTTGGCCAGGGCCTCGGTCGTCGGCTGGGCCAACTTTGTCCGTTCCGACCCGGCTGCGCCTCCGGTGCCGTCTCCGAGTTTCTCTCCGACCACGATACCGGCTCCGGCCCGGACCGCGGCGTCGCACCAGCTGCTGTTCATCACGCACCAGCTGCTGCTGCTGCTGCTGCTGCTGCTGCTGCTGCTGCTGCTGCTGCTGCTGACAAGTTGTCTTTCAAGTTGTCCGTCCATCCGTGCGTGCTTGTCATACAGAATTACTCGGCGCCGGTGATAACATTGGATTTTTCATATTTCCGAGGAACAGGTCATGATATTTCGTTTTTTTTAAAATCACAAGTATGTTCCTCGCACAAGCGCTAAGCTCAATATTTTGTTTTGTCAGGGAGGAGGTACCATATAATACATGTGCATGCTGAATTAAAGGCCGCGAGAATACCCACGAGAAGTGAGGATCTTTAAAAGGGGAGAGGATTAAACAACACCAAAGGAACTGCAGAAAACCAGAAATTGAAGGACAAGATATTAAAGAATGAATCGTATGCCTCGCTCCATAGTCCATACCAAGCTTGCGGCCGATCCCTTTAATAATAACAGCATGCGAGTGATTTTAAGCGGCAAGTTAGCAAGTCCAAATAAAAAGGTTGTTGTTCGCAGGATATATAATATTTTATTGACGAGATTTATTGCATATTTTAGCATGTGTATACATAAATGCCTTCTAAGCAGCATACGGTCCCAGGCGGTCGCCTCCAGGCTCGGATTAAGGGGGCCAGCTGGGGCGCGCCCTCCCCTGAACGAGGATGAATTCAACGAAAAGCTGTCAAATATTCATAAAATTGTTGCAACTTGCTTCATCTATATTACTATTTGATAAGCGTCTGTCTGTCTCTCTATTCATCCGCCATGAATTTATATAATTAAAGCTGTAATTCTACATTGCAGTACCACATTGATATAAGCACGTGATGCACGTGATTTTAAGGTTTTTAAACGAGTTTACGGATACTACCGAGTGGTATATAATTCGTACATTTCCGACGCCTTTGATACGATAGTTTTAGACAGTTGTGGCTGTGCAGTTTTGGGCGAAGGTTTGTGCTGTAACTAACATAGAAGGTGTTAATAAATATTTTACTGTAAAAACAGTTTAGCCGGCAGCTGCAGGGCGAGGTGGGCGCCAACGGCCACACCCCTACGCCATCGGCGGCGCGTGGGGCGCCGGCTCGGGGACGGGGACGGCTAGCGTCGGAGATGGAAAGAGACGCGGCGGAGCGGGCGTGGGAGGGGGTGTGGCGGTGGGACTGGGATGGGGTGTGTCGGTGGGAAGGGGCGTGGCGGGCACGGCGGGCGCGCCGCGCTTGGGCGGCGTGATGGTGGTTGGAGACAGCCACGCCAAGCGGCTGGCCCAGACCCCGGCCGCCGATCCCACCTTGGGGATCAGCGTGCCGCTTACCTACGGGTTTGCGGGGCATGGGCAGTGACGTGGGGGGGGGGGGGGAGACACGCGCAGTGACGTCTGCGCCATGCTCGACGTTGTCGAATTGCGCCGTCTCTTCCCCAACCCCGAAAGTGCCATGCCCGATGCGGTATTGGTGAGCGTGGGGAGCAATGCGCTCACCACCCGATCGTCACCACACCTTGCGGGAAGACGATGACTCGCAGATCACGGCGGAGGCCGACAACCTGAGGTGGCTAATCACCTGCCTCGGGTTGTGTGGCGCCCCGGAGGTCGCCTTGATATTTATCTCGGTGATCCCCAGGGCCCAGCTGACCGGCGCCGGACTCGCCGCCTTCCGGGAGCTGTCCGACGCCCAGCGAGCCGTGGCGGGGATTTCTCCTCCCGCTGCGTCTTTCTGGACGTGGAGCGGCTCCTGGAGGCGGAGAAGTCGGCGCCGGGCAGCTGGCGCCGCTAGATGGTCTTCCGCGGCGTGTCCGGTGGGGAGGTGGTGGAGGAGGAGGGCACCTCCGACGTCTGGTCGCTGGAGCCTCTGCCTTGGGACTTCCCGAACCTGAGCCCAGTTGATTTCGACGCCGGCGGTGTGCACCTTCACGCCCTGCACTACCGCACCATCCGGGCCGCCGTGGAGGAGTACGTGGCCATGGCCAAAGTAACCCAGGCTGAAAGTACCACGCCCCTCCGTTTAACGGAGCTGGTGGCCGCTGCTGGTGGTGCCGCCGTTTGTATATGGTTTGGTGCAAAAGACACTCTTTTCTGTGGTATGCGGTGTAGTCATGCATTGTGTATTTCGAAGTGAAGGACATGTTTTTGTATAATTAGGTTAGCTTACCGCTGCCAGGGTCCGATGGCAGACTGCTACGATTACTCAAAAATGTTATCGGATATTTAAAGGCCATGGTGCTGGAGGTAACAGCATTCATATAAGTAAGAAAATAATGCATGCCTCAACAAAATCACAAAGCATGCAATGTGCTGAACGATTTGGAAGACGATGGAATTATGGAAGAAGATGAAAGCTAGTTGTCAAGTCAACTATTTACTGGCAGCCTGAACATATTGCGTGTCGCGCAATGTAAACTGTCTAGTTAGCTTAAACATCTCCTAAAATTTGGCAACGATTCAAAGCAGTTTGCATGAGACGAAATTAACTTTCAGCCGGAATTGACGCAAATCCCGTAAGTTTGGGCTCATGTAAACGGGGTAAATATCACCTCGTTAAAAATACTGTGTGTTAAGTTGTTTTCGCTTTAGTCAATAAAGCATCGATGTATAAATGAAAATGCGTCTCCATGTTGCAGTAGGCAACATTTCATGAAAACATTTTAAGTCTTTAACAAAGAAAAACTGAAAGAAAAGTAACCGAAATTAAAGTCCGCGAGAACACTCACGAGAAGTAAGGATCTTTAAAACGGTAGCGGATTAAACAATACCAAAGGAACTGCAACAAAACAGAAATTAAAGGACAAGAAATTAAAGAATTAATCGTATGCCTTGTTCCATAGTCCATACCAAGCTTGCGGCCGATCCCTTTAATATTAACAGCATGAGAGTGATTTGAAGCGGCAAGTTGGCAAGTCCAAATAAAAAGGTTGTTGTTCACAGGTTGTATAATATTTTCTTGACTAAATGTATTGTATATTTTAGCATTTGTATACACAAATGCCTTCCAAGTCGCATACGGTTCCAGGCGGTCGCCTCCAGGCGCGGATTGAGTGGGGTGGCGCTGGGGCGCACGCCCTCCCCTGAAGGACGATTAATTCAACGAAAAGCTGTCAAATATTCATAAAATTGGTGCAATTCATAATCACTCTATTCGTTACCAAGAAGACTATAATGTCTTCTTACCAAGAAGACTATAATTTCTTCTTGGAAGACTTATGTCTTCAAAATGTGTGAGGGTGGACAATTTCGCCCTTAATATCTCGCGGTGTGTGATTGCCGAGGAAACAAAGTCATCACGCTCATATCGCTATCATTGCCAATCTGTCAGCTCACGAGACATGCCATTCCCCAAGAACGCTTTCGAGTTACCGACTCGACACTTACTAACGCCAGACAGGACAGTGGAGACAGGACAGTGGAGTGGCTGAGGTAATTCTGTTTTGCATGGGACACATATTTAATCCATTGTTGAGACCAGAAAACTTCCCAACGATCGATTTGAATGTATTAAATAATGTTAATCAAAATTATTGAGGGTGTTACTAAACCAACCGCCACGTTAGAGCACTAAAGTGTTTTACAATGGCACCGAAAGCCGTAAACAGTCAACCACCCGAAAGTATACAATTTACATAAACATACCATGCTTCGTTACAATATATTTGTACGACTTCAAAACTTAACTTATGATGCAACAGAGTAAAAGCGGGTTAGAGGGACACGATGTCATGTGCAATTAGAACCATTTTATATTATCATCTTGATATTGTGCTGGCTGTTAAGAAACTTGTTTTCCCATGTCTGTGCCTGACTCAGAGAGCATGTGTTCTGTTATCAGCATGGTTGTTTAACATGACTGACTGTTCAGCTGACCACTTGGACACAGGGAGATGGGCCTTCTTGCCGCAGCGCCGCCGGTGAGCCCCACGAGGGGTTGCGCCGGCGAGGTTTACCAGGGCACGTACGGGCGGTGTGCCGACGGCAGTGTGGCGCTGCCGCGGATGCCGAAAAACGATCAGCATTCGCCACGGCAGCTTTTTCAACGTAGTAAGGTCTCGCTGAGCCAGCTGGTGCGCGCGGTCTACTACATTGCAATGCAAGCGTCCAACCTGGCGGTGATGCGGGAGGCTGAGTTGGCCAGGGCCTCGGTCGTCGGCTTGGCCAACTTTGTCCGTTCCGACCCGGCTGCGACTCCGGTGCCGTCTCCGAGCTTCTCTCCGACCACGATTCCGGCTCCGGCCCGGACCGCGGCGTCGCACCAGCTGCTGTTCATCACGCTCCAGCTGCTGCTGCTGCTGCTGACAAGTTGTCTTTCAAGTTGTCCGCCCATCCGTGCGTGTGCCATCCAGAATAACTCGGCGCCGGTGATAACATTGGATTTTTCATATTTTCGAGGAAAAGGTCATGATATTTCGTTTTTTTAAAATCACAAGTATGTTCCTCGCACAAGTGCTAAGCTCAATATTTTGTTTTGTCAGGGAGGAGGTACCATATAATACATGTGCACGCAGAATTATAGGCCGCGAGAATACCCACGAGAAGTAAATATCTTTAAAAGGGGAGAGGATTAAACAACACCAAAGGAACTGCAGAAAACCAGAAATTAAAGGACAAGAAATTAAAGAATAAATCGTATGCTTCGTTCCATAGTCCATACCAAGCTTGCGGCCGATCCCTTTAATAATAACAGCATGCGAGTGATATGAAGCGTCAAGTTAGCAAGTCCAAAGAAAAAGGTTGTTGTTCACAGGTTATATAATATTGTATTGACGAGATTTATTGCATATTTTAGCATGTGTATACATACAATGCCTTCTAAGCAGCATACGGTTCCAAGCGGTCGCCTCCAGGCGCGGATTGAGTGGGGTGGCGCTGGGGCGCACGCCCTCCCCTGAAGGACGATTAATTCAACGAAAAGCTGTCAAATATTCATAAGATAGGTGCAACGTCCTTCATGGCCACTATTCGTTACCAATAAGACTATAATGTCTTCATAATGTGTGTGGGTGGATAATTTCGCCCTTAATATCTCGCGGTGTGTGATCGCTGAGGAAACAAAGGTAAGCTACGCTTCCGGTGATGTTATTGCCTATTGGCCGTCAAACGGCCAATAGGCAATAGCACTAGGCCAATAGGCACCGCCCTCTGCGCGTGCTCTAAATCCAACCGGAAGTCATCAGTCATATCGCTATCATTGATCATATGTCAGCTCACGAGACATGACATTCCCCAAGAACGCTTTCGAGTTAACGACTCGACACTTACTAACGCCAGACAGGACAGTGGAGTGGCTGAGGTAATTATGTTTTGCATGGCACACATATTGAATCCATTGTTGTACCCAGAAAACTTCCCAACGATTAATTTGAACGGAGTATGGAATAATGCTAATACAAATTATTGGGGGTGTTGCTAAACCAACCGACATGTTTGGGTACTAAAGTGTTTTCTAATGGCACCGAAAGCCGTGAAGTCAGACTGAGCGGCCGTGCCGGGCCGGTTCGGTAGTGCGACAGGTAGTGCATCGCCTCCGAGGTGTGCAAGAACAGTCGGCGCGCGTCCCGCACGGCCGCCACGTCCGCACACGGCTGGTCGTCGCCGAGCAGGCGGCGGTAACGCACTAAAGTACGGCCGCAGACGCGCCTGCAGCTCGGACACCATCTCCAGCTGATAGTGGGTACTGGGTGACCCCACGGTGGCAGGCACAGAGGCCGGGGCGGCGGGCCTTGCCTTGTGGCGGGCTCGGCAACGACGCCTTCCCGCCACTGCCGGCAGCTGCAGGGCGATGTGGGTGCCTACGGCCACACCCCTACGCCATCGGCGGCGCCGGCTCGGGGACGCGGACGGCTAGCGTCGGAGATGGAAGGAGACGCGGCGGAGCGGGCGTGGGAGGGGTGTGGCGGTGGGACTGGGATGGGGTGTGTCGGTGTTAGGGGGCGTGGCGGGCACGGCGGGCGCGCCGCGCTTGGGCGGCGCGATGGTGGTAGGAGACAGCCACGCCAAGCGGCTGGCCCAGACCCCGGCCGCCGATCCCACCTTGGGGATCAGTGTGCCGCTTACCTACGGGTTTGCGGGGCATGAGCTGGGGGGAGACACGCGCAGTGACGTCTGCGCCATGTTCGACGTTGTCGAATTGCGCCGTCTCCTCCCCAACCCCGAAAGTACCATGCCCGATGCGGTAGTGGTGAGCGTGGGGAGTAATGCGCTCACCACTCGATCGTCGCCGCACACCTTGCGGGACGACGATGACTCGCAGATCGCGGCGGTGGCCGACAACCTGAGGTGGCTGGTCACCTGCCTCGGGTTGTGTGGCGACCCGGAGGTTGCCTTGATATTTATCTCCACTGGCAGCCGCCCCTCGCGTCGCTCCTCAGTTTGCTAGTGTTTTCGCGCGATTTTAAGTTTCGGCCACCTGCAAGATTTGCCTGGTATTCGCAAGAAGTGTTTTCGGACCGACCGAAGTGATTTTCGTGCCTCTTTCTTCCGTGTTTAATATTGTTTTCCTCATTTAGTATTTTCAATATTTGGCCATGGGCCTCGTCCGTCGAAACTCCTCTCTACCGTTTCTGGAGGAGGCTACCACCGCCGTCTCCACCAATTGCAAGGCTGCGCACTCCCCTACCGTCTCAAGTCTACCGTCGGCGTCGACAGCAGCCCGCGCGCTGGACAGGGGAACTCTGTCCACATGGCCGACCCTCCTACCGCCATCAATCACTCGCCACCTGGCGCTCACCCGGGCAGTGGCGGCGTAAGGCGGCACCGCAGGGGGAGAAGAGCCGGCCATCGCGTCCAGGCACGTCGTCGTCACGCCATCGATGAGGAACATCAACGACGCCTGAACCAAGGCCGTGCTCTGATCCCCCTCACAGGCCCTGAATCCGCCTCTGGAACAGGGATCATGATCTCCAGTCGCCGGATCACGCCCATGGGGCGAGAACCGTCGGCTGAACCCGGCACTGGGGCACAGCCGCCCTGTCGTGTAGATTGCCAAACGCTCCCGCGCTGTCTGCTACGGCCGCCTCGGCTACCTCAACGCAACCAACCAGACCAAACAGCTATTCAAAGCCCGCTCAACATCTGTCACCTAAACATACGTTCACTCACTGCCAGACTTGAGGAAGTGAATGAACTATTAATCTCCCACAAACTCGACATATTGTGTCTGTCGGAAACATTCCTGACCGCAGAAGTGCGCACAGATTTTCTCGTTTTTCCGGGTTATAGAATTTACCGCTCCGATAGACGCCAACCTCGACGAGGAAGAGAGAAAGTGCGAGGTGGCGGCGTCGCCATCATCTGCCGTGAGTGTCTATCAGCAGAAAAACTATCAATAGTGAACTCTGAACCGACAGTGGACGCCCTCTGGCTCTCAGTGACACGCCGCGGCCGAACAGTGGTAGTGGGAGCCATCTACAGGCCACCAGACAGCGCCACCAGCGGATTCATCGAAACACTCCGAGACCAGCTCCAAGATACCATGATGCGAGGCACTCCAGTCTTTCTGCTCGGCGACACAAATCTAGATGTCTCGACACCAAATTCACCAAACATTCGAAAATATCTTCAACTCTTATCTGACCTCAACCTACACCAACTCGTCAGTGAACCGACGCACCTTTTACCGAGACCAACAATTTTAGACCATATTATCACTAATCAGTCCGATCTACACTCCTCAGCCCGCGTACTCCCTGACTCACTCAGTGACCACCAGCCTGTTACCCTTTCCGTATCACTCCCAAGAATCCGCACCGTGCCCGAAGTCCGCCACATCAGACGCTGGGATCGGACAGACTGGGACAGCGTCAGTCTCGACCTCCTGCTATCCGATTGGGGTCCATTGTATGCGGCCGGCGGCGTAGACGACAAGGTAGGAGAGTTTATGCGGATATGGAACGGAGTCATCGATCGCCACTGCCCCTTGGTACAGGTGCGATCAAGTCGAAAACGAGGCTGCCCATGGTTAACACAAGATTCGGAGCTCCGCGACCTCATGGCACAGCGGGACGTGGCGAGAAAAAAATGGAGAAAACACCTCACGGATGAAAATCACGCAATCTACAGGAGGCTGCACAACAGGGTCCGCAGTCGGCTAGTACGTGCCCGCAGGGACTTTCTGTGCAGCCAACTTACCAACAATGACTATCGTAGCTTTTGGTCTAGGTTCAATCAATTTGCAAAATGTGCTGATGCGGGGAGCGCGAACGCGGATATTAAAATCAGGGGTGAGATAGCCGACCAGTTTAATGAGTATTTTGCAAGTGTCGGTTCCAACATCGTAAATGACCTGCAATCAAGTGTTCATTCTGACCAGTCTGAGCCGCGTCCTCCGACTGTTTGCACGTCTCGTTTTCAACTTCAGCCTGCCACTCTTCCCGAACTTTCAAAAGCAGTGAGTCAAATGAGTGATACCAGATCTGTTGGTCTTGATGAGGTTCCAATACTGGCGGTGCGGCGCTGTTTCGATGTTATTGGTCCCCCCTTGCTACATGTGATAAATACCTCCCTCATTAGTGGAGTTTTCCCTTCGAAGTGGAAAACGGCTTGCGTGGTCCCATTGCACAAGGCAGGAGATCGCAATGTAGCTAGTAATTACCGGCCAATCTCTCTTCTGTCGATCCTGTCAAAAATAGCCGAACGCATTGTCTGTACGCAACTTAGCCATTATCTGCGAGTCAACCACATTCTTAGCGACAGCCAGTACGCTTATCGACGTGGCCACTCCACGGAGGACGCTATCCTCGACGCTGTCTCATGGGTTAATTCTAAGATCGACAACGGAATGCTAGCTTCAATTATGGCAATTGACCTGAGCAAGGCCTTCGACAGCGTAGACCATAGCCTCCTCCTGCAAAAATTAGAATGGTATGGTATATCATTTCACTGGTTCGCCAGCTACCTTAGAGGACGCGAGCAGATGGTTCGTGGCGGCTCAGTGGTCCGTCCAGTGAATCATGGTGTCCCGCAGGGGTCTATCATCGGCCCTATTCTCTTCAGTCTATTTGTAAATGATATTGCGGGTTTTCTCGCTCATGGTCGACTACTATGTTATGCTGACGATACGCAGCTGCTCGATTGCTCGCCATCTGACAGTGACAGTCTGTCACAGCTAAAAATCCGCCTGGAAGAATCAGCAACATCAGTGCAACAATGGTTCAAAAATAACTCTCTGAAAATGAACGCAACAAAAACCGATTTCATCATTCTTGGAACCAAACAAAGGGTGGAAAAAGCGTCGAACTTCCAGTTTGATCTGTCTGGCACCACACTTCAGTCATCACATGCCATACAAATATTAGGAGTCACCATTGACCAGACCCTGTCCTGGGACCAGCAAATCTCTACCGTGGTGCGTCGATGCTATAGCATCCTCATCTCCCTGAACAGATTTCGGCGTCACTTCACACCAAGAGCTCTCATCACAATCATTCAAGCCCATGTATTCTCTCAAATAATTTATTGCCTTCCCGTTTGGGGTGGAGCAGCTGACTATCAATTGAATCGGATTCAAAAGGTGATTAACTTCGCAGCTCGAGTGGTCACCGGTGCAAGGCGCCGGGATCACATTACTCCAACGCTGAACGCACTGCACTGGAACCGGATCGGCGAACTAATCGAGCACCGTGACTGTATCAAGGTGTATCGAGCCCTCACAGACCAAAATACCCCATCCGCAGTAAGAGCAATGTTCACCCCCCGATCAGATGTTGCCATGCGGGACACCAGGCTGACGGACACGGCGCAACTCCACCTGCCGAGGGTACGGCTGACCGGCACTCAGCGCTCATTTGTGTACAGAGCAGCGGCCGCATGGAACACTCTTCCAACAGAGACCATGAATGCCCAAACTCTGGGGAGCTTCAAAGTGGCACTACGAAAACGAAAGCCTCATCAGTAAACTGTCATCTGTATTGCACTATGAAATGGATGTATCTTCCTGTATATTATAGGGTATTGTGCTATGTGTGAACCTATGTATATGCTGCCTAACCTATGTAGAAGCTGTCAAACCGATGTCCCGAAAAACTATGTTCGCATGGATGGACTGGTTAATACAATACAATACAATACAATCTCGGTGATCCCCAGGGCCCAGCTGACCGGCGCCGGACTCGCCGCCTTCCGGGCGCTGTCCGACGCCCAGCGAGCCGTGGCGGGGCATTTCTCCTCCCGCTGCGTCTTTCTGGACGTGGAGCGGCTCCTGGAGGCAGAGAAGTCGGCGCCGGGCAGCTGGCGCCGCCAGATGGTCTTCCGCGGCGTGTCCGGTGGGGCGGTGATGTCGGAGGTGGAGGAGGGCACCTCCGACGTCTGGTCGCTGGAGACTCCGCCTCGGGACTTCCCGAAGCTGAGCCCAGTTGATTTCGACACCGGCGGTGTGCACCTTCACGCCATGCACTACTGCACCATCCGGGCCGCCGTGAAGGAGTACGTGGCCATGGCCGAAGCGACACAGTCCCACGCCCCTCCGCTTAACGGAGCTGGTGGCCGCTGCTGGTGGCGCCGCCTGCTGGTGGCGAGGCCGGCGGCCGCGAGCGGGAGCGCAAACTCTCCCTCGGGGACACACCGGAGAAGAGTGGGAGGACTGAGGAGAAGAGTGGGAAGAACTATTTATTGGCAGCCTGAACATATTGCGTGTCGAGCAATGTAAACTGTCTAGTTAGCTTAAACATCTCCTAAAATTGGGCACCGCTTCAAAGCAGTTTGCATGAGACAAAATTAACTTTCAGCCGGAATTGGCGCAAACTTTCCGTAAGATTGGGCTCATGTAAACGGGGTAAATATCACCTCGTTACTATTACTGTGTGTTAAGTTGTTTTCGCTTTAGTCAATAAAGCATCGATGCATAAATGAAAATGCGTCTCCATGTTGCAGTAGGCAACATTTCATCGAAACATTTCACGTCTTTAAAACAAAAATGAAAGAAAAGTAACAGAAATTAAAGTCCGCGAGAACACTCACGAGAAGTAAGGATCTTTAAAACGGTAGCGGATTAAACAATACCAAAGGAACTGCAGCAAACCAGAAATTAAAGGACAAGAAATTAAAGAATGAATCGTATGCCTCGTTCCATAGTCCATACCAAGCTTGCAGCCGATCCCTTTAATAATAACAGCATGCGAGTGATTTGAAGCGGCAAGTTAGCAAGGATTGTTCGCAGGTTGTATAATATTTTCTTGACGAGATTTATTATATATTTTAGCATTTGTATACACAAATGCATTCCAAGTAGCATACGGTTCCAGGCGGTCGCCTCCAGGCGCGGATTGAGTGGGGGCTGGGGCGCACGCCCTCCCCTGGACGATTAATTCAACGAAAAACTGTCAAATATTCATAAGATTGGTGCAATTCATAATCACTCTATTCGTTACCAAGAAGACTATAATGTCTTCTTACCAAGAAGACTATGTCTTCTTGGAAGACTACGTCTTCAAAATGTGTGAGGGTGGACAATTTCGCCCTTAATATCTCGCGGTGTGTGATCGCCGAGGAAACAAAGTCATCACGGTCATATCGCTATCATTGACCATCTGTCAGCTCACGAGACATGACATTCCCCAAGAACGCTTTCGAGTTAACGACTCGACACTTACTAACGCCAGACAGGACAGTGGAGTGGCTGAGGTAATTATGTTTTGCATGGCACACATATTTAATCCATTGTTGTGACCAGAAAACTTCCCAACGATCGATTTGAATGTATTAAATAATGTTAATACAAATTATTGAGGGTGTTACTAAACCAACCGCCACGTTAGAGCACTAAAGTGTTTTATAATGGCACCGAAAGCCGTAAACAGTCAACCACCCGAAAGTATACAATTTACATAAACATACCATGCTTCGTTACAATATATTTGTACTTCAACACTTAACTTATGATGCAACAGAGTAAAAGCGGGTTAGAGGGACACGATGTCATGTGAAATTAGAACCATTTTAGATTATCATTTTGATATTGTGCTGGCTGTTAAGAAACTTGTTTTCCCATGTCTGTGCCTGACTCAGAGAGCATGTGTTCTGTTATCAGCATGGTTGTTTAACATGACACTGTCCAGCTGACCACTTTGCACAGGGAGATGGGCCTTCTTGCCGCAGCGCCGCCGGTGTGCCCCACGAGGGGTTGCGCCGGCGAAGTATACCAGGGCACGTACGGGCGGTTGGCCGACGGCAGTGTGGCGCTGCCGCGGATGCCGAAAACCATCAGCATTAGCCAAGGCAGATTTTTTTTTTTTATCGTAGTAAGGCCTCGCTGAGCCAGCTGGTGCGCGCGATCTACTACATTTCGATACAAGCGTCCAACCTGGCGGTGATGCGGGAGGCAGAGTTGGCCAGGGCCTCGGTCGTCGGCTGGGCCAACTTAGTCCGTTCCGACCCGGCTGCGACTCCGGTGCCGTCTCCGAGCTTCTCTCCGACCACGATACCGGCTCCGGCCCGGACCGCGGCGTCGCACCAGCTGCTGCTCATCACGCACCAGCTGTTGCTGCTGCTGCTGCTGACAAGTTGTCTTTCAAGTTGTCCGTCCATCCGTGCGTGCGTGTCATCCAGAATAACTCGGCGCCGGTGATAACATTGGATTTTTCATATTTTCGAGGAAAAGGTCATGATATTTCGTTTTTTTATCACAAGTATGTTTCTCGCATAAGCGCTAAGCTCAATATTTTGTTTTGTCAGGGAGGAGGTACCATATAATACATGTGCTGTGCATGATTAAAGGCCGCGATAATACTCACGAGAAGTGAGGATCTTTGAAAGGGGAGAGGATTAAACAACACCAAAGGAACTGCAGAAAACCAGAAATTAAAGGACAAGAAATTAACATACGGTTCCAGGCGGTCGCCTCCAGGCTCGGATTAAGGAGGGCCAGCTGGGGCGCGCCCTCCCCTGAACGAGGATGAATTCAACGAAAAGCTGTCAAATATTCATAAAATTGGTGCAACGTGCTTCATGGTCACTCTATTCGTTACCAAAAAGACTATAATGTCTTCATGTGTGTGGGTGGATAAATTCGCCCTTAATATCTCGCGGTGTGTGATCGCTGAGGAAACAAAGGTAAGCTACGCTTCCGGTGATGCTATTGCCTATTGGCCGTTTGACGGCCAATAGGCAATAGCACTAGGCCAATAGGCACCGCCCTCTGCGCGTGCTCTAAATCCAACCGGAAGTCATCAGTCATATCGCTATCATTGACCATCTGTCAGCTCACGAGACATGACATTCCCCAAGAACGCTTTCGAGTTAACAACTCGACACTTACTAACGCCAGACAGGACAGTGGAGAGGCTGAGGTAATTCTGTTTTGCATGGCACACATATTTAATCCATTCTTGTACCCAGAAAACTTCCCAACGATCAATTTGAACGGAGTATGGAATAATGCTATTCAAAACTATTGGGGGTGTTGCTAAACCAACCGACATGTTTGGGTACTAAAGTGTTTTATAATGGCACCGAAAGCCGTAAAGTCAGACTGAGCGGCCGTGCCGGGCCGGTTCGGTAGTGCGACAGGTAGTGCATCGCCTCCGATGTGTGCAAGAACAGTCGGCGCGCGTCCCGCACGTCCGCCGCGTCCCGCACACGGCTGGTCGTCGCCGAGCAGGCGGCGGTAACGCACTAAGTACGGCCGCAGACGCGCCTGCAGCTCGGACACCATCTCCAGCTGGTAGTGGGTACTGGGTGACCCCACGGTGGCAGGCACAGAGGCCGGGGCGGCGGGCCTTGCCTTTTGGCGGGCTCGGCCACGACGCCTTCCCGCCACTGCCGGCAGCTGCAGGACGATGTGGGCGCCAAGGCCACACCCCTACGCCATCGGCGGCGCGTGGGGCGCCGGCTCGGGGACGCGGATGGCTAGCGTCGGAGATGTAAGGAGACGCGGCGGAGCGGGCGTGGGAGGGGGTGTGGCGGTGGGACTGAGAGGGGGTGTGTCGGTGTTAGGGGGCGTGGCGGGCACGGCGGGCGCGCCGCGCTTGGGCGGCGCGATGGTGGTAGGAGACAGCCACGCCAAGCGGCTGGCCCAGACCCCGGCCGCTGATCCCACCTTGGGGATCAGCGTGCCGCTTACCTACGGGTTTGCGGGGCATGGGCTGGGGGGAGACACGCGCAGTGACGTCTGCGCCATGTTCGACGTTGTCGAATTGCGCCGTCTCCTCCCCAACCCCGAAAGTACCATGCCCGATGCGGTAGTGGTGAGCGTGGGGAGTAATGCGCTCACCACCCGATCGTCACCACACCTTGCGGGAAGACGATGACTCGCAGATCGTGGCGGTGGCCGACAACCTGAGGTGGCTGGTCACCTGCTTCGGGTTGTGTGGCGCCTCGGAGGTCGCCTTGATATTTATATCGGTGATCCCCAGGGCCCAGCTGACCGGCGCCGGACTCGCCGCCTTCCGGGCGCTGTCCGACGCCCAGCGAGCCGTGGCGGGGGATTTCTCCTCCCGCTGCGTCTTTCTGGACGTGGAGCGGCTCCTGGAGGCGGAGAAGTCGGCGCCGGGCAGCTGGCGCCGCCAGATGGTCTTCTGCGTCGTGTCCGGTAGGGCGGTGGTGCCGGAGGCTCATCCTTTCATCGACATCGGACCTGGGACGACTACCAGCCAGCCTTCTCCAGCCCTCCACCGCTTCCGGGTGCGGAACCCTGACCACGTGCGTGTGGCAGGGTTGTAGACCCTTAGATAGGTAGACTTTATATATTTTTAAGTAGGTAGACTCTTTAGATACAAATTTTGTATTGGCAATAGGCCTCCTCCACGGTTTAGGTCCCCTCCAGTCTTTGGAGTTAACTTGCAGTTGCCAACACGTTCTGTCGTGTGTGGCAATTAACGTAAACAGTTAGCCCCCATCCTATCCCCTCCTGAGCCACGACGATGGCTACCCCCCCCCCCGGAACCCCGCCCCCTCGACCCCCCTCCGGGGTTCCCCGTCGCGCGACCGCGCGCCCCCCTGGACGGTCCCCCTCCCAGCCCCCCTCAGGGGCCCCGCCCGCCCCGTCCAGGGGCCTGGCACTCGCCGGACTCCCGTCCCCCCGACCCGCCCGACCCCCCTCTGGGGTCCCCCGGTGCGCGACCGCGCACTCCCCAGGCCGGTTCCACTCCCCGCTCCCCTCAGGGGCCTCCCAGGAACCGACCCGGAGCACGGCTCCCCCCCGACCCCCCCCCCCCCCCGAACGGACCCGCTCGCCTCCTTATGTGGCGAACGGATGGGTTGCCATTTAGGACAATCAACCCGTTCACGGTCCGGCGCTGGCTGGTCGCCATCTGTGGCGACGTAGCCAGCGCAAAACCCATCCAGTCAGGAGCCCTCCTGATCGAGACGCTGACGTCCCAACAGAACGTCAGCATCATGGGTCGGACAAACTTCATCGGAGCCAAGGTCGCCGTGGAAGCCCCGGCGCACCTCAACTCCGTGGAGGGTCTGGCATGGTGCCCAGACGTGGCCACCCTCTCGGAGGACAACCTCCTCCGAGAACTCGCACACCAAGGGGTGTGCGAGGTCACGCGCCTATCGCCAACGAAGCGGCGACCGGATCAGCCCAACCCGCTGATTCGGCTCCGTTTCAAGGGCAAGGAGCTGCCTACCCACATCCACTGTGGATACGTGGCTGCCCCTGTCAGGGAGTGGATCCCGCCCCCCCCCCCCCCCGGCAGTGTCAGCAGTGCTGGCACTACGGCCACCTGAAGTGGTCGTGCCGGGTGCGCACCGCCACCTGTGGTCGCACGCTGCGCCACGTGCGACCCGGCCCACCCGGCCTGGGACCGCCAGTGTAGGGCCTGGGGCCTCGCTCGCGAGGCGGAGCGCCTGCAGCGCGAAGAAAAGCGCGACAGTCGGCGCCCACCGGACGCCCCGCCCTCCTCCCTCAACCCAGGTCTCGCCCCCGGCGCTTGGCCGCCCCTCCCCCTCCCGGAACCTCCCCCCACCCCACCGGCCTCCCGCCAGACCCCCCAACCGCCAGACCCCCCGACCACCATCCCAGTCCCCCGCAGACCTCGAACGTGTCGCTGCCGCTGATCCACCGGCACCACGCTCCCCAGCCCGACCAGCCGAGCCGAACACCGACTCAGGCCCCGGCCTCCGCAGCACCAGCGGAGCGCCGATCCTCGGAGGACCCCCCCCCCCCTCCTCGGACGACTCTCTCATGAGAGCCGTCTCCCGGCAAGTCGCCCGCAACCCCGCCCAGTCCCAGCCCTCCCGCTCCAGCTCCCGGCCCGCCCGCTCCCCGACTCTCTGAGAGTGACTCCCACTCCTCCCACTCATGTTCCTCGCGCTCCCAGTCCTCCTCGCCCTCCCGCCCGGCCGCACCTCAACGCAGGTCGAGCCGCCCCCGCAGGCGCACAAGAGCGACCGCCAGGAGTGGCTTGGACAGTAAATCTAGATGAATAATAAACAGTCAGAATTCGTCCTCCAATGGAATGTTAGATCTTTAATATCCCATTGGGGGCAATTCAAACATTACGTCTTAAATAATAATCCGTTAGTAGCCGCTGTTCAGGAAAACCATTTTATTGACGCCGACTTTAACAATTATACTCTTAAAATCCACGGTTATAGCCTTTATACAAATAACGTAAATGCATCACCGCGCCGAGGCGGCTCGGCTTTGCTTATTTCAAACCAACTTTTGCATCATCAAATCGACCTTCAAACAACCTTAGACGCAGTCGGCGTTAATATTAAATAGCTCAGCTAGAACTAACTGTTATCTCAATTTATTTCCGTCCTACTGAGGACATAGACATTGATTCTTTTTCCCAGCTTATTACAAATATTAACACCCCATGTCTGATTATGGGCGATTTCAACGCGCATAGTCGGGCGTGGGGCTGCCTTCGGAACTCTCTCCGAGGCCAAATTATGCTGGACCTGCTGGACCGGCATAATTTGGTCTTCCTTAACGACCAATCACCCACACACGTACACCACTCAGGAGGCGAAGTGACTTACAGCGCCATTGATCTCGCCTTCGTCACACCACGCATCGCGACTCTTTTTACATTTAATGCACAATTTGACCCTCTTTTTAGCGATCATTACCCAATTCACTTAGAACTTCAAGTCCCTTCCGGACAGACAAATTTTTACTCTCTGCCTAGATGGAACCTTCGCAAAGCCGACTGGTCCTCCTTCCAAAAACACATTGACACTAGTCACCCCGCAGACTCCCAGACCGACATTAACACATTTTTAAACACTATTCTCGCATCAGCACACCAGCACATTCCACACACACGCACACACACACAACACCACCCGAGGCAGCGTACTTCCCCGTGGTGGAACACAGAATGCCAAAGAGCTGTTGCCCTCCGGAAAAGAGCATTTCGGAAATTTCAAGCTTGTATAACTGCAGAAAACGAACACGAAGTACGGAAAACTCGCTCTTTGGCTAAAACAATCATTGACAAAGCAAAAAAAGAATCTTGGCAGGAATTCTCATCTACCTTTAATCGATTTACCTCCCTCTCAAAAATTTGGACATTAATTATATCGTTTTCAAATAAAAGACCACTGTCATACAAAATCCCACACTTACAAATACACAACACATCTTACACGCTTCCCCTAGAGGTGGCAACACAATTTGCACAACACTACGCTAACATATCATCAACACAACAATGTACACCAACTTTTACTAACCAACTTAACGATCAATTTCAATCTATTGGCTTTGACTCTAACAACGTAGAAATATACAACTCTCTTTTTACCAACTCAGGGTTAACGTACGCTATAGGTAAATGTGGTAAAACTTCTGTAGGGCCAGATCAAATTGACTACTCCTTCTTCAAAAACTTGACAGAGACTGGTCTCACCAACTTGCTAACAGCCTTCAATACCATGTGGTTTGACGGCACTTTCCCTGAATCTTGGCATAATAGTACGCTAATTCCTATAATTCAACCTCGCAAACCTAAATCTTCTCCCGCTAGCTATCGCCCTATTTCTCTAACTAGTTGTGCATGTAAACTATTCGAACGCATGGTTAATGGACGCATCAGGACATACATTGAATCAAATAATTTACTTACCCCACACCAAAGTGGTTTTCGACCTGGTCGCTCCACTGCGGACAATTTAGTTGGTCTTATCGACTCTGTCCAGCGCGGCTTTCGAGGGAGAGAGGTCACAGTTGCCCTCTTTCTTGATTTGAGAGCTGCGTTTGACAGAGTCAACAAAACCGCACTTCTAGTAAAGGTCCATAAGGCCGGAATTCGAGGTCGACTCGCCAAATTTATCCAAAACTTTTTAGAAAATAGAACTTTTAATGTAAGGTGCGGCAACACATATTCTCCAAATCAAAATCAGGACCACGGTGTCCCACAGGGATCGGTCCTCTCCCCGACCCTATTTTTAATTATGATTAACGACATTTTCATTAATATTAACAAGATCGACAAAGGTCTCAAATTTTCAATGTACGCTGATGACCTGGCGGTGTGGTTCTCGCACCCGAGCGTCGACCAAGCCAGCAAAATGTTACAACTAGTACTCATTGATATAAAGGTATGGTGCGACCAATGGGGTCTGGAAATTTCTCCAAGTAAATCTGCATCTCTAATTTTTTCAAAGAAACCCGCATATGTGGAACCCTACATTCCATTAAAATATAACAATCAAATTATCCCTTTTGTCAAATCATTCAAGTACCTGGGAATAACGCTAGACACACGTCTCTCGTTCATCCCACACTTCAATGATTTAGTGCAGAGATGCACGCGACGAATTAATATTATGAAGTCATTGGCTGGTCGAGAGTGGGGCGCAGATCGTGCCACTCTCCTCCAACTATATACTTCCCTGATACTCCCAGTACTGGACTATAACGCATTCTTATTTGATGACATATGTTCCAAACAAATTAAAAAAATGCAAACTGTCCAAAACGCTGCCTTGCGCATCGTGACTGGAGCCTGCCGCACCACCAACACCATAAACTTACACATCGACACAAACATTCCCACACTCTGCCGCCGACGCAAATACACATTACTTAGATTCTACGCCAGAGCAAGCTCACACCCCACACGCCCAACATTCCACATCTTAAATCACCCCGCACCCACTAGGCGACAAACACTACTACAAAAACGACACCCGCTTATCAGTCACAGAATCAGACAAACACTCACACTATTCAACATCGCTCACATCACCACAATGCCAACGCCACCACTCACATCCCACTGGCTCGACACAACACCAGACACACACCGCCTCTTCACACACAACAAAAACACAGTTACCGCGTCAGAAACACACTCACTCTTCCACGAACACAAAGCACAACACAACACATACACATACATATACACAGACGGTTCACGGGGCGACGGCCGAACCGGTGGTGCATTCTACACAAACACAGTTAGCAATAACTTTAGACTTCCCGACATAAATAGCGTATACACAGCGGAATTGTCATCCATTTTATTAGCATTAATATATGTCAGAAAAGAAAAACTTAAGGAAGTAGTCATTTGCACAGACTCGTCCGCCTCGCTCACGGCCATTTCTTCGATTAGTGACTGTAGAAACCCGATAGTATTTAAAATCAGACAGCTAAGAAAATATTTAAACAGTAAAAACAATAGTATTAAATTCCTCTGGATCCCAGGACACGCCGGTATCCCGGGAAACGAGGAAGCCGACAGACTTGCGAAATTGAGCCTAGAATTACCTTCAGTAAACCAACTTCCAAGTCCAGTATCAGACGTGTTAAATTATATGAATTCTCAACTTATCATATTGCGCCAGCGCGAGTGGGACGCTGCTCCGCATTTTCATCTTTATCCGATCAAGCCAAAAGTCCAACATTTTATATCTAGTCACCAGAATTGTAGAGAGAAGGAGGTGATATTGGCGCGCCTCCGTCTCGGTCATACAAAAATTACTCATTATTATATTATGGAGAATCTCCCGCCACCAAATTGCCAACATTGCCCAGGTTATCCGCGCTACACAATCAAGCACTTACTTATTACTTGCCCAGTACACAACGACAAACGACAGAACATTATTAATTACACACAACAAAATCGCATCACATTAAATCTTCAAACACTGTTAGGTGATAATTATCCTGAATTGATAGGTCTCCTCTTAGATTATCTCTACCAAACACGTTTAGCTAATCAAATATAACAGTTTTTTTTTGGCCTAGCGCATTTTTGGCCCACCGCGCAGGTTTTTTCCCCCTTTGCCTTAGACGCCGGTTTTTTTTTATTATTCAGGACTTTTCACCCAGCTAAATACACCCCACAACCAGGTCTCGCCGAGGCGCCGGAGCCAGGGAGACTGGCAACAGTCTCCCGTTGATGCAATGATGGCACCCACGGATCCACCAACACTGACACTGTTCAAGTGTATGTAATACAAATATGTATGTATGTGTGTCTCGTGTTTTACTTATTTTTGACCTTGAACGAAATACTTAACGTAATGCTAGATATTATTTTTGACCTTGAACGAAATACTTAACGTAATGCTAGATATTATTTTTGACCTTGAACGAAATACTTAACGTAATGCTAGATATTATAATTACTTTACTTGAACAATACATTTTCCGGGTTCACAATAAACCGGTTAACGTAATTAGTAACGTAAAATAGCTGCCCTAGTCCCTAGTTTGCTCCGGGTCACATAAACCGGTTAACGTAATTAGTAACGTAAAATAGCTGCCCTAGTCCCTAGTTTGCTCCGGGTCCACATAAACCGGTTAACGTAATTAGTAACGTAAAATAGCTGCCCTAGTCCCTAGTTTGCTCCGGGTCACATAAACCGGTTAACGTAATTAGTAACGTAAAATAGCTGCCCTAGTCCCTAGTTTGCTCCGGGTCACATAAACCGGTTAACGTAATTAGTAACGTAAAATAGCTGCCCTAGTCCCTAGTTTGCTCCGGGTCACATAAACCGGTTAACGTAATTAGTAACGTAAAATAGCTACCCTGGTCCCTAGTTTGCTCCGGGTCACATAAACCGGTTAACGTAATTAGTAACGTAAAATAGCTGCCCTAGTCCCTAGTTTGCTCCGGGTCCACATAAACCGGTTAACGTAATTAGTAACGTAAAATAGCTGCCCTAGTCCCTAGTTTGCTCCGGGTCACATAAACCGGTTAACGTAATTAGTAACGTAAAATAGCTGCCCTAGTCCCTAGTTTGCTCCGGGTCCACATAAACCGGTTAACGTAATTAGTAACGTAAAATAGCTGCCCTAGTCCCTAGTTTGCTCCGGGTCACATAAACCGGTTAACGTAATTAGTAACGTAAAATAGCTGCCCTAGTCCCTAGTTTGCTCCGGGTCCACATAAACCGGTTAACGTAATTAGTAACGTAAAATAGCTGCCCTAGTCCCTAGTTTGCTCCGGGTCCACATAAACCGGTTAACGTAATTAGTAACGTAAAATAGCTGCCCTAGTCCCTAGTTTGCTCCGGGTCCACATAAACCGGTTAACGTAATTAGTAACGTAAAATAGCTGCCCTAGTCCCTAGTTTGCTCCGGGTCACATAAACCGGTTAACGTAATTAGTAACGTAAAATAGCTGCCCTAGTCCCTAGTTTGCTCCGGGTCCACATAAACCGGTTAACGTAATTAGTAACGTAAAATAGCTGCCCTAGTCCCTAGTTTGCTCCGGGTCCACATAAACCGGTTAACGTAATTAGTAACGTAAAATAGCTGCCCTAGTCCCTAGTTTGCTCCGGGTCCACATAAACCGGTTAACGTAATTAGTAACGTAAAATAGCTGCCCTAGTCCCTAGTTTGCTCCGGGTCCACATAAACCGGTTAACGTAGTGTTTTGCCTGGCAAATTGCCAGAGGTCATTGCCCCTCCCCGGAAAATGGCTATAGGTCGTTCCGGGAAGAAGAAAAAAAGTGCCGGAGGTGGAGGAGGGCACCTCCGACGGCTGGTCGCTGGAGCCTCTGCCTCGGGACTTCCCGAACCTGAGCCCAGTTGATTTCGACGCCGGCGGTGTGCACCTTCACGTCCTGCACTACCGCACCATCCGGGCCGCCGTGGAGGAGTACGTGGCCATGGCCAAAGTAACCCAGACTGAAAGTACCACGCCCCTCCGTTTAACGGAGCTGGTGGCCGCTGCTGGTGGTGCCGCCGTTTGTATATGGTTTGGTGCAAGACACCCTTTTCTGTGGTATGCGGTGTAAGTCATGCATTGTGTATTTCGAGGTGTAGGACATGTTTTTGTATAATTAGGTTAGCTTACCGCTGCCAGGGTCCGATGGCAGACTGCTACGATTACTCAAAGATGTTATCGGATATTTAAAGGCCATGGTGCTGGTGGTAACAGCATTCATATAAGTAAGAAAATAATGCATGCCTCAACAAAATCACAAAGCATGCAATGTGCTGAACGATTTGGAAGACGATGGAATTATGGAAGAAGATGAAAGCTAGTTGTCAAGTCAACTATTTACTGGCAGCCTGAACATATTGCGTGTCGCGCAATGTAAACTGTCTAGTTAGCTTAAACATCTCCTAAAATTTGGCAACGATTCAAAGCAGTTTGCATGAGACAAAATTAACTTTCAGCCGGAATTGACGCAAATTCCGTAAGTTTGGGCTCATGTAAACGGGGTAAATATCACCTCGTTAATAATACTGTGTGTTAAGTTGTTTTCGCTTTAGTCAATAAAGCATCGATGTATAAATGAAAATGCGTCTCCATGTTGCAGTAGGCAACATTTCATTATTTTTTTAAAAGTCTTTAACAAACAAAAAACTGAAAGAAAAGTAACAGAAATTAAAGTCCGCGAGAACATTCACGAGAAGTAAGGATCTTTAAAACGGTAGGGGATTAAACTACCAAAGGAACTGCAGAAAACCAGAAATTGAAGGACAAGAAATTAAAGAATGAATCGTATGTCTCGTTCCATAGTCCATACCAAGCTTGCGGCCGAAGCGGCTAGCATGCGAGTGATATGAAGCGGGAAGTCGGCAAGTCGAAAGAAAAAGGTTGTTGTTCGCAGGTTGTATAATATTTTCTTGACTAAATGTATTTTATATTTTAGCATTTGTATACACAAATACCTTCCAAGTAGCATACGGTTCCAGGCGGTCGCCTCCAGGCGCGGATTACGTGGGGTGGCGCTGGGGCGCACGCCCTCCCCTGAAGGACGATTACTTCAACGAAAAGTTGTCAAATATTCATAAAATTGGTGCAATTCATAATCACTATTCGTTACCAAGAAGACTATAATGTCTTCTTACCAAAAAAGACTATAATGTCTTCTTGGAAGACTATGTCTTCAAAATGTGTGAGGGTGGACAATTTCGCCCTTAATATCTCGCGGTGTGGATCGCCGAGGAAACAAAGTCATCACGGTCATATCGCTATCATTGACCATCTGTCAGCTCACGACACATGACATTCCCCAAGAACGCTTTCGAGTTAACAACTCGACACTTACTAACGCCAGACAGGACAGTGGAGTGGCTGAGGTAATTATGTTTTGCATGGCACACATATTTCATCCATTGTTGTGACCAGAAAACTTCCCAACGATCAATTTGAATGTATTAAATAATGCTAATAAAAATTATTGATGGTGTTCCTAAACCAACCGCCACGTTAGAGCACTAAAGTGTTTTATAATGGCACCGAAAGCCGTAAACAGTCAACCACCCGAAAGTATACAATTTACATAAACATACCATGCTTCGTTACAATATATTTGTACTTCAACACTTAACTTATGATGCAACATAGTAAAAGGGGTTAGAGGGAAACGATGCCATGTGAAATTATAACCATTTTATATTATCATCTTGCTATTGTACTGGCTGTTAAGAAACTTGTTTTCCCGTGTCTGTGCCTGACTCATAGAGCATGTGTTCTGTTATCAGCATGGATGTTTAACATGACTGACTGTCCAGCTGACCACTTGTGCACAGGGAGATGGGCCTTTTTGCCGCAGCGCCGCCGGTGTGCCCCACGAGGGGTTGCGCCGGCGAAGTATACCAGGGCACGTACGGGCGGTGTGCCGACGGCAGAGTATGGCGCTGCCGCGGATGCCGAAAAACAATCAGCATTCGCCACGGCAGCTTTTTCAACGTAGTATAAGGCCTCGCTGAGCCAGCTGGTGCGCGCGGTCTAATACGTTGCAATGCAAGCGTCCAACCTGGTGGTGATGCGGGAGGCTGAGTTGGCCAGGGCCTCGGTCTTCGGCTGGGCCAACTTTGTCCGTTCCGACCCGGCTGCGACTCCGGTGCCGTCACCGAGTTTCTCTCCGACCACGATACCGGCTCCGGCCCGGACCGCGGCGTCACACCAGCTGCTGTTCATCACGCTCCAGCTGCTGCTGCTGACAAGTTGTCTTTCAAGTTGTCCGTCCACCCGTGCGTGCGTCATCCAGAATAACTTGGCGCCGGTGATAACATTGGATTTTTCATATTTTCGAGGAAAAGGTCATGATATTTCGTTTTTTTTATCACAGGTATGTTCCTCGCACAAGCGCTAAGCTCAATATTTTGTTTTGTCAGGGAGGAGGTACCATATAATACATGTGCATGCATAATTAAAGGCCGCGAGAATACTCACGAGAAGTGAGGATCTTTAAAAGGGGAGAGGATTAAACAACACCAAAGGAACTGCAGAAAACCAGAAATTAAAGGACAAGAAATTAAAGAATGAATCGTATGCCTCGTTCCATAGTCCATACCAAGCTTGCAGCCGAAGCGCTTAGCATGCGAGTGATATGAAGCGGGAAGTCGGGAAGTCCAAAGAAAAAGGTTGTTGTTAGCAGGTTGTGTAATATTTTATTGACGAGATTTATTATATATTTTTGCATTTGTATACACAAATGCCTTCCAAGTAGCATACGGTTCCAGGCGGTCGCCTCCAGGCGCGGATTGCGTGGGGTGGTGCTGGAGCGCACGCCCTCCCCTGAAGGACGATTAATTCAACGAAAAGCTGTCAAATATTCATAAAATTGGTGCAATTCATAATCACTCTATTCGTTACCAAGAAGACTATAATGTCTTCTTGGAAGACTATGTCTTCAAAATGTGTGAGGGTAGACAATTTCGCCCTTAATATCTCGGGGTGTGTGATCGCCGAGCTAACAAAGTCATCACGGTCATATCGCTATCATTGACCATCTGTCAGCTCACGAGACATGACATTTCCCAAGAACGCTTTCGAGTTAACGATTCGACACTTACTAACGCCAGACAGGACAGTGGAGTGGCTGAAGTAATTCTGTTTTGCATGGCACACATATTGAATCCTTTGTTGTGACCAGAAAACTTCCCAACGATCGATTTGAAGATATTAAATAATGTTAATCCAAATTATTGAGGGTGTTCCTAAACCAACCGCCACGTTAGAGCACTAAAGTGTTTTATAATGGCACCGAAAGCCGTAAACAGTCAACCACCCGAAAGTATACAATTTACATAAACATACCATACTTCGTTACAATATATTAGTACCACGACCTAAACACTTAACTTCAAGATGCAACAGAGTAAAAGCGGGTTAGAGGGACACGATGTCATGTGAAATTATAACCATTTTATATTATCATCTTGATATTGTGCTGGCTGTTAAGAAACTTGTTTTCCCATGTCTGTGCCTGACTCAGAGAGCATGTGTTCTGTTATCAGCATGGTTGTTTAACATGACTGACTGTCCAGCTGACCACTTGTGCACAGGGAGATGGGCCTTCTTGCCGCAGCGCCGCCGGTGTGCCCCACGAGGGGTTGGGACGGCGAGGTATACCAGGGCACGTACGGACGGTTGGCCGACGGCAGTGTGGCGCTGCCGCGGATGCCGAAAAACCATCAGCATTAGCCAAGGCAGCTTTTTTGATCGTAGTAAGGCCTCGCTGAGTCAGCTGGTGCGCGCGATCTACTACATTTCGATGCAAGCGTCCAACCTGGCGGTGATGCGGGAGGCTGAGTTGGCCAGGGCCTCGGTTCTCGGCTGGGCCAACTTTGTCCGTTCCGACCCGGCTGCGACTCCGGTGCCGACTCCGAGTTTCTCTCCGACCACGATACCGGCTCCGGCCCGGACCGCGGCGTCGCACCAGCTGCTGCTGCTGCTGCTGACAAGCTGTCTTTCAAGTTGTGCGTCCATCCGTGCGTGTGTCATCCAGAATAACTCGGCGCCGGTGATAACATTGGATTTTTCATATTTTCGAGGAAAAGGTCATGATATTTCGTTTTTTTTTAAAATCCCAAGTATGTTCCTCACATAAGCGCTAAGCTCAATATTTTGTTTTGTCAGGGAGGAGGTACCATATAATACATGTGCTGTGCATGATTAAAGGCCGCGAGAATACTCACGAGAAGTGAGGATCTTTAAAAGGGGAGAGGATTAAACAACACCAAAGGAACTGCAGAAAACCAGAAATTAAAGGACAATAAATTAACATACGGTTCCAGGCGGTCGCCTCCAGGCTCGGATTAAGGGGGCCAGCTGGGGCGCACCCTCCCCTGAACGAGGATGAATTCAACGAAAAGCTGTCAAATATTCATAAAATTGGTGCAACGTGCTTCATGGTAACTCTATTCGTTACCAAGAAGACTATAATGTCTTCATAATGTGTGTGGGTGGATAATTTCGCCCTTAATATCTCGCGGTGTGTGATCGCTGAGGAAACAAAGGTAAGCTACGCTTCCGGTGATGCTATTGCCTATTGGCCGTTTGACGGCCAATAGGCAATAGCACTTGGCCAATAGGCACCGCCCTCTGCGCGTGCTCTAAATCCAACCGGAAGTCATCACAGTCATATCGCTATCCTTGACCATCTGTCAGCTCACGAGACATGACATTCCCCAAGAACGCTTTCGAGTTAACGACTCGACACTTACTAACGCCAGGCAGGACAGTGGAGTGGCTGAGGTAATTCTGCTTTGCATGGCACACATATTTAATCCATTCTTGTACCCAGAAAACTTCCCAACGATTAATTTGAACAGAGTATGGAATAATGCTATTCAAAATTATTGGGGGTATTGCTAAACCAACCGACATGTATGGGTACTAAAGTGTTTTCTAATGGCACCGAAAGCCGTAAAGTCAGACTGAGCGGCCGTGCCGGGCCGGTTCGGTAGTGCGACAGGTAGTGCATCGCCTCCGAGGTGTGCAAGAACAGTCGGCGCGCGTCCCGCACGTCCGCCGCGTCCCGCACACGGCTCGTCGTCGCCGAGCAGGCAGCGGTAACGCACTAAGTACGGCCGCAGACGCGCCTGCAGCTCGGACACCATCTCCAGCTGGTAGTGGGTACTGGGTGACCCCACGGTGGCAGGCACAGAGGCCGGGGCGGCGGGCCTTGCCTTGTGGCGGGCTCGGCCACGACGCCTTCCCGCCACTGCCGGCAGCTGCAGGAGGATGTGGGCGCCAACGGCCACACCCCTACGCCATCGGCGGCGCGTGGGGCGCCGGCTCGGGGACGCGGATGGCTAGCGTCGGAGATGTAAGGAGACGCGGCGGAGCGGGCGTGGGAGGGGGTGTGGCGGTGGGACTGAGAGGGGACCCCGAAAGTACCATGCCCGATGCGGTAGTGGTGAGCGTGGGGAGTAATGCGCTCACCACCCGATCGTCACCACACCTTGCGGGAAGACGATGACTCGCAGATCGCGGCGGTGGCCGACAACCTGAGGTGGCTGGTCACCTGCTTCGGGTTGTGTGGCGCCTCGGAGGTCGCCTTGATATTTATCTCGGTGATCCCCAGGGCCCAGCTGACCGGCGCCGGACTCGCCGCCTTCCGGGCGCTGTCCGACGCCCAGCGAGCCGTGGCGGGGGATTTCTCCTCCCGCTGCGTCT
Source organism: Chirona hameri (assembly GCA_036785665.1). NCBI lineage: Eukaryota > Metazoa > Arthropoda > Thecostraca > Balanomorpha > Balanidae > Chirona > Chirona hameri. Next base: position 17,486 of record JAXIVJ010000313.1, on the reverse strand, counting down.
TTCTGGACGTAGAGCGGCTCCTGGAGGCGGAGAAGTCGGCGCCGGGCAGCTGGCGCCGCCAGATGGTCTTCTGCGTCGTGTCCGGTAGGGCGGTGGTGCCGGAGGTGGAGGAGGGCACCTCCGACGTCTGGTCGCTGGAGCCTCTGCCTCGGGACTTCCCGAGGCTGAGCCCAGTTGATTTCGACGCCGGCGGTGTGCACCTTCACGTCCTGCACTACCGCACCATCCGGGCCGCCGTGGAGGAGTACGTGGCCATGGCCAAAGTAACCCAGGCTGAAAGTACCACGCCCCTCCGTTTAACGGAGCTGGTGGCCGCTGCTGGTGGTGCCGCCGTTTGTATATGGTTTGGTGCAAAAGACACTCTTTTCTGTGGTATGCGGTGTAGTCATGCATTGTGTATTTCGAAGTGAAGGACATGTTTTTGCATAATTAGGTTAGCTTACCGCTGCCAGGGTCCGATGGCAGACTGCTACGATTACTCAAAGATGTTATCGGATATTTAAAGTCCATGGTGCTGGAGGTAATAGCATTCATATAAGTAAGAAAATAATGCATGCCTCAACAAAATCACAAAGCATGCAATGTGCTGAACGATTTGGAAGACGATGGAATTATGGAAGAAGATGAAAGCTAGTTGTCAAGTCAACTATTTACTGGCAGCCTGAACATATTGCGTGTCGCGCAATGTAAACTGTCTAGTTAGCTTAAACATCTCCTAAAATTTGGCAACGATTCAAAGCAGTTTGCATGAGACAAAATTAACTTTCAGCCGGAATTGACGCAAATTCCGTAAGTTTGGGCTCATGTAAACGGGGTAAATATCACCTCGTTAATAATACTGTGTGTTAAGTTGTTTTCGCTTTAGTCAATAAAGCATCGATGTATAAATGAAAATGCGTCTCCATGTTGCAGTAGGCAACATTTCATTATTTTTTAAAGTCTTTAACAAACAAAAAACTGAAAGAAAAGTAACAGAAATTAAAGTCCGCGAGAACATTCACGAGAAGTAAGGATCTTTAAAACGGTAGAGGATTAAACTACCAAAGGAACTGCAGAAAACCAGAAATTAAAGGACAAGAAATTAAAGAATGAATCGTATGCCTCGCTCCATAGTCCATACCAAGCTTGCGGCCGATCCCTTTAATACTAACAGCATGCGAGTGATTTGAAGCGGCAAGTTGGCAAGTCCAAAGAAAAGGTTGTTGTTCGCAGGTTGTATAATATTTTATTGACTAAATGTATTTTATATTTTAGCATTTGTATACACAAATGCCTTCCAAGTAGCATACGGTTCCAGACGGTCGCCTCCAGGCGCGGATTGAGTGGGGTGGCGCTGGGGCGCACGCCCTCCCCTGAAGGACGATTAATTCAACGAAAAGCTGTCAAATATTCATACAATTGGTGCAATTCATAATCATTCGTTACCAAGAAGACTATAATGTCTTCTTACCAAGAATACTAAAATGTCTTCTTGGAAGACTGTGTCTACAAAATGTGTGAGTGTGGACAATTTCGCCCTTAATATCTCGCGGTGTGTGATCACCGAGGAAACAAAGTCATCACGGTCATATCGCTATCATTGACCATCTGTCAGCTCACGAGACATGACATTCCCCAAGAACGCTTTCGAGTTAACGACTCGACACTTACTAACGCCAGACAGGACAGTGGAGTGGCTGAGGTAATTCTGTTTTGCATGGCACACATATTGAATCCATTGTTGTGACCAGAAAACTTCCCAACTATCGATTTGAATGTATTACATGTTAATCAAAATTATTGAGGGTGTTCCTAAACCAACCGCCACGTTTGAGCACTAGTGTTTTATAATGGCACCGAAAGCCGTAAACTGGCAACCACCCGAAAGTATAAAATTTACATAAACATACCATGCTTCGTTACAATATATTTGTACTACAACTTCAACACTTAACTTATGATGCAAGAGAGTAAAAGCGGGTTAGAGAGACACGATGTCATGTGAAATTAGAACCATTTTAGATTATCATCTTGATATTGTGCTGGCTGTTAAGAAACTTGTTTTCCCATGTCTGTGCCTGACTCAGAGAGCATGTGTTCTGTTATCAGCATGGTTGTTTAACATGACTGACTGTTCAGCTGACCACTTGTGCACAGGGAGATGGGCCTTCTTGCCGCAGCGCCGCCGGTGTGCCCCACGAGGGGTTGCGCCGGCGAGGTATACCAGGGCGCGTACGGGCGGTATGCCAACGGCAGAGTGTGGCGCTGCCGCGGATGCCGAAAAACCATCAGCATTCGCCACGACAGCTTTTTCAACGTAGTAAGGCCTCGCTGAGCCAGCTGGTGTGCGCGATCTACTACATTGCAATGCAAGCGTCCAACCTGGCGGTGATGCGGGAGGCTGAGTTGGCCAGGGCCTCGGTCGTCGGCTGGGCCAACTTTGTCCGTTCCGACCCGGCTGCGACTCCGGTGCCGTCTCCGAGCTTCTCTCCGACCACGATACCGGCTCCGGCCCGGACCGCGGCGTCACACCAGCTGCTGTTCATCACGCTCCAGCTGCTGCTGCTGACAAGTTGTCTTTCAAGTTGTCCGTCCATCCGTGCGTGCGTCATCCAGAATAACTTGGCGCCGGTGATAACATTGGATTTTTCATATTTTCGAGGAAAAGGTCATGATATTCGTTTTTTTTTATCACAAGCATGTTCCTCGCACAAGCGCTAAGCTCAATATTTTGTTTTGTCAGGGAGGAGGTACCATATAAAACATGTGCATGCAGAATTAAAGGCCGCGAGAATACCCACGAGAAGAGAGGATCTTTAAAAGGGGAGAGGATTAAACAACACCAAAGGAACTGCAGAAAACCAGAAATTAAAGGACAAGAAATTAAAGAATTAACGTATGCCTCGCTCCATAGTCCATACCAAGCTTGCGGCCGATCCCTTTAATAATAACAGCATGCGAGTGATTTGAAGCGGCAAGCTGGCAAGTCCAAAGAAAAAGGTTGTTGTTCGCAGGTTATATAATATTTTATTGACGAGATTTATTGCATATTTTAGCATGTGTATACATAAATACCTTCTAAGCAGCATACGGTTCCAGGCGGTCGCCTCCAGGCTCGGATTAAGGGGGCAGCTGGGGCGCGCCCTCCCCTGAACGAGGATGAATTCAACGAAAAGCTGTCAAATATTCATAAAATTGGTGCAACGTGCTTCATGGTCACTCTATTCGTTACCAAGAAGACTATGATACCAAGAAGACATGGCATTCCCCAAGAACGCTTTCGAGTTAAAGACTCGACACTTACTAACGCCAGACAGGACAGTGGAGTGGCTGAGGTAATTCTATTTTGCATGGCACACATATTGAATCCATTGTTGTACCCAGAAAACTTCCCAACGATCAATTTGAACGGAGTATGGAATAATGCCAATCAAAACTATTGGGGGTGTTGCTAAACCAACCGACATGTTTGGGCACTAGTGTTTTCTAATGGCACCGAAAGCCGTAAAGTCAGACTGAGCGACCGTGCCGGGCCGGTTCGGTAGTGCGACAGGTAGTGCATCGCCTCCGAGGTGTGCAAGAGTCGGCGCGCGTCCCGCACGGCCGCCGCGTCCGCACACGGCTGGTCGTCGCGAGCAGGCGGCGGTAACGCACTAAGTACGGCCGCAGACGCGCCTGCAGCTCGGACACCATCTCCAGCTGGTAGTGGGTACTGAGTGACCCTACGGTGGCAGGCACAGAGGCCGGGGCGGCGGGCCTTGCCGCGTTCGGGGCGAGCCGACGACGGCTGCGGCGAGCTGGCCGGGCGGCAGCGGCGCGCACTGCCGGTGGTCGGTGGATGTGGAACTGCAGCCGTCCTCCGCTGGGTCCGATGGCACCCGGAATCCGGCCGACCATGGACAGCGCGTTAGAGGCGGCGTTGAGCGCGGCCGAGAGGGCCGCCGAGGTGGTCTTCTGCAGGTCGGCGCCGCCGGCCGCCCCCACCTTGATTTTTGCAATATATGCAACGCCATTAGTGCCATATTTTGCTTGGTCAAACAACGGGTTGTCAATGTCATAACTAACTGCGCAACTGTGTAACCATAGCTGTAACCAGTGGCTGATGAAGGCGCAAGCCGAAAGCTTCTTATCTTGTTTTTTGTTTTTACTAAATCATCTTTTTCGGCACTATGAGAGTTTTACTAAATCATCTTTTTCGGCACTATGAGAGTAAGGTTAATACTTATTATTAGCATTATGTCTTTCAAAACAGTGTTAAAAAACATTCAAGATTACGAACCTTTCATACTTGTATTGTTTTGATACTTTTACAATGCCACTTCGTCATGTTCACTACATCCAAGCTGTCGAGTGGCATAACACATTTATCCAGCAAATCTAGAGATTATAAACAACGCGTATGAATTCTGCTGCGAATAAAAGAACCACCATAAGTTTGTGCCAGATTCAAGTGCAGATCCGACAAGTCGTGCAGCGCCTGGTGGAAATGGCGGTACAAACAGTGACGCCTTCCACCCGGAAAGTGCTGCGATCGCCGACCACGTCATCAAGACGGAGGAAGAGTACTGGAGGAAAGACAACCTGATGGACGAGAACGGAGCATTCGTGATCAGCCTGAACAGTGACGACAGCAGCTCGGATGAAGAGTGACGAGTGATTAGTTATGTTACAATCGTCATCCGTTCTGTTCAATGGTGATCTACCCGATCCTGCATCTAGATGGCTCGACAATCGAATGCAATCGAAGGCTCGAAGGCTGGGGGCAGCAGCCTAATGGCGGTGAGGTAAGTTCAGCTGTAGGAGGTGAGCATCCCGTAGACCTGCCTGCACACGGTATCGATGAGCTAATGGCCGATGCAGGAGACGTTGGCGTCGTTCCCCAGGGTGACCAGGTTTAGAATGAGCTGATGGCTGAGGTGGCGGATGACGGCCCCCTTCCACAGGCTGATGGCGAGGCGCAACGTGCAGCAGCTCTTGCGCGTACCACCGAACAACAACGCCGCCGGCGGGAGCGACAACGCGAGGCACGACGGCGCGAGGCTGAGGCGGTGGACGCTGCTGTAGCCGCTCCCCTTGCCGGCGAGGAAGCGGTGGAGGCTGAGGCTCAGCGAGCGGCTGAGGCTATCCAGAGGGAGCGAAATATAATTGTCGACCGGGACGCGCACAGGCAGGTACGTGACGCCGAGTACGAGGCTCGACGGAGCGAGGCTGAGGCGGTGGACGCTACTGTAGCTGCTCTCCTTGCCGATGAGGAAGCGGAAGAGGCTGCCCACAGGGAGCCACATATAATTATCGACAGGGAAGGGCACAGACAGGTACGTGACGCCGAGCGCGAGGCTCGACAGCGCAAGGCTCGACAGCGCGAGGCCGATGAGGTGGATGCTGCTGTAGCCGCTCTCCTTGCTGATGAGGAAGCAGAGGAGGCTGCCCAGAGAGAGCGACTTATAATTGTCTATCGGGACCGGCACAGGCAGGTACGTGACGGCGAGCGCGAGGCTCTACAACGCGAGGCTGATGACGAAGAGGTGGACGCCGCTGTAGCCGCTCTCCTTGCCGATGAGGAAGCGGAGGAAGTTGAGGCATTCATTTGGGCACTAAAATAAATACTTGGCACGTTATTGATCATTTCAACACAATTTTTGACAATAAAGTTCTGTTAAACGTTGTGTTCTGCATGAATACATGACATGCACTGTTATGCTTTTCTATCACACCGATGGCTTGTGTAGAGATCGTGGATTTTGCTCCTTTCTCATTCTGAATACATCAGCTGCATTGCAGTATCAACCATTAACCGGTATCTATGGCATTGCATTACCTTTATTTACCCTTTTTACCCTTGAATAGCATTATTTGGAAACTAACTGAGCCGACCAGAAGCTGGTAGAACGAGTGCAGCGACCAGGCAGAGGCGGGCCACAAGGCTGGTGCAGTCGATCCAGCACATTCCCTACACTGAGCGGTTAAGAACCCTGAAGCTACCGTCGCTGTACCACCGAAGGAAGCGCGTGGACGTCATACAGGCCTACAAGATCATCCGCGGAGGAACGGACCTCGACCCAGACCGGTTCTTCGCCGCAGCTACGACCAGACTCTACACTAGGCCACCCCTAGAAGATCTCCAAGCCGCCTGCAAGAACGCGAGTCGGGCGAAACGCCTTCAGCGTCCGTGTCGTCAACGACTGGAACGCCCTGCCCACATCAGTCGTCAAGTCAACATCACTCAACCAGTTAAAATCCCGACTCGACAAATACTGGGGGCTCACGGCATACACCACTATTTTATCAATATATATATTTTTTAAAATATTTTTTTTTTATATTTTTTATCAATATTTTATCATATCAATATTCAATTGTAATATATATTAAACCGCGAGTAGGTAGAAAAAGTCATTTAAACGTCGAGCCGCAGGCGAGACGTTTAAATGATTTTTCTACCTACGAGCGGTTTAATGATTTTATCACGTGCCGTTCGCATTTTTTCACGAGCTTTTCTTAGCAGGGCAATTTTGGTAGGCCAGCTTTTGGCATTTTGAGATGTTGACTTGAGCAGTAGATTAACATGGCCTCTAGATTTTAAAAGCCATATTTTGATTTGATGTCTTTTTTGGATGAAGATGAGGAATCTGATCACGATAAAGTAAATGTAGATGCGCTTAGTGTTGATATTAACCAATTCATTGAATCAGCTGTGCCAGCATCAACGAAAAAGAAGACAACGAGTGACATTAACAAACTCAAGTCTTTTTTGCTTATAAAAAAGGAACAGAGGCCACTACAAGACATCCCTGTAGATGAACTAAATCTGTTACTCTGCCAGTTTATTATGGTCCTTGACAAGGCTGCAAACGAGCCATACGAGACGTCTACGTATCTTGGAATCAGACACTCGATTGAGCGACATCTGAAAGCTATCGAACACCCGAACCCAAACCTGAATTCACCAGCGTATGCTAAGTTTACCGTATAAATTTTATTTAAACGGTCGCCAACCGATTAAATTTTGAGTTATTCGGCGGCACCAGATATTTTGCATTTAGCACGTGAAGCAATGACGGAAGGATTTTTCGGTGCGGGATAAGTTGTATTTAATACTACGGATGCCAGGATTGATGATGATTCTCTGCAATTTATCACGTGCTGGCTTTGTGGCGTGCACTTCTCACGGTGACTTTTGAAGAAAAAATCGACTATAGACACTTATGCACGTCTAAGCAGGAACGAAGCCGATAACCATGATAGTCTTCATGTCCCGTCCGCTGCGCACACACGCCTAACGACCTAACGGCCGAATTTTAGGACGCGCCGACTGCGCGCGTAGTACCGGCCTAACGACCGAATTATGCGCCGAATGTGAGCCACCATGACTGACCAAGCGTATACAAATGTAAAAGTTTAAGGTATTACTGAAGTAAAAAATAGTTTTTAGGTTAATTATTTATGCGTACCACGAAACTGTTGGTAATATTGAACACCAAAGCACGTGCAATAAAGCGAATACAAA
>JAXIVJ010000313.1:0-7500 GCA_036785665.1 Chirona hameri | reverse complement strand
TGAAGTGTATAGGTATGTGTGTTTGTACATGTATTATGCGAGATTGAATATGAGAACCCCACCGCTGTTCGAAACACCGAGAAGTGTGAAGTGTATATGTATGTGTGTCTGTACGTGTATTATGCGAGATTAATATGAGTACCCCACCGCAATTTGGAACGTGCGCAAGCTGTGTGTTATATTTTTAAAAAGCATGTACAAAACTCATCCTTGATAATGTGTTAGCCACGAAAGGTCGGATCTTTTCATTTAGTATATTTGGTATACAATAAAGATATTACTGCCATATTATGATCATATTTCTTCAACTTATTATTCTCACAATGGCATCAGCTATAATCTCACACATCAAAATAATTGCATATGAGACCGATCTTAATTAATTTGTGCTGCAAATAATGTTGAGTAATATTTGCTCCGGGGAAACCAAATGTGTTGAACATTCGTTATCATGTCGGGTCATAATTGTCAGCTTGGCTTGTGGCAGTGCCCAAACTGTACAACATATGTACTGTCTCTACATAAATGCCAACGCTGTAGCGGTACTCTGTTCGTTGTCTACTGTGTCCATTTAGCATTGTATTTTCTCTATACTGCAGGTTGCATCGACGGGTGCCACGTCGGCGTGCGTGTGCCCGCACGACATGAAAACGCTTTCATCACCCGCCACCAGCGCACAGCACTGCATGTGATGGCCGTGGCCGGCAACGACGATCGGTTCTTCTGCGTGAGCGCCCACGTTGGCGGTCGCCAGCACGACTCCCGCGTGCTGGCGACGTCCGGCCTGCCGGAGAGGTAATCTTTGTCTAGTAACACGATATTATGCGTATTGTCATGGTTCATTTCTATTCGAGTCGTTTCAGTACCAGTGCAATCACTTTTTTCTCAACTCCTTCCCATTGCTATGCCTCAAATGTATACTACGACAGAAGTTGTTCCCTTCCGAGTGCCAATGAAATATCAATTGTATCATACAGGCTCGAAAGAAACGCGCTGGTGGCGGTTGATACTTGATGAGGCGGTGCTGCTCGGCGATAGAGCCTACCCGAGCCGCACTTGGCTTTTGACGCCGATCGACCGGCCGGGCTCGCTGGCAGGAGAGGTCAGTGTATTGCCTGCCATTGGAAATTGGCATTCGACAGCTCCGTAGCTGACGCGGAGCGAATTCCTCGTTCATGTGAGCTGGAATTGGCGGAGCGCAGTGTATACGGTTGATAGCCATGACCACGAATAGCACCCGAAATTGTCTGTAAACTGGATCTAGAATAATTGAGCAGGTCTTTGGCCAGCCGAAGATGAGATGGGTCTGCCTCCAGGGTCAGGGACTGCGGCTCTGCAACGTCGCCGACTCAGTTGGCGTGCGCAAAACATTGGCGGGCGCGGGAGTGGCTAGAAAATCAGAGCAACCGACAGGCTCAAAAGCGTGTACACAGAATCAGCTCAGCAATGGAGACACCGGCAGAATCCTGCACGCTGAGTAGCAACGGAATGACACATTGGAACAAACACATTTGGAGGTCGCGAGACGATTTCCGTACAGTAAAGGCATCGCTGATAGATCCGCAAAAAGAAAGCAGGGCATGCTATGGGGCTCATCAACAACACACCTGCTATGAGCGAACGGATGAACTTGTAGTTGTACTTGAAGTTGAGCTTGTAGTCCGTACTTGTAGTTGAGGTGCCGCTCAACAGATGGCGCCTTCAAGGAGCAGTTTTTTTTAAAAAACCAAAAACAGACATTACCTAACAGGTAGGAGGACAGTTTTAAGTTGGGACATGTCGCGAAAAGCAATGCAAAGGGAGATGTCATGACATCTGAAAAAAATGTTTTGCTATAGTATATGCTAAGTATATGCTAATGTATAGATATAGTATATGCTAATGTGTCAAAACTACATGAAATGTCTAGTCAGAATATTCCGACATACGGTTCACACACGTAATTTGGAAAACCATTTAACAATTTCTCTTCGTAGTTACTGTATTTGTCGAAAGTATCCATGGCTATGCTCACTTCAGCGCGAATATCGTAACACAATTTTTAAATGGTTTTCCAAATTACGTGTGTGAACCGTATGTCGGTACGTTGAAAAAGGATCGGTTGTACTCAGTCAGTCATGCGGGGAGGACAATGGCATGGATTCGGCCAACGTGGCGAGAGACGATGTTTAAGAAAGGTACGTGGAATGAAACTGCGATATCATGGAAAGGGGATTTCTGGGCATCAATACCAAAAGTAGATTCAGTGAATGTTGTCCAGTTGGTCGATTTTGACTTGAAGCAAGTGGGTATTACTTACGAAGGAGAGGGATCGACGCATGTTATAGATGGTGGTGTGTTTCGGTGGGAAATGCAAAAACTACTCGGGTGGAAGTTGGACACAATACCTGAAATGTGTAAAATCGATGGTCATGAATACAAGGTTCGTGACGCTGTGCTAGCCAGGCTAGTACGAGAGACGCCAATCTACGGAGTGGCAAGCCTGACACGCATAGCTTCGTGCCTGTGCGACTGGGATAACCCCTGGTGGAGACGGTACGCTTCTTATCATCACGCGATTAATGGAAAGACATCTGTCCGGTGTGAGTCAAGACACTCAACAATTACGCCTGAAGAGGATGTTCTTGCGCACGTTCGGTTATCAACAACCATTACGTGTGAGACATTCAGCAGATTGTTACCACTTGATGATGAAGATCTGGAAGCATTAGATGAGGTACATCGTTTGCTGATCACAGAGCCGATTGTGAACACAGGGGCATACAAACGGATGATGCAACCATATGTGTCTTACGCGTTTGCGAAGTCAACGAGTGGTCAACGGCTACAGTGGGACGGTTTTGACTACGAACAAAGGACGGCCACATTAGACCAGTGTACGCCGCACGACATTGAAGAAGGATTCACCTACATGAGTGAGGAGCTTCAAGAGGAATCACGCGTCCCGATGTACGGCGGATCGCTTGGGGCATCTGTCATGATTGGTTCGAGGTCAGTCAACAGCTTCAGAATTTTGTTCTTGACTGGTACTTGGACATTGTTCATGGTTGTCACCACTTTTGGTACTCCCCCTAAGATACGCACTGATCGCTCCCTGACTTTTGCAGATAGTGTGATTTTCTTCCCAGTTCCCGGCATCCCGTGCGATCTAGTCGTCAGAAAGTCGTACATTCGGCGTGTCCGATCTTCAACTCTTGTGGGTGGAAACTCTTTCAGCGCGATTATGGTAAAAGTTCACGGGCATTTCCATCTCGGCAGAGCGTGCGCTAATGACGCCGAAGCAATGATTATTTAATTTATCAGCAGTCGTGGTAGTCGCGCCAATTACTTTCGGCACATAACATCGCCCGGGGGAAACAAGTTGTAATTGGATAAGTACATTAAGCAATGGTGAAGCATTCATGGGTTGTCACTTCCAGACGCTGAGTACATCACACCGGTGTCTCAAACTTTCACCGAAAGAATATCAGAAGGCTTCTCCGAGATTATACGGAGTGCTCTGGTAATCCCCCCCCCAAAAAAAAAAAATAGAGAAGTTCTCCATTGATATGGTTGTGAAATCTTAGTTCGAGAACATTTAAGAAAGGTTCTCAAACGAGAAGGTACTAACATAGGTAATAACTATTTCTGGTGAGCGGGTAATTGGGTATTGATAAAGCCAAGTACATATGTTTTTGGTTGAATTTTCCAATCTTTATGCTTATTTCTAACCAGAATTTGTCCACTCCGCACCCAGCTCCAAAGCAATTATAGGACCCTGTTGTGAGCTGTGGAGCACAGTTGGTAGTAAGAAAACATTTCGTGAGCTTGTGTTGCTCATCATTCATGCATACAAAGTTGGTGATGGTACCGAAGTGAGCAAGGAACCATGAACTCTACCAAGAGCTCAAGATTCTTTGTGTCCAATGTTAGTGGCCAAAAGGCAGCTTTTATTCCATCGCAGGCTCGTGTTTAGCAAAAGCGGCACTGTGCAGCCTGCACAGTGCCGCTTTTGCTGCAGGCACTCGGAAACAGTGAAGTCATCCATTCGAACAAAGGGAAGACTAAAATTTCGTTTAATGGTTATATTTACTGCAAAAATACCACCAACATTACCACGCAAAATTGGAGATGCGAAGTGAAACAGTGCAACGGATCGGCATCCACTGCTGCAAGTTTCCAAATTGGTGAAGTTATTGAAAAACGAACGCACACTCATCCTCCTGATCCGGCCCGAGTGGACATTTTTACAGCAGTATATCGTATGCCTGACCAAGCTGGAACCTCAAACGATGCTCCCAGACGAACTATAAGCAACATTTAAATAAGTGAAGAAGCGCAATCATTAGCACCAACGCGAAAATCATTAACAGCCAGAATCTGTTGGAAAAGAAGACGATTGGAAGTGGGTTACGAAATTCAGCCAATAAATCGCGCAGGTATTGAAATTCCGGAAAAAATCAAAACAGCTAAGCATGAGGGAATTGACGTTAGGCTTCTACTACACGAACGAGACGAAAGAATAAACGAAGACGAACACGAAGAGTTACAAGAAAATAGAATTCTAGTTTTTGCATCCGATATGATGCTTGACGAACTTGAACGGAACAGTGTTTGGATGATGGACGGGACATTATACCATTCATGTTGTTACCGGAGGCCAGTCAGGGCACGCATTTCCTGCTGTGTACGCACTCCTTCCAGATAAATCAACGGCAACTTATAGAAGACTTTTCCAAATTATCAGAAATGCTCGTCCAAATCTTAGGCCGCGAACGTGTATTATCGATTTCGAATCTGCAACTAAAAGGGCAATAGAAGAATTATTTCCGGGCGTGTCTGTCCAAGGATGTTTTTGTTCTATCTCACACAATCAGTATGGATAAAAATGCAGTCTGTTGAACTTGTGGCAATTATTTCCGGGCGTGTCTGTCCAAGGATGTTTTTTTTTTATCTCACACAATCAGTATGGATAAAAATGCAATCTGTTGAACTTGTGGCAGATCAAGATCACAAAAATCCTGATGCTGTTCGAAATTCTGTTAAGGCCCTTTGTTCACTCGCCTTTCTAGAACTGGATCAAATTAACGAAGCATTTGAAGAGCTACAGGAAATATCGGATGAATTAGATGATCCAAAATTGACGGAAGTATACAACTATTTTGAGGACACTTATAGCAGACAAGGACGCAGAGGACAAAGAAGACTACATTTTGCGAAGGAAATGGGGAATGTGATGAAAATAACAGAAGAGGGTATACCTAGGACAAATAACAAAATTGAAGGTTGGCATAATGCAATCCAAGGGATGGTAGACCCCTCAACCCTCAATATGGCACTTTCTTGCCGCAATTCAAAAAGAGGAGGGGCACCAGGCAGCTGACCTTTTATCGTTTCAAATCGGGAAAAGATGTGCAAAAGCAAGAGAATAAGTACGCGGACATAAACCAAAGAATCCAAGCTTTGATTCGGCGACATGCTGACGACATCATTAACAGGAAGGAGTTCCTTCGCGGAGTTGCCTATAACATTTCGCTGAACGTTTGAAAATACAATTTGGGTCGGCTGCATTCATGGTCTTTGAAATTGTGCACATGTGCTAGATTTTATGAAAGAAAGACAAATATATGTACCTATACCGTTTTACAAATAATCATACGGTTTTATGTCTGACACAGGCAAAAGACCGGCGACCCTCCAGCCCTTGTCAACACTAGCTGATTTGTTCCTAGCTCTTTTGTAGGACTAGCTATTATTACGCTAGCTCTTGTGTGGCACTAGCTCAAATGTACTAGCTCAAACAGAACAAGCTCTTTTGTGGCTAGCTCTTACGTAAGGGAACCGTATAGCACGTGTATGCCAAATTTCATGTTTATAGCATAATTTTCCATTCATCATGGAAGCCCTAACCAAGACGGCTGTGCGAAATTTAGTGGCGGAATTTGTGCAGAATTACCCAAAATTTCACAAATGCAAAGTTGTAGCCCATTTCCATGAAATGGGTATAGCGAGGCCAACTGTCTATGCCATCATAAGACATCTTGAGGGAAGAGGAAATGTTGAACACAAAAGCATCTGGAAAAGACTTCGGCCTGTGGTCAAGATGCCCCGTCAAAGAAGGCAGGCCCTCGTTCACGCCGCCCGCAACCGCGTGGACGTGTCTCTCCGTCTCCTGGCCAGACGCTTCGGGATATCCCCTAGCTACGTGAGGAAAATCCTCAAGGGGGAGGCATTAGATACCGGAAGAGGACCAAGGCCCCAGCAGCCACTACGGAGCAGCTGTAGACGCAGAAAACATACGCAGACTGGCGAGGGGCTCGCCCAAATCTGCAGGCGAATTCGACGTGGTTATGGACGATGAAAGCTATTTCACCTACGACGGCTCTGAAATGCCTGGTAACCTGGGTTTGCATGCTGAACCGGGATGAGATGTGCCAGAAGATGTGGAAAATCGGCCCGTCGGCAAGTTCCCGCGGAAACTTCTGGTGTGGGTCGTCATATCTCCGCGTGGGATCTCCAATCCCGTCATCTGCCCCAGTCGGGCCAATGTCAATGGGGACATGTACCGGGAGCAATGCCTTGAGAAGGTGCTCTTCCCATATCTGACACACCATTACCCCCGTGGTGGAAGTGTTCTGGCCAGATCTCGCAGCCGCTCACTACGCTCGTAAAACACTGGATCTCCTCGAGCGTGCGCACGTGTCATATGTCCCCTGCAAGGAAAATCCCCCAATGTCCCCCAGCTGGGACCCATTAAGGATTTCTGGGGCTGGATGAAGCAGGAAGTGTACAAGGGAGGATGGTACAAGGGAGCCCGAAGCGATCCAGATCTGAAGAAACGGATCCGCCGCGTGTTTCGCGAAATGGACCCGGAGGTGCCGTGCAAGATGATGTCGCGGGTGGGAGAGCGTGCGCGGGCTGCAGACCGGCACGGGGCCAACAGCACCCTCTACTAGTGGTTGCAGTTAGTTGGTGAGTGTGACTATGAACGGGTCAAGTTTGGTCTAGATATGTTGACAAATTTGTAAAAGGACTCATCTCTCTTACACAGTTTACAGTCCATGTACAGAGTCACCTCAACGTTCGAGTGGTGTGGAAGGGGGTCCTAGCCTTAAAGGAAATAGTTCACCTTGGAATTTTTTTTACCCAACACGATTTGATTATATTTTTTAGTACAATTTCTTTTTATATTGTCAAAAATGGCCTTATATCGCGCCGATTCAGGACAGAAGGCCGTGAATGTTTATTGTTTATCAAAACTATATGCATACTCTCTGAGTCAGAGTCCTGACGTCACGCGAATGTAAAAAATGGTTCAGCCAATCAGATTCGAAAGTAGTCGCGTAAAGATAGACTCGCATTGGAGATGTGCCAACCGGCGGCCTGCGATTCGCTTGCTAGCACCAACTGCAAGCTGATTGGCTAATGGTATAGCCTCTGCCCGGGCTAGAACCAGTACAACATTCTTTCGCCAGCACCGCATTCCTTCGCCAAAAACTAAAATATATTCGGCTGAAGTCT
>JAXIVJ010000312.1:35000-252500 GCA_036785665.1 Chirona hameri | reverse complement strand
TGTGCCTGTTAGTAGTTGTAGTCAGCACACGCGTGAATGCGGCACAATGAGCGATGAAATATTTGTTTTTAACATCTAATACTCTTGAAAACTTCGGAAATAACTGTTATACCTGAGTAAAAGTAACGAACAAAGTATAACTCTAAAGTCTTACTTAAATTCGAGATAGCCATTTTGAGGAAAATGTCATTTCCTTTCTTTTCACGTCATTGACATGACGTCATTAAAACGTCATTATCTCCATAAATATTCAGATAAGGTTTTAGTTAGAAGTACCTATCTCAACCTAGGAACCTACCTATTGTTTGTTTTATTTTGATTGCACATCAATTTCATTGAGAGTTGGTGACAAGACTAAGACTTCATGCAGGATAAGGTACTGAAAGTTGCACGTCGATATATATATATCATAGTTTTCAGGTTATAGAGCAAATCCGGGAGTGGGCAGATACTTCTGATAGGTTTTAGCTAGAAGTACCTATCTCAACCTAGGAGCCTACCTATTGTTTGTTTTATTTTGATTGCACAATTGCCATTCAGTTGCTGGCACTAGGACCCCCAACAAAATAAATTTATTGACGCGTCATTTTGTTATGCAAAGTGGGCGGGGCTTGTCTGAAGCACTGTACTTAAGGATAACAAAATTGACCCAATTATTGACATTTCATAAATATATATATATATATATATATATATATATATATATATATAGATAGATAGATAGATAGATAGATAGATAGATAGATAGATAGATAGATAGATAGATAGATAGATAGATAGATAGATAGATAGATAGATAGATAGATAGATAGATAGATAGATAGATAGATAGATAGATAGATAGATAGATAGATAGGTAGGTAGGTAGGTAGGTAGGTAGGTAGGTAGGTAGGTAGGTAGGTAGGTAGGTAGGTAGGTAGGTAGGTAGGTAGGTAGGTAGGTAGGTAGGTAGGTAGGTAGGTAGGTAGGTAGGTAGGTAGGTAGGTAGGTAGGTAGGTAGGTAGGTAGGTAGGTAGGTAGGTAGGTAGGTAGGTAGGTAGGTAGGTAGGTAGGTAGGTAGGTAGGTAGGTAGGTAGGTAGGTAGGTAGGTAGGTAGGTAGGTAGGTAGGTAGGTAGGTAGGTAGGTAGGTAGGTAGGTAGGTAGGTAGGTAGGTAGGTAGGTAGGTAGGTAGGTAGGTAGGTAGGTAGGTAGGTAGGTAGGTAGGTAGGTAGGTAGGTAGGTAGGTAGGTAGGTAGGTAGGTAGGTAGGTAGGTAGGTAGGTAGGTAGGTAGGTAGGTAGGTAGGTAGGTAGGTAGGTAGGTAGGTAGGTAGGTAGGTAGGTAGGTAGGTAGGTAGGTATAGGTATATCTAGGTATATCTAGGTATATCTAGGTATATCTAGGTATATCTAGGTATATCTAGGTATATCTAGGTATATCTAGGTATATCTAGGTATATCTAGGTATATCTAGGTATATCTAGGTATATCTAGGTATATCTAGGTATATCTAGGTATATCTAGGTCTATCTAGGTCTATCTAGGTCTATCTAGGTCTATCTAGGTCTATCTAGGTCTATCTAGGTCTATCTAAGTCTATATCTAGGTCTATATCTAGGTCTATATCTAGGTCTATATCTAGGTCTATATCTAGGTCTATATCTAGGTCTATATCTAGGTCTATATCTAGGTCTATATCTAGGTCTATATCTAGGTCTATATCTAGGTCTATATCTAGGTCTATATCTAGGTCTATATCTAGGTCTATATCTAGGTCTATATCTAGGTCTATATCTAGGTCTATATCTAGGTCTATATCTAGGTCTATATCTAGGTCTATATCTAGGTCTATATCTAGGTCTATATCTAGGTCTATATCTAGGTCTATATCTAGGTCTATATCTAGGTCTATATCTAGGTCTATATCTAGGTCTATATCTAGGTCTATATCTAGGTCTATATCTAGGTCTATATCTAGGTCTATATCTAGGTCTATATCTAGGTCTATATCTAGGTCTATATCTAGGTCTATATCTAGGTCTATATCTAGGTCTATATCTAGGTCTATATCTAGGTCTATATCTAGGTCTATATCTAGGTCTATATCTAGGTCTATATCTAGGTCTATATCTAGGTCTATATCTAGGTCTATATCTAGGTCTATATCTAGGTCTATATCTAGGTCTATATCTAGGTCTATATCTAGGTCTATATCTAGGTCTATATCTAGGTCTATATCTAGGTCTATATCTAGGTCTATATCTAGGTCTATATCTAGGTCTATATCTAGGTCTATATCTAGGTCTATATCTAGGTCTATATCTAGGTCTATATCTAGGTCTATATCTAGGTCTATATCTAGGTCTATATCTAGGTCTATATCTATATTTGTATTTATTGATAAATCACCAACAGGCACAAAACCCGGTTACAGGCGAAGTCAGGAGATAAAACTATGACTTCCGCTTAAAATACACACGCATGCAAGACGACAGACAAGACACCTACACATACACGCACGCACACGCACACGCACACGCACACGCACACGCACACGCACACGCACACGCACATGCACATGCACATGCACATGCACACAGGACACACACAAGTACACACACATACACATAACCATTCGATGAGCCCTCGCGTGGTGAAGCCTAGCTGCGAGCTCAAAATGCTCAAAAGGCACCTGCCCGAGATACATGTGACCGCACAGCGGTTTTGTAGTCGGATGATGGCGAGCAAAAGAAATCTAGGAATACGCAGGCGTTAAGAATCTCGTTACACATGGAAGAAATTCGGCAAAAAGATCCGTTTTTCACAGCAGCGACACGTGCAAACGGTATATGCCAGAGCACAGGCGACCTGATCCGTCTGGCCGGAGCCGACAGGTGAAAGCATGACGGGAGCTGGGGACTGTCAAGTCGGCCGTGAAAAACGTTGTGTATGAACATAAGATCGTGCTGCATGAAACGAGATTTTATGGAGGAAACCTTGAAATGCTGCAGTAAGTGATCGTAAGCTAGGTTAATGGAGCTGTGGTCAGATGAACACGCGAGCCAAATCAAAAAGGAATGCTGAATGCGTTCCAGCCGTTTAAGATGAGTCACTGCCGCTCCCGACCAGACCACGCTCCCGTATTCGACAATGGAGCGGACATGAGCGTTGAAAGAACACAACATGACCTTGTGATCGAGCTTTACATGGCGACGGGGAGCTGGCAGCTGCATGCTGCGGATAAGCAGTCCAAGCATACGTTTGGCCTTTGCGACTGTGGCGTCCACATGAGAAGCGAAGTTCAACTTTGAGTCTAAGATGACTCCCAAGTCGCGCACCTGTGCATGACGCTCTAGTGTAACACCATCCATTGTGTAGGCCGCTAAGACAGGCGAGGTGCGCAAGGTGAACGATATTACGTGGCACTTGGCCGGGTTCAAACTTAGCCCCCACACACGTGACCAATGTACAAGAGAGTCGATGTCAGACTGAAGATTGCGAGCATCGTCCTCACAGCGGACCGGCGTATACAGCTTAACGTCATCAGCATACATTGTGCATCCACTTTTTATGTGGAGTGGTATATCGGCGGTAAAACAGATAAATAACAGGGGGCCGCAGATACTACCTTCTGGGACGCCGGATAACACTGGAGTCCACGGTGAGTGTTTCCCGTTTACTACCACTCGCTGACTGCGGTAGGTATGAGCGAACCCACGAGTATGCACGGTCTTTTACGTTGAATGAGTGCTTCATTTTGTGCAACAACAGTTGGTGATTCACACTTGTAAATGCGGACGAGTAGTCGGTGTACACGGCGTCCAGCTGTTTCCCCTCGGCTATAGAGCCCCAGGCATCATTCAGGAAGCAGGTCAGGTTGGTCACGCACGAACGTTTTGGCATAAATCCGTGTTGGTTGACAGGCAAAACGGGACGGCAATGCTCAATCAGGCAGTCGTAAACAACCTTCTCCAGCACCTTTGAGCAGAGTGGTAAAAGGGAGATGGGCCGATAGTTTCCTGGTCGTTCTTTATCTCCCTTCTTGTGAACCGGTATGACATTGGCTTGTTTCCAACGGGCTGGAAAGACGCCCTGCTCGACCGATAAGCGGCACAGCATCTCGATCGGGACGGCCAGCTCTCGAGCACATTCCCTTAAAATGCGAGCACTGAGTCCGTCCGCACCGCATGCCTTGTGCCTGTCAAGGTTGAGAAGTAGGCGCTCGACCTTCCCCTGCGGGAAGTCAAATTCGTTTAAATTTGGTACGTTTAGGTCTGGAGCGATTGGCAACGTGCCAACATGAGGGTCAGAAAACTTTTGGGCAAAGCACTGGTTAAAGCAAGCCGCTCTCTCGGAATCACCAGTGAAACTGTTTCCACCGTGCATAAGAGCTGGAGTAGAGTGGGATGATGATTTCAGCGATTTAATAAAGGACCAAAAACGTTTAGGGTTGTCCTTGAAGTCATGCACGAGTCCCTTAAGATATTTGCGATATTTAAAGTTTGCGAGTGATTTGAAATCGGATCTCGCTTGCGAAAATGCTCGTGCGTTTTCTGGAGAGGGAGAGGATTTTTTACGTTTAAAGGATGTCTCTTTAAGACGCAGGGCAGACTTCACGTCACCATCAAACCATGGCGGAAAACGAGCACCTAGGTACACTGTAGGCACATAGTCAGCAAGCCGCGTTGACTAGGTCGTAAAACACATCAGCAGCTGAATCCACATCCATTGCTAGCATAATATTCCAAGGCAGACAGTTCAGCGCACCACGTAGTCCGTCGAAATCAGCGGATTTATAGTTGAATGCTGTCGTTCTGGACACCTTGGCAAACAGCGGTGAACGCACGGTGAAACAGGTGACAATTTCACGGTGGTCGGAATCGAAGGTACCCTCACGAACAGCAGAGACCGCCTCACCACCGCAGTACAGCACCAGATCTAAGATAGCGTCCCCCCGTGTCGGGGCCGACACGGTCTGATCCAGACCATGGTCACTAACGCCATCTATGAACTGAATGGCTCGGGCGATCTCCGGAGCAGCACAGGATCCTGTCTCGCCGGGTGGGGGGCACGTCGGTGATAGAAACACATTTCGCTCCTTAGACATATGTTGGGGGGGGGGGGGTGGTGGTCGTCAGAGAATCTTATTTTATCTAGTGTAAATATATTTTCCTCGGGGGGGGGGGGGGGGGGGGGGGGGGGGGGGGTTGCGCAGGGCCCCGGTAGCCACCCCCTTGTCTACGTTCCTGGTGGTGATCAGCATTGCTTCGTGGTGCCAGTGTTGCTGGGTTGAAGCACCGGCTGTGACACCTGTACAGTGTACAATGTATATAATATAATACTCATCCAGTACATCATTTGAACATGGAACTTGGTTGGTTTCAATGTGTTTACTGTACGCACATGAGGAGGGAAGAGCGTTTCAATTTGCCTATACAATAACCATGTGTACAACATGCGGTAGCTTTTCGCGACGCCGGCACTGTCCAACACCTTACGGCGTTGTGCACCTGAAAGACGGGTCGCACGAAACTTGGACGTGGCACGAGAACGAATTTATATATTCAGATATTGCATTCAATCACATAGTATATTGCACTGTACATCCTACCGCTGAGTGTTAGATCTTCTTGTTCCTGGTTCACCACAGGGAATACTCTGTGCGGAAGTATGAACGTTACATTCACAGTATATCCGTACAAAAGGTATTAAAAGCCAACAAAGTTGCTCACGCTCCTAGTCGCACAGACTGCGCAGTCAAGAGCGAACGCACACAGCGCCGCCACCGGGCTATACATCAACTAAATCTATATAGGAGTTGCTCCGCGAGACAGGTCCATGATCTGCTGTCGCCACAGCCAGACTGGTTATTGATTCGACTCTGATTGCATCGATTAGAATCATTCAATCAAATTCCCTGAATCAAAGAAGAATCGATTCACCACCGGATTGTTTTATTCATGAATCGTGATTGAATCAAAACTCGCATAGAAACAAGGCTGTTTAAATCAAAAAGGTTGTGCAATGCTATTTGAATCAAACGGTGACTGAATCATATATATTCTAAAATGAATCGTGATTGAAACCTTCCAAATACGGTGAATCAATAACCTGTCTGGCCACAGCATCAAATGCATCGCTGGCACGGCGCCAGCGACGTGCCGCCCGTAACATCCTCCACACATGAAGAAGAGCGGTTGACTACTCTCGAACGAAACTTAAACTGCTGACACACAGTCACACACAAAGATGAATTTCTAACTTCCTTCCTTACATGTCTCAAAACAAAAACTTCAACTAGGCCAAGCACAGGCACGTAGCCAGGATTTCGTCCAGGGGGGGGGGGGGTGGCGCCTCGAAAGAGCCCCTTCCCGAGCGTTGAAAGGGCTCCTTCCCAAGCGTTGAAAGGCCCCCCCCCCAAAAAAAAACTCATGAAAAGGCACGTTACAAGGCTGAAAAATGCAGTATGGCAGGTATGGCATGGGCCATACCAACGTTAAGGAGCTGGAGTTAGCAAACTGACACATCAACTTTGGAACCAGCGACACGAATTTGGAATCAGCTATACCAACTTGCAATGGCGCGAAAATTTTGAGTATTATGCCCTGGGTTGCTTTCTCATCAATGCGTCGCATTGCGTATGGTGCGGACCTCTAAAATTGCTATATTGTGCGTTTAGAAGTGCGGGAAAAAGTGCTTAAGTGAACTATTTTGCCCAATAATATAGGAAAGTAGCAACATAACATATAAATGCGCCGAGAAACTGACCGATTTTTTCCTAACCCACATATAATTGAATTTGTAGTTAAACTGCGCCGCAGAGCGGCGCGAAAATTTTGAGTTTTATTCCCTGTACAACTGTATTCTTACTGTTGAAAGGCCCAAGGTCCCTTTAGATCGTCTAGGGCCCCTCTGACCTTTTCTACGCCCTTCCGACCTGTTCAGGGACTCATCTGGGATCCGCGAAGCAAAAAGACATGATGTGGATGGGGTGATATATATATATATATATATATATATATATATATATATATATATATATATATATATATATATATATATATATAATACAAAGAGGGCTTACTATACAGGAGAAAATAAAATCGGATCTTTCGGGTATATTGTAGCACCCTGACGAAGGGTGTTACAATATACCCGAAAGCTCCGCTTTTAATATTTGTATTGTGGAGTAAGTCCTCTTTGTATTTAATCTTCATCTGGGATCTCTACGTCCTTTGACCCTTCCGGTCTCACCAGAGACTCCTCAGACCTTCCAAGAAGCCCCTCTTGTGTGTCAAGGGCCCATTCGGCCTGTTCAGAGGTCCTTCCGACCTTGCCAGCGACTGCACTGGCTGCTTTGTCGCCCTGCCGACATGCTCAGGGGCAGGGGCGGCGGATTGCGGGGCGCAGGGTACCCAAAATCCCCCCTCAAATGAAAATCCTGGGGAGGGGAAGGGTCATGTTGCCCCCAGATTGAGCAAGCTAAAATTGGGGGGGGGGGGGGCAAAACTACCCTTTGCCCCCCCAGGATTTTCGACTGTGGGAAATTTTGGATACCCTGCCCCGCAATCCGCCGCCCCTGCTCAGGGACCCCTCCGACCTGCCCAGGGGCCCCTCCAGTCTGGCTAGGAACTCATCAGGCATGTTCAAGGGGCCTTCCGACCGGCCCAGGGACCCTTTCGATCTAGCCAGGGGCCCCTCTGACTTGCCCAGGAGCCCTTCCGATCAGCCCAGCGACTCTTCTGGTCGACCTGCGCTGGCTGCTTTGTTGCCCTGTCGACCTGCTCAATGGGCCCTCCGACCTTACCGGCTGTTGCTGTACCACTATACCGGCTGTTGCTGTACCACTATACCGGCTCCACTGGCCACTATACCGGCTGTTGCTGTACCACTATACCGGCTGTTGCTGTACCACTATACCGGCTCCACTGGCCACTATACCGGCTGTTGCTGTACCACTATACCGGCTGTTGCTGTACCACTATACCGGCTGTAGCTGTACCACTATACCGGCTGTTGCTGTACCACTATACCCGCTCCACTGACCACTATACCGGCTGTTGCTGTACCACTATACCGGCTGTTGCTGTACCACTATACCCGCTCCACTGACCACTATACCGGCTGTTGCTGTACCACTATACCGGCTCCACTGGCCACTATACCGGCTGTTGCTGTACCACTATACCGGCTGTTGTTGTACCACTATACCGGCTGTTGCTGTACCACTATACCAGCTGTTGCTGTACCACTATACCGGCTCCACTGACCACTATACCGGCTGTTGCTGTACCACTATACCGGCTGTTGCTGTACCACTTACCGGCTGTTGCTGTACCACTATACCGGCTGTTGCTGTAAGACAATACCTGCTCCACTGACCACTATAGCGGCTGTTGCTGTACCACTATACCGGCTGTTGCTGTACCACTATACCGGCTGTTGCTGTGCCACTATACCGGCTGTTGCTGTACGACTATACCGGCTCCACTTACCACTATACCGGCTGTTGCTGTACCACTATACCGGCTGTTGCTGTACCACTATAACGGCTGTTGCTGTACCACTATACCGGCTGTTGCTGTACCACTATACCGGCTTTTGCTGTACCACTATACCGGCTGTTGCTGTACCACTATACCGGCTGTTGCTGTACCACTATACCGGCTGTTGCTGTACCACTATACCGGCTGTTGTTGTACCACTATACCGGCTGTTGCTGTACCACTATACCGGCTGTTGCTGTACCACTATACCGGCTCCACTGACCACTATACCGGCTGTTTCTGTACCACTATACCGGCTGTTGCTGTACCACTATACCGGCTCCACTGACCACTATACCGGCTGTTGCTGTACCACTATACCGGCTGTTGCTGTACCACTATACCGGCTGTTGCTGTACCACTATACCGGTTCCACTAACCATTATACCGGCTGTTGCTGTACCACTATACCGGCTGTTGCTGTACCACTATACCGGCTGTTGCTGTACCACTATACCGGCTGTTGCTGTACCACTATACCGGCTCCACTGACCACTATACCGGCTCCACTGACCACTATACCGGCTCCACTGACCACTATACCGGCTGTTTCTGTACCACTATACCGGCTTTTGCTGTACCACTATACCGGCTCCACTGACCACTATACCGGCTGTTGCTGTACCACTATACCGGCTCCACTGACCACTATACCGGCTGTTGCTGTACCACTATACCGGCTGTTGCTGTACCACTTACCGGCTGTTGCTGTACGACTATACCGGCTGTTGCTGTACGACTATACCGGCTCCAATGACCACTATAGCGGCTGTTGCAGTACCACTATACCAGCTGTTGCTGTACCACTATACCGGCTGTTGCTGTACCACTATACCGGCTGTTGCTGTACCACTATACCGGCTGTTGCTGTACCACTATACCGGCTGTTGCTGTACCACTATACCGGCTGTTGCTGTACCACTATACCGGCTGTTGCATACCACTATACCGGCTGTTGCATACCACTATACCGGCTGTTGCTGTACCACTATACCGGCTCCACTGACCACTATACCGGCTGTTGCATACCACTATACCGGCTGTTGCATACCACTATACCGGCTGTTGCTGTACCACTATACCGGCTGTTGCTGTACCACTATACCGGCTGTTGCTGTACCACTATACCGGCTCCACTGACCACTATACCGGCTGTTGCTGTACCACTATACCGGCTGTTGCTGTACCACTTACCGGCTGTTGCTGTACGACTATACCGGCTGTTGCTTTTTGACTATACCGGCTCCAATGACCACTATAGCGGCTGTTGCAGTACCACTATACCAGCTGTTGCTGTACCACTATACCGGCTGTTGCTGTACCACTATACCGGCTGTTGCTGTACCACTATACCGGCTGTTGCTGTACCACTATACCGGCTGTTGCTGTACCACTATACCGGCTGTTGCTGTACCACTATACCGGCTGTTGCATACCACTATACCGGCTGTTGCATACCACTATACCGGATGTTGCTGTACCACTATACCGGCTCCACTGACCACTATACCGGCTGTTGCATACCACTATACCGGCTGTTGCATACCACTATACCGGCTGTTGCTGTACCACTATACCGGCTGTTGCTGTACCACTATACCGGCTGTTGCTGTACCACTATACCGGCTGTTGCTGTACCACTATACCGGCTCCACTGACCACTATACCGGCTGTTGCTGTACCACTATACCGGCTGTTGCTGTACCACTATAGCGGCTGTTGCTGTACCACTATACTAGCTGTTGCTGTACCACTATACCGGCTCCACTGACCACTATACCGGCTGTTGCTGTACCACTATACCGGCTCCACTGACCACTATACCGGCTGTTGCTGTACCACTATACCGGCTGTTGCATACCACTATACCGGTTGTTGCTGTACCACTATACCGGCTGTTGCTGTACCACTATACCGGCTGTTGCTGTACCACTATACCGGCTGTTGCTGTACCACTATACCGGCTGTTGCTGTACCACTATACCGGCTGTTGCTGTACCACTATACCGGCTCCACTGACCACTATACCGCCTGTTGCTGTACCACTATACCGGCTGTTGCTGTACCACTATACCGGCTCCACTGACCACTATACCGGCTCCACTGACCACTATACCGGCTGTTGTTGTACCACTATACCGGCTGTTGCTGTACCACTATACCGGCTCCACTGACCACTATACCGGCTCCACTGACCACTATACCGGCTGTTGCTGTACCACTATACCGGCTGTTGTTGTACCACTATACCGGCTCCACTGACCACTATACCGGCTGTTTCTGTACCACTATACCGGCTGTTGCTGTACCACTATACCGGCTCCACTGGCCACTATACCGGCTGTTGCTGTACCACTATACCGGCTCCACTGACCACTATACCAGCTGTTGCTGTACCACTATACCGGCTGTTGCTGTACCACTATACCGGCTGTTGCTGAACCACTATACCGGCTGTTGCTGTACCACTATACCGGCTGTTGCATACCACTATACCGGCTGTTGCTGTACCACTATACCGGCTGTTGCTGTACCACTATACCGGCTCCACTGACCACTATACCGGCTGTTGCAGTACCACTATACCGGCTGTTGCATACCACTATACTAGCTGTTGCTGTACCAATATACCGGCTGTTGCCGTACCACTATACCGGCTGTTGCTGTACCACTATACCGGCTGTTGCTGTACCACTATACCGGCTCCACTGACCACTATACCGGCTCCACTGACCACTATACCGGTTCCACTGACCACTATACCGGCTGTTTCTGTACCATTATACCGGCTTTTGCTGTACCACTATACCGGCTCCACTGACCACTATACCGGCTGTTGCTGTACCACTATACCGGCTGTTGCTGTACCACTATACCGGCTGTTGCTGTACCACTATACCGGCTGTTGCTGTACCACTATACCGGCTCCACCGACCACTATACCGGCTGTTGCTGTACCACTATACCGGCTGTTGCTGTACCACTATACCGGCTCCACTGACCACTATACCGGCTGTTGTTGTACCACTATACCGGCTGTTGCTGTACCACTATACCGGCTCCACTGACCACTATACCGGCTCCACTGACCACTATACCGGCTGTTGCTGTACCACTATACCGGCTGTTGTTGTACCACTATACCGGCTCCACTGACCACTATACCGGCTGTTTCTGTACCACTATACCGGCTGTTGCTGTACCACTATACCGGCTCCACTGGCCACTATACCGGCTGTTGCTGTACCACTATACCGGCTCCACTGACCACTATACCGGCTGTTGCTGTACCACTATACCGGCTGTTGCTGTACCACTATACCCGCTGTTGCTGAACCACTATACCGGCTGTTGCTGTACCACTATACCGGCTGTTGCATACCACTATACCGGCTGTTGCTGTACCACTATACCGGCTGTTGATGTACCACTATACCGGCTCCACTGACCACTATACCGGCTGTTGCTGTACCACTATACCGGCTGTTGCATACCACTATACTGACTGTTGCTGTACCACTATACCGGCTGTTGCCGTACCACTATACCGGCTGTTGCTGTACCACTATACCGGCTGTTGCTGTACCACTTTACCGGCTCCACTGACCACTATACCGGCTCCACTGACCACTATACCGGCTCCACTGGCCACTATACCGGCTGTTTCTGTACCATTATACCGGCTTTTGCTGTACCACTATACCGGCTCCACTGACCACTATACCGGCTGTTGCTGTACCACTATACCGGCTGTTGCTGTACCACTATACCGGCTGTTGCTGTACCACTATACCGGCTGTTGCTGTACCACTATACCGGCTCCACCAACCACTATACCGGCTGTTGCTGTACCACTATACCGGCTGTGGCTGTACCACTATACCGGCTCCACTGACTTCTATACCGGCTGTTGCTGTACCAATATACCGGCTGTTGCTGTACCACTATACCGGCTGTTGCTGTACCACTATACCGGCTGTTGCATACCACTATACCGGCTGTTGCTGTACCACTATACCGGCTGTTGCTGTACCACTATACCGGCTCCACTGACCACTATACCGGCTCCACTGACCACTATACCGGCTGTTGCTGTACCACTATACCGGCTGTTGTTGTACCACTATACCGGCTCCACTGACCACTATACCGGCTGTTTCTGTACCACTATACCGGCTGTTGCTGTACCACTATACCGGCTCCACTGGCCACTATACCGGCTGTTGCTGTACCACTATACCGGCTCCACTGACCACTTTACCGGCTGTTGCTGTACCACTATACCGGCTGTTGCTGTACCACTATACCGGCTGTTGCTGAACCACTATACCGGCTGTTGCTGTACCACTATACCGGCTGTTGCATACCACTATACCGGCTGTTGCTGTACCACTATACCGGCTGTTGATGTACCACTATACCGGCTCCACTGACCACTATACCGGCTGTTGCTGTACCACTATACTGGCTGTTGCATACCACTATACTGACTGTTGCTGTACCACTATACCGGCTGTTGCCGTACCACTATACCGGCTGTTGCTGTACCACTATACCGGCTGTTGCTGTACCACTATACCGGCTCCACTGACCACTATACCGGCTCCACTGACCACTATACCGGCTCCACTGACCACTATACCGGCTGTTTCTGTACCATTATACCGGCTTTTGCTGTACCACTATACCGGCTCCACTGACCACTATACCGGCTGTTGCTGTACCACTATACCGGCTGTTGCTGTACCACTATACCGGCTGTTGCTGTACCACTATACCGGCTCCACCGACCCCTATACCGGCTGTTGCTGTACCACTATACCAGCTGTGGCTGTACCACTATACCGGCTCCACTGACTTCTATACCGGCTGTTGCTGTACCAATATACCGGCTGTTGCTGTACCACTATACCGGCTGTTGCTGTACCACTATACCGGCTGTTGCATACCACTATACCGGCTGTTGCTGTACCACTATACCGGCTGTTGCTGTACCACTATACCGGCTCCACTGACCACTATACCGGCTGTTTCTGTACCACTATACCGGCTGTTGCTGTACCACTATACCGGCTCCACTGACCACTATACCGGCTGATGCTGTACCACTATACCGGCTCCACTAACCACTATACCGGCTGTTGCTGTACCACTATACCGGCTGTTGCTGTACCACTATACCAGCTGTTGCTGTACCACTATACCGGCTGTTGCTGTACCACTATACCGGCTCCACTGACCACTATACCGGCTCCACTGACCACTATACCGGCTCCACTGACCACTATACCGGCTGTTTCTGTACCACTATACCGGCTGTTGCTGTACCACTATACCGGCTCCACTGACCACTATACCGGCTGTTGCTGTACCACTATACCGGCTGTTGCTGTACCACTATACCGGCTGTTGCTGTACCACTATACCGGCTCCACTGACCACTATACCGGCTGTTGCTGTACCACTATACCGGCTGTGGCTGTACCACTATACCGGCTCCACTGACTTCTATACCGGCTGTTGCTGTACCAATATACCGGCTGTTGCTGTACCACTATACCGGCTGTTGCTGTACCACTATACTGGCTGTTGCATACCACTATACCGGCTGTTGCTGTACCACTATACCGGCTGTTGCTGTACCACTATACCGGCTCCACTGACCACTATACCGGCTGTGGCATACCACTATACTGGCTGTTGCATACCACTATACCGGCTGTTGCTGTACCACTATACCGGCTGTTGCTGTACCACTATGCCGGCTCCACTGACCACTATACCGGCTGTTGCTGTACCACTATACCGGCTGTTGCATACCACTATACTGGCTGTTGCTGTACCACTATACCGGCTGTTGCCGTACCACTATACCGGCTGTTGCTGTACCACTATACCCGCTCCACTGACCACTATACCGGCTGTTGCTGTACCACTATACCGGCTCCACTGGCCACTATACCGACTGTTGCTGTACCACTATACCGGCTGTTGCTGTACCACTATACCGGCTGTTGCTGTACCACTATACCGGCTGTAGCTGTACCACTATACCGGCTGTTCCTGTACCACTATACCCGCAGCACTGACCATTAAACCGGCTGTTGATGTACCACTATACCGGCTGTTGCTGTACCACTATACCGGCTGTTGCTGTACCACTATACCGGCTGTTGCTGTACCACTATACCCGCTCCACTGACCACTATACCGGCTGTTGCTGTACCACTATACCGGCTCCACTGGCCACTATACCGGCTGTTGCTGTACCACTATACCGGCTGTTGCTGTACCACTATACCGGCTGTTGCTGTACCACTATACCGGCTCCACTGGCCACTATACCGGCTGTTGCCGAACCACTATACCAGCTGTTGCTGTACCACTATACCGGCTGTTGCTGTACCACTATACCGGCTCCACTGGCCACTATACCGGCTGTTGCCGAACCACTATACCAGCTGTTGCTGTACCACTATACCAGCTGTTGCTGTACCACTATACCGGCTGTTGCTGTACCACTATACCTGCTGTTACTGTACCACTATACCGGCTGTTGCTGTACCACTATACCCGCTCCACTGACCACTATACTGGCTGTTGCTGTACCACTATACCGGCTGTTGCTGTACCACTATACCGGCTGTTGCTGTACCACTATACCGGCTGTTGCTGTACCACTATACCCGCTCCACTGACCACTATACCGGCTGTTGCTGTACCACTATACCGGCTGTTGCTGTCCCACTATACCGGTTGTTGCTGTACCACTATACCGGCTGTTGCTGTACCACTATACCGGCTGTTGCTGTACCACTATACCGGCTGTTCCTGTACCACTATACTTGCTCCACTGACCTCTATACCGGCTGTTGCTGTACCACTATACCGGCTGTTGCTGTACCACTATACCGGCTCCACTGGCCACTATACCGACTGTTGCTGTACCACTATACCGGCTGTTGCTGTACCACTATACCGGCTCCACTGGCCACTATACCTGCTGTTGCTGTACCACTATACCGGCTGTTGCTGTACCACTATACCGGCTGTAGCTGTACCACTATACCGGCTGTTGCTGTACCACTATACCCGCTCCACTGACCACTATACCGGCTGTTGCTGTACCACTATACCGGCTGTTGCTGTACCACTATACCCGCTCCACTCACCACTATACCGGCTGTTGCTGTACGACTATACCGGCTCCACTGGCCACTATACCGGCTGTTGCTGTACCACTATACCGGCTGTTGTTGTACCACTATACCGGCTGTTGCTGTACCACTATACCAGCTGTTGCTGTACCACTATACCGGCTCCACTGACCACTATACCGGCTATTGCTGTACCACTATACCGGCTGTTGCTGTACCACTTACCGGATGTTGCTGTACCACTATACCGGCTGTTGCTGTAAGACTATACCTGCTCCAATGACCACTATAGCGGCTGTTGCTGTACCACTATACCGGCTGTTGCTGTACCACTATACCGGCTGTTGCTGTGCCACTATACCGGCTGTTGCTGTACGACTATACCGGCTCCACTGACCACTATACCGGCTGTTGCTGTACCACTATACCGGCTGTTGCTGTACCACTATACCGGCTGTTGCTGTACCACTATACCGGCTGTTGCTGTACCACTATACCGGCTTTTGCTGTACCACTATACCGGCTGTTGCTGTACCACTATACCGGCTGTTGCTGTACCACTATACCGGCTGTTGCTGTACCACTTTACCGGCTGTTGCTGTACCACTATACCGGCTGTTGCTGTACCACTATACCGGCTCCACTGACCACTATACCGGCTGTTGCTGTACCACTATACCGGCTCCACTGACCACTATACCGGCTGTTGCTGTACCACTATACCGGCTCCACTGACCACTATACCGGCTCCACTGACCACTATACCGGCTCCACTGACCACTATACCGGCTGTTGCTGTACCACTATACCGGCTGTTGCTGTACCACTATACCGGCTCCACTGACCACTATACCGGCTCCACTGACCACTATACCGGTTCCACTGACCACTATACCGGGTGTTTCTGTACCATTATACCGGCTTTTGCTGTACCACTATACCGGCTCCACTGACCACTATACCGGCTGTTGCTGTACCACTATACCGGCTGTTGCTGTACCACTATACCGGCTGTTGCTGTACCACTATACCGGCTGTTGCTGTACCACTATACCGGCTCCACCGACCACTATACCGGCTGTTGCTGTACCACTATACCGGCTGTTGCTGTACCACTATACCGGCTCCACTGACCACTATACCGGCTGTTGTTGTACCACTATACCGGCTGTTGCTGTACCACTATACCGGCTCCACTGACCACTATACCGGCTCCACTGACCACTATACCGGCTGTTGCTGTACCACTATACCGGCTGTTGTTGTACCACTATACCGGCTCCACTGACCACTATACCGGCTGTTTCTGTACCACTATACCGGCTGTTGCTGTACCACTATACCGGCTCCACTGGCCACTATACCGGCTGTTGCTGTACCACTATACCGGCTCCACTGACCACTATACCGGCTGTTGCTGTACCACTATACCGGCTGTTGCTGTACCACTATACCGGCTGTTGCTGAACCACTATACCGGCTGTTGCTGTACCACTATACCGGCTGTTGCATACCACTATACCGGCTGTTGCTGTACCACTATACCGGCTGTTGATGTACCACTATACCGGCTCCACTGACCACTATACCGGCTGTTGCTGTACCACTATACCGGCTGTTGCATACCACTATACTGACTGTTGCTGTACCACTATACCGGCTGTTGCCGTACCACTATACCGGCTGTTGCTGTACCACTATACCGGCTGTTGCTGTACCACTTTACCGGCTCCACTGACCACTATACCGGCTCCACTGACCACTATACCGGCTCCACTGACCACTATACCGGCTGTTTCTGTACCATTATACCGGCTTTTGCTGTACCACTATACCGGCTCCACTGACCACTATACCGGCTGTTGCTGTACCACTATACCGGCTGTTGCTGTACCACTATACCGGCTGTTGCTGTACCACTATACCGGCTGTTGCTGTACCACTATACCGGCTCCACCAACCACTATACCGGCTGTTGCTGTACCACTATACCGGCTGTGGCTGTACCACTATACCGGCTCCACTGACTTCTATACCGGCTGTTGCTGTACCAATATACCGGCTGTTGCTGTACCACTATACCGGCTGTTGCTGTACCACTATACCGGCTGTTGCATACCACTATACCGGCTGTTGCTGTACCACTATACCGGCTGTTGCTGTACCACTATACCGGCTCCACTGACCACTATACCGGCTGTTTCTGTACCACTATACCGGCTGTTGCTGTACCACTATACCGGCTCCACTGACCACTATACCGGCTGATGCTGTACCACTATACCGGCTCCACTAACCACTATACCGGCTGTTGCTGTACCACTATACCGGCTGTTGCTGTACCACTATACCAGCTGTTGCTGTACCACTATACCGGCTGTTGCTGTACCACTATACCGGCTCCACTGACCACTATACCGGCTCCACTGACCAATATACCGGCTCCACTGACCACTATACCGGCTGTTTCTGTACCACTATACCGGCTGTTGCTGTACCACTATACCGGCTCCACTGACCACTATACCGGCTGTTGCTGTACCACTATACCGGCTGTTGCTGTACCACTATACCGGCTAATGCTGTACCACTATACCGGCTCCACTGACCACTATACCGGCTGTTGCTGTACCACTATACCGGCTGTGGCTGTACCACTATACCGGCTCCACTGACTACTATACCGGCTGTTGCTGTACCAATATACCGGCTGTTGCTGTACCACTATAACGGCTGTTGCTGTACCACTATACTGGCTGTTGCATACCACTATACCGGCTGTTGCTGTACCACTATACCGGCTGTTGCTGTACCACTATACCGGCTCCACTGACCACTATACCGGCTGTTGCATACCACTATACTGGCTGTTGCATACCACTATACCGGCTGTTGCTGTACCACTATACCGGCTGTTGCTGTACCACTATACCGGCTCCACTGACCACTATACCGGCTGTTGCTGTACCACTATACCGGCTGTTGCATACCACTATACTGGCTGTTGCTGTACCACTATACCGGCTGTTGCCGTACCACTATACCGGCTGTTGCTGTACCACTATACCGGCTGTTGCTGTACCACTATACCCGCTCCACTGACCACTATACCGGCTGTTGCTGTACCACTATACCGGCTCCACTGGCCACTATACCGACTATTGCTGTACCACTATACCGGCTGTTGCTGTACCACTATACCGGCTGTTGCTGTACCACTATACCGGCTGTTGCTGTACCACTATACCGGCTGTTCCTGTACCACTATACCCGCAGCACTGACCATTAAACCGGCTGTTGATGTACCACTATACCGGCTGTTGCTGTACCACTATACCGGCTGTTGCTGTACCACTATACCCGCTCCACTGACCACTATACCGGCTGTTGCTGTACCACTATACCGGCTCCACTGGCCACTATACCGGCTGTTGCTGTACCACTATACCGGCTGTTGCTGTACCACTATACCGGCTGTTGCTGTACCACTATACCGGCTCCACTGGCCACTATACCGGCTGTTGCCGAACCACTATACCAGCTGTTGCTGTACCACTATACCGGCTGTTGCTGTACCACTATACCGGCTGTTGCTGTACCACTATACCTGCTGTTACTGTACCACTATACCGGCTGTTGCTGTACCACTATACCGGCTGTTGCTGTACCACTATACCGGCTGTTGCTGTACCACTATACCGGCTGTTGCTGTACCACTATACCGGCTGTTGCTGTACCACTATACCCGCTCCATTGACCACTATACCGGCTGTTGCTGTACCACTATACCGGCTGTTGCTGTCCCACTATACCGGTTGTTGCTGTACCACTATACCGGCTGTTGCTGTACCACTATACCGGCTGTTGCTGTACCACTATACCGGCTGTTGCTGTACCACTATACCGGCTGTTGCTGTACCACTATACCGGCTCCACTGACCACTATACCGGCTGTTGCATACCACTATACCGGCTGTTGCTGTACCACTATACCGGCTGTTGCTGTACCACTATACCGGCTGTTGCTGTACCACTATACCGGCTCCACTGACCACTATACCGGCTGTTGCTGTACCACTATACCGGCTGTTGCTGTACCACTTACCGGCTGTTGCTGTACGACTATACCGGCTGTTGCTGTACGACTATACCGGCTCCAATGACCACTATAGCGGCTGTTGCAGTACCACTATACCAGCTGTTGCTGTACCACTATACCGGCTGTTGCTGTACCACTATACCGGCTGTTGCTGTACCACTATACCGGCTGTTGCTGTACCACTATACCGGCTGTTGCTGTACCACTATACCGGCTGTTGCTGTACCACTATACCGGCTGTTGCATACCACTATACCGGCTGTTGCATACCACTATACCGGCTGTTGCTGTACCACTATACCGGCTCCACTGACCACTATACCGGCTGTTGCATACCACTATACCGGTTGTTGCATACCACTATACCGGCTGTTGCTGTACCACTATACCGGCTGTTGCTGTACCACTATACCGGCTGTTGCTGTACCACTATACCGGCTGTTGCTGTACCACTATACCGGCTCCACTGACCACTATACCGGCTGTTGCTGTACCACTATACCGGCTGTTGCTGTACCACTATAGCGGCTGTTGCTGTACCACTATACTAGCTGTTGCTGTACCACTATACCGGCTCCACTGACCACTATACCGGCTGTTGCTGTACCACTATACCGGCTCCACTGACCACTATACCGGCTGTTGCTGTACCACTATACCGGCTGTTGCATACCACTATACCGGTTGTTGCTGTACCACTATACCGGCTGTTGCTGTACCACTATACCGGCTGTTGCTGTACCACTATACCGGCTGTTGCTGTACCACTATACCGGCTGTTGCTGTACCACTATACCGGCTGTTGCTGTACCACTATACCGGCTCCACTGACCACTATACCGCCTGTTGCTGTACCACTATACCGGCTGTTGCTGTACCACTATACCGGCTCCACTGACCACTATACCGGCTCCACTGACCACTATACCGGCTGTTGTTGTACCACTATACCGGCTGTTGCTGTACCACTATACCGGCTCCACTGACCACTATACCGGCTCCACTGACCACTATACCGGCTGTTGCTGTACCACTATACCGGCTGTTGTTGTACCACTATACCGGCTGTTGCATACCACTATACTAGCTGTTGCTGTACCACTATACCGGCTGTTGCCTTACCACTATACCGGCTGTTGCTGTACCACTATACTGGCTGTTGCTGTACCACTATACCGGCTCCACTGACCACTATACCGGCTCCACTGACCACTATACCGGTTCCACTGACCACTATACCGGCTGTTTCTGTACCATTATACCGGCTTTTGCTGTACCACTATACCGGCTCCACTGACCACTATACCGGCTGTTGCTGTACCACTATACCGGCTGTTGCTGTACCACTATACCGGCTGTTGCTGTACCACTATACCGGCTGTTGCTGTACCACTATACCGGCTCCACCGACCACTATACCGGCTGTTGCTGTACCACTATACCGGCTGTTGCTGTACCACTATACCGGCTCCACTGACCACTATACCGGCTGTTGTTGTACCACTATACCGGCTGTTGCTGTACCACTATACCGGCTCCACTGACCACTATACCGGCTCCACTGACCACTATACCGGCTGTTTCTGTACCACTATACCGGCTGTTGCTGTACCACTATACCGGCTCCACTGGCCACTATACCGGCTGTTGCTGTACCACTATACCGGCTCCACTGACCACTTTACTGGCTGTTGCTGTACCACTATACCGGCTGTTGCTGTACCACTATACCGGCTGTTGCTGAACCACTATACCGGCTGTTGCTGTACCACTATACCGGCTGTTGCATACCACTATACCGGCTGTTGCTGTACCACTATACCGGCTGTTGATGTACCACTATACCGGCTCCACTGACCACTATACCGGCTGTTGCTGTACCACTATACTGGCTGTTGCATACCACTATACTGACTGTTGCTGTACCACTATACCGGCTGTTGCCGTACCACTATACCGGCTGTTGCTGTACCACTATACCGGCTGTTGCTGTACCACTATACCGGCTCCACTGACCACTATACCGGCTCCACTGACCACTATACCGGCTCCACTGACCACTATACCGGCTGTTTCTGTACCATTATACCGGCTTTTGCTGTACCACTATACCGGCTCCACTGACCACTATACCGGCTGTTGCTGTACCACTATACCGGCTGTTGCTGTACCACTATACCGGCTGTTGCTGTACCACTATACCGGCTCCACCGACCCCTATACCGGCTGTTGCTGTACCACTATACCGGCTGTGGCTGTACCACTATACCGGCTCCACTGACTTCTATACCGGCTGTTGCTGTACCAATATACCGGCTGTTGCTGTACCACTATACCGGCTGTTGCTGTACCACTATACCGGCTGTTGCATACCACTATACCGGCTGTTGCTGTACCACTATACCGGCTGTTGCTGTACCACTATACCGGCTCCACTGACCACTATACCGGCTGTTTCTGTACCACTATACCGGCTGTTGCTGTACCACTATACCGGCTCCACTGACCACTATACCGGCTGATGCTGTACCACTATACCGGCTCCACTAACCACTATACCGGCTGTTGCTGTACCACTATACCGGCTGTTGCTGTACCACTATACCAGCTGTTGCTGTACCACTATACCGGCTGTTGCTGTACCACTATACCGGCTCCACTGACCACTATACCGGCTCCACTGACCACTATACCGGCTCCACTGACCACTATACCGGCTGTTTCTGTACCACTATACCGGCTGTTGCTGTACCACTATACCGGCTCCACTGACCACTATACCGGCTGTTGCTGTACCACTATACCGGCTGTTGCTGTACCACTATACCGGCTGTTGCTGTACCACTATACCGGCTCCACTGACCACTATACCGGCTGTTGCTGTACCACTATACCGGCTGTGGCTGTACCACTATACCGGCTCCACTGACTTCTATACCGGCTGTTGCTGTACCAATATACCGGCTGTTGCTGTACCACTATACCGGCTGTTGCTGTACCACTATACTGGCTGTTGCATACCACTATACCGGCTGTTGCTGTACCACTATACCGGCTGTTGCTGTACCACTATACCGGCTCCACTGACCACTATACCGGCTGTTGCATACCACTATACTGGCTGTTGCATACCACTATACCGGCTGTTGCTGTACCACTATACCGGCTGTTGCTGTACCACTATACCGGCTCCACTGACCACTATACCGGCTGTTGCTGTACCACTATACCGGCTGTTGCATACCACTATACTGGCTGTTGCTGTACCACTATACCGGCTGTTGCCGTACCACTATACCGGCTGTTGCTGTACCACTATACCGGCTGTTGCTGTACCACTATACCCGCTCCACTGACCACTATACCGGCTGTTGCTGTACCACTATACCGGCTCCACTGGCCACTATACCGACTGTTGCTGTACCACTATACCGGCTGTTGCTGTACCACTATACCGGCTGTTGCTGTACCACTATACCGGCTGTAGCTGTACCACTATACCGGCTGTTCCTGTACCACTATACCCGCAGCACTGACCATTAAACCGGCTGTTGATGTACCACTATACCGGATGTTGCTGTACCACTATACCGGCTGTTGCTGTACCACTATACCGGCTGTTGCTGTACCACTATACCCGCTCCACTGACCACTATACCGGCTGTTGCTGTACCACTATACCGGCTCCACTGGCCACTATACCGGCTGTTGCTGTACCACTATACCGGCTGTTGCTGTACCACTATACCGGCTGTTGCTGTACCACTATACCGGCTCCACTGGCCACTATACCGGCTGTTGCCGAACCACTATACCAGCTGTTGCTGTACCACTATACCGGCTGTTGCTGTACCACTATACCGGCTGTTGCTGTACCACT
Source organism: Chirona hameri (assembly GCA_036785665.1). Classification (NCBI taxonomy): domain Eukaryota; kingdom Metazoa; phylum Arthropoda; class Thecostraca; order Balanomorpha; family Balanidae; genus Chirona; species Chirona hameri. Next base: position 228,840 of record JAXIVJ010000312.1, on the reverse strand, counting down.
ATACCTGCTGTTACTGTACCACTATACCGGCTGTTGCTGTACCACTATACTGGTTGTTGCTGTACCACTATACCGGCTGTTGCTGTACCACTATACCGGCTGTTGCTGTACCACTATACCGGCTGTTGCTGTACCACTATACCGGCTCCACTGGCCACTATACCGACTGTTGCTGTACCACTATACCGGCTGTTGCTGTACCACTATACCGGCTGTTGCTGTACCACTATACCGGCTGTAGCTGTACCACTATACCGGCTGTTCCTGTACCACTATACCCGCAGCACTGACCATTAAACCGGCTGTTGATGTACCACTATACCGGCTGTTGCTGTACCACTATACCGGCTGTTGCTGTACCACTATACCGGCTGTTGCTGTACCACTATACCCGCTCCACTGACCACTATACCGGCTGTTGCTGTACCACTATACCGGCTCCACTGGCCACTATACCGGCTGTTGCTGTACCACTATACCGGCTGTTGCTGTACCACTATACCGGCTGTTGCTGTACCACTATACCGGCTCCACTGGCCACTATACCGGCTGTTGCCGAACCACTATACCAGCTGTTGCTGTACCACTATACCGGCTGTTGCTGTACCACTATACCGGCTGTTGCTGTACCACTATACCTGCTGTTACTGTACCACTATACCGGCTGTTGCTGTACCACTATACTGGTTGTTGCTGTACCACTATACCGGCTGTTGCTGTACCACTATACCGGCTGTTGCTGTACCACTATACCGGCTGTTGCTGTACCACTATACCCGCTCCACTGACCACTATACCGGCTGTTGCTGTACCACTATACCGGCTGTTGCTGTCCCACTATACCGGTTGTTGCTGTACCACTATACCGGCTGTTGCTGTACCACTATACCGGCTGTTGCTGTACCACTATACCGGCTGTTCCTGTACCACTATACTTGCTCCACTGACCTCTATACCGGCTGTTGCTGTACCACTATACCGGCTGTTGCTGTACCACTATACCGGCTCCACTGGCCACTATACCGGCTATTGCTGTACCACTATACCGGCTGTTGCTGTACCACTATACCGGCTCCACTGGCCACTATACCTGCTGTTGCTGTACCACTATACCGGCTGTTGCTGTACCACTATACCGGCTGTAGCTGTACCACTATACCGGCTGTTGCTGTACCACTATACCCGCTCCACTGACCACTATACCGGCTGTTGCTGTACCACTATACCGGCTGTTGCTGTACCACTATACCCGCTCCACTCACCACTATACCGGCTGTTGCTGTACGACTATACCGGCTCCACTGGCCACTATACCGGCTGTTGCTGTACCACTATACCGGCTGTTGTTGTACCACTATACCGGCTGTTGCTGTACCACTATACCAGCTGTTGCTGTACCACTATACCGGCTCCACTGACCACTATACCGGCTATTGCTGTACCACTATACCGGCTGTTGCTGTACCACTTACCGGCTGTTGCTGTACCACTATACCGGCTGTTGCTGTAAGACTATACCTGCTCCAATGACCACTATAGCGGCTGTTGCTGTACCACTATACCGGCTGTTGCTGTACCACTATACCGGCTGTTGCTGTGCCACTATACCGGCTGTTGCTGTACGACTATACCGGCTCCACTGACCACTATACCGGCTGTTGCTGTACCACTATACCGGCTGTTGCTGTACCACTATACCGGCTGTTGCTGTACCACTATACCGGCTGTTGCTGTACCACTATACCGGCTTTTGCTGTACCACTATACCGGCTGTTGCTGTACCACTATACCGGCTGTTGCTGTACCACTATACCGGCTGTTGCTGTACCACTTTACCGGCTGTTGCTGTACCACTATACCGGCTGTTGCTGTACCACTATACCGGCTCCACTGACCACTATACCGGCTGTTGCTGTACCACTATACCGGCTCCACTGACCACTATACCGGCTCCACTGACCACTATACCGGCTCCACTGACCACTATACCGGCTGTTGCTGTACCACTATACCGGCTGTTGCTGTACCACTATACCGGCTCCACTGACCACTATACCGGCTCCACTGACCACTATACCGGTTCCACTGACCACTATACCGGGTGTTTCTGTACCATTATACCGGCTTTTGCTGTACCACTATACCGGCTCCACTGACCACTATACCGGCTGTTGCTGTACCACTATACCGGCTGTTGCTGTACCACTATACCGGCTGTTGCTGTACCACTATACCGGCTGTTGCTGTACCACTATACCGGCTGTTGCTGTACCACTATACCGGCTCCACCGACCACTATACCGGCTGTTGCTGTACCACTATACCGGCTCCACTGACCACTATACCGGCTGTTGCTGTACCACTATACCGGCTGTTGCTGTACCACTATACCGGCTGTTGCTGAACCACTATACCGGCTGTTGCTGTACCACTATACCGGCTGTTGCATACCACTATACCGGCTGTTGCTGTACCACTATACCGGCTGTTGATGTACCACTATACCGGCTCCACTGACCACTATACCGGCTGTTGCTGTACCACTATACCGGCTGTTGCATACCACTATACTGACTGTTGCTGTACCACTATACCCTCTGTTGCCGTACCACTATACCGGCTGTTGCTGTACCACTATACCGGCTGTTGCTGTACCACTATACCGGCTCCACTGACCACTATACCGGCTCCACTGACCACTATACCGGCTCCACTGACCATATACCGGCTGTTTCTGTACCATTATACCGGCTTTTGCTGTACCACTATACCGGCTCCACTGACCACTATACCGGCTGTTGCTGTACCACTATACCGGCTGTTGCTGTACCACTATACCGGCTGTTGCTGTACCACTATACCGGCTGTTGCTGTACCACTATACCGGCTCCACCGACCACTATACCGGCTGTTGCTGTACCACTATACCGGCTGTGGCTGTACCACTATACCGGCTCCACTGACTTCTATACCGGCTGTTGCTGTACCAATATACCGGCTGTTGCTGTACCACTATACCGGCTGTTGCTGTACCACTATACCGGCTATTGCATACCACTATACCGGCTGTTGCTGTACCACTATACCGGCTGTTGCTGTACCACTATACCGGCTCCACTGACCACTATACCGGCTGTTTCTGTACCACTATACCGGCTGTTGCTGTACCACTATACCGGCTCCACTGACCACTATACCGGCTGATGCTGTACCACTATACCGGCTCCACTAACCACTATACCGGCTGCTGCTGTACCACTATACCGGCTGTTGCTGTACCACTATACCAGCTGTTGCTGTACCACTATACCGGCTGTTGCTGTACCACTATACCGGCTCCACTGACCACTATACCGGCTCCACTGACCACTATACCGGCTCCACTGACCACTATACCGGCTGTTTCTGTACCACTATACCGGCTGTTGCTGTACCACTATACCGGCTCCACTGACCACTATACCGGCTGTTGCTGTACCACTATACCGGCTGTTGCTGTACCACTATACCGGCTGTTGCTGTACCACTATACCGGCTCCACTGACCACTATACCGGCTGTTGCTGTACCACTATACCGGCTGTGGCTGTACCACTATACCGGCTCCACTGACTTTTATACCGGCTGTTCCTGTACCAATATACCGGCTGTTGCTGTACCACTATACCGGCTGTTGCTGTACCACTATACTGGCTGTTGCATACCACTATACCGGCTGTTGCTGTACCACTATACCGGCTGTTGCTGTACCACTATACCGGCTCCACCGACCACTATACCGGCTGTTGCATACCACTATACTGGCTGTTGCATACCACTATACCGGCTGTTGCTGTACCACTATACCGGCTGTTGCTGTACCACTATACCGGCTCCACTGACCACTATACCGGCTGTTGCTGTACCACTATACCGGCTGTTGCATACCACTATACTGGCTGTTGCTGTACCACTATACCGGCTGTTGCCGTACCACTATACCGGCTGTTGCTGTACCACTATACCGGCTGTTGCTGTACCACTATACCCGCTCCACTGACCACTATACCGGCTGTTGCTGTACCACTATACCGGCTCCACTGGCCACTATACCGGCTGTTGCTGTACCACTATACCGGCTGTTGCTGTACCACTGTACCGGCTGTTGCTGTACCACTATACCGGCTGTTCCTGTACCACTATACCCGCAGCACTGACCATTAAACCGGCTGTTGATGTACCACTATACCGGCTGTTGCTGTACCACTATACCGGCTGTTGCTGTACCACTATACCGGCTGTTGCTGTACCACTATACCCGCTCCACTGACCACTATACCGGCTGTTGCTGTACCACTATACCGGCTCCACTGACCACTATACCGGCTGTTGCTGTACCACTATACCGGCTGTTGCTGTACCACTATACCGGCTGTTGCTGTACCACTATACCGGCTCCACCGACCCCTATACCGGCTGTTGCTGTACCACTATACCGGCTGTGGCTGTACCACTATACCGGCTCCACTGACTTCTATACCGGCTGTTGCTGTACCAATATACCGGCTGTTGCTGTACCACTATACCGGCTGTTGCTGTACCACTATACCGGCTGTTGCATACCACTATACCGGCTGTTGCTGTACCACTATACCGGCTGTTGCTGTACCACTATACCGGCTCCACTGACCACTATACCGGCTGTTTCTGTACCACTATACCGGCTGTTGCTGTACCACTATACCGGCTCCACTGACCACTATACCGGCTGATGCTGTACCACTATACCGGCTCCACTAACCACTATACCGGCTGTTGCTGTACCACTATACCGGCTGTTGCTGTACCACTATACCAGCTGTTGCTGTACCACTATACCGGCTGTTGTTGTACCACTATACCGGCTCCACTGACCACTATACCGGCTCCACTGACCACTATACCGGCTGTTTCTGTACCACTATACCGGCTGTTGCTGTACCACTATACCGGCTCCACTGACCACTATACCGGCTGTTGCTGTACCACTATACCGGCTGTTGCTGTACCACTATACCGGCTGTTGCTGTACCACTATACCGGCTCCACTGACCACTCTACCGGCTGTTGCTGTACCACTATACCGGCTGTGGCTGTACCACTATACCGGCTCCACTGACTTCTATACCGGCTGTTGCTGTACCAATATACCGGCTGTTGCTGTACCACTATACCGGCTGTTGCTGTACCACTATACTGGCTGTTGCATACCACTATACCGGCTGTTGCTGTACCACTATACCGGCTGTTGCTGTACCACTATACCGGCTCCACTGACCACTATACCGGCTGTTGCATACCACTATACTGGCTGTTGCATACCACTATACCGGCTGTTGCTGTACCACTATACCGGCTGTTGCTGTACCACTATACCGGCTCCACTGACCACTATACCGGCTATTGCTGTACCACTATACCGGCTGTTGCATACCACTATACTGGCTGTTGCTGTACCACTATACCGGCTGTTGCCGTACCACTATACCGGCTGTTGCTGTACCACTATACCGGCTGTTGCTGTACCACTATACCGGCTGTTGCTGTACCACTATACCGGCTGTTCCTGTACCACTATACCCGCAGCACTGACCATTAAACCGGCTGTTGATGTACCACTATACCGGCTGTTGCTGTACCACTATACCGGCTGTTGCTGTACCACTATACCGGCTGTTGCTGTACCACTATACCCGCTCCACTGACCACTATACCGGCTGTTGCTGTACCACTATACCGGCTCCACTGGCCACTATACCGGCTGTTGCTGTACCACTATACCGGCTGTTGCTGTACCACTATACCGGCTGTTGCTGTACCACTATACCGGCTGTTGCTGTACCACTATACCTGCTGTTACTGTACCACTATACCGGCTGTTGCTGTACCACTATACTGGCTGTTGCTGTACCACTATACCGGCTGTTGCTGTACCACTATACCCGCTCCACTGACCACTATACCGGCTGTTGCTGTACCACTATACCGGCTGTTGCTGTCCCACTATACCGGTTGTTGCTGTACCACTATACCGGCTGTTGCTGTACCACTATACCGGCTGTTGCTGTACCACTATACCGGCTGTTCCTGTACCACTATACTTGCTCCACTGACCTCTATACCGGCTGTTGCTGTACCACTATACCGGCTGTTGCTGTACCACTATACCGGCTCCACTGGCCACTATACCGGCTATTGCTGTACCACTATACCGGCTGTTGCTGTACCACTATACCGGCTCCACTGGCCACTATACCTGCTGTTGCTGTACCACTATACCGGCTGTTGCTGTACCACTATACCGGCTGTAGCTGTACCACTATACCGGCTCCACTGACCACTATACCGGCTGTTGCATACCACTATACCGGTTGTTGCATACCACTATACCGGCTGTTGCTGTACCACTATACCGGCTGTTGCTGTACCACTATACCGGCTGTTGCTGTACCACTATACCGGCTGTTGCTGTACCACTATACCGGCTCCACTGACCACTATACCGGCTGTTGCTGTACCACTATACCGGCTGTTGCTGTACCACTATAGCGGCTGTTGCTGTACCACTATACTAGCTGTTGCTGTACCACTATACCGGCTCCACTGACCACTATACCGGCTGTTGCTGTACCACTATACCGGCTCCACTGACCACTATACCGGCTGTTGCTGTACCACTATACCGGCTGTTGCATACCACTATACCGGTTGTTGCTGTACCACTATACCGGCTGTTGCTGTACCACTATACCGGCTGTTGCTGTACCACTATACCGGCTGTTGCTGTACCACTATACCGGCTGTTGCTGTACCACTATACCGGCTGTTGCTGTACCACTATACCGGCTCCACTGACCACTATACCGCCTGTTGCTGTACCACTATACCGGCTGTTGCTGTACCACTATACCGGCTCCACTGACCACTATACCGGCTCCACTGACCACTATACCGGCTGTTGTTGTACCACTATACCGGCTGTTGCTGTACCACTATACCGGCTCCACTGACCACTATACCGGCTCCACTGACCACTATACCGGTTCCACTGACCACTATACCGGCTGTTTCTGTACCATTATACCGGCTTTTGCTGTACCACTATACCGGCTCCACTGACCACTATACCGGCTGTTGCTGTACCACTATACCGGCTGTTGCTGTACCACTATACCGGCTGTTGCTGTACCACTATACCGGCTGTTGCTGTACCACTATACCGGCTCCACCGACCACTATACCGGCTGTTGCTGTACCACTATACCGGCTGTTGCTGTACCACTATACCGGCTCCACTGACCACTATACCGGCTGTTGTTGTACCACTATACCGGCTGTTGCTGTACCACTATACCGGCTCCACTGACCACTATACCGGCTCCACTGACCACTATACCGGCTGTTTCTGTACCACTATACCGGCTGTTGCTGTACCACTATACCGGCTCCACTGGCCACTATACCGGCTGTTGCTGTACCACTATACCGGCTCCACTGACCACTTTACTGGCTGTTGCTGTACCACTATACCGGCTGTTGCTGTACCACTATACCGGCTGTTGCTGAACCACTATACCGGCTGTTGCTGTACCACTATACCGGCTGTTGCATACCACTATACCGGCTGTTGCTGTACCACTATACCGGCTGTTGATGTACCACTATACCGGCTCCACTGACCACTATACCGGCTGTTGCTGTACCACTATACTGGCTGTTGCATACCACTATACTGACTGTTGCTGTACCACTATACCGGCTGTTGCCGTACCACTATACCGGCTGTTGCTGTACCACTATACCGGCTGTTGCTGTACCACTATACCGGCTCCACTGACCACTATACCGGCTCCACTGACCACTATACCGGCTCCACTGACCACTATACCGGCTGTTTCTGTACCATTATACCGGCTTTTGCTGTACCACTATACCGGCTCCACTGACCACTATACCGGCTGTTGCTGTACCACTATACCGGCTGTTGCTGTACCACTATACCGGCTGTTGCTGTACCACTATACCGGCTCCACCGACCCCTATACCGGCTGTTGCTGTACCACTATACCGGCTGTGGCTGTACCACTATACCGGCTCCACTGACTTCTATACCGGCTGTTGCTGTACCAATATACCGGCTGTTGCTGTACCACTATACCGGCTGTTGCTGTACCACTATACCGGCTGTTGCATACCACTATACCGGCTGTTGCTGTACCACTATACCGGCTGTTGCTGTACCACTATACCGGCTCCACTGACCACTATACCGGCTGTTTCTGTACCACTATACCGGCTGTTGCTGTACCACTATACCGGCTCCACTGACCACTATACCGGCTGATGCTGTACCACTATACCGGCTCCACTAACCACTATACCGGCTGTTGCTGTACCACTATACCGGCTGTTGCTGTACCACTATACCAGCTGTTGCTGTACCACTATACCGGCTGTTGCTGTACCACTATACCGGCTCCACTGACCACTATACCGGCTCCACTGACCACTATACCGGCTCCACTGACCACTATACCGGCTGTTTCTGTACCACTATACCGGCTGTTGCTGTACCACTATACCGGCTCCACTGACCACTATACCGGCTGTTGCTGTACCACTATACCGGCTGTTGCTGTACCACTATACCGGCTGTTGCTGTACCACTATACCGGCTCCACTGACCACTATACCGGCTGTTGCTGTACCACTATACCGGCTGTGGCTGTACCACTATACCGGCTCCACTGACTTCTATACCGGCTGTTGCTGTACCAATATACCGGCTGTTGCTGTACCACTATACCGGCTGTTGCTGTACCACTATACTGGCTGTTGCATACCACTATACCGGCTGTTGCTGTACCACTATACCGGCTGTTGCTGTACCACTATACCGGCTCCACTGACCACTATACCGGCTGTTGCATACCACTATACTGGCTGTTGCATACCACTATACCGGCTGTTGCTGTACCACTATACCGGCTGTTGCTGTACCACTATACCGGCTCCACTGACCACTATACCGGCTGTTGCTGTACCACTATACCGGCTGTTGCATACCACTATACTGGCTGTTGCTGTACCACTATACCGGCTGTTGCCGTACCACTATACCGGCTGTTGCTGTACCACTATACCGGCTGTTGCTGTACCACTATACCCGCTCCACTGACCACTATACCGGCTGTTGCTGTACCACTATACCGGCTCCACTGGCCACTATACCGACTGTTGCTGTACCACTATACCGGCTGTTGCTGTACCACTATACCGGCTGTTGCTGTACCACTATACCGGCTGTAGCTGTACCACTATACCGGCTGTTCCTGTACCACTATACCCGCAGCACTGACCATTAAACCGGCTGTTGATGTACCACTATACCGGCTGTTGCTGTACCACTATACCGGCTGTTGCTGTACCACTATACCGGCTGTTGCTGTACCACTATACCCGCTCCACTGACCACTATACCGGCTGTTGCTGTACCACTATACCGGCTCCACTGGCCACTATACCGGCTGTTGCTGTACCACTATACCGGCTGTTGCTGTACCACTATACCGGCTGTTGCTGTACCACTATACCGGCTCCACTGGCCACTATACCGGCTGTTGCCGAACCACTATACCAGCTGTTGCTGTACCACTATACCGGCTGTTGCTGTACCACTATACCGGCTGTTGCTGTACCACTATACCTGCTGTTACTGTACCACTATACCGGCTGTTGCTGTACCACTATACTGGTTGTTGCTGTACCACTATACCGGCTGTTGCTGTACCACTATACCGGCTGTTGCTGTACCACTATACCGGCTGTTGCTGTACCACTATACCGGCTCCACTGGCCACTATACCGACTGTTGCTGTACCACTATACCGGCTGTTGCTGTACCACTATACCGGCTGTTGCTGTACCACTATACCGGCTGTAGCTGTACCACTATACCGGCTGTTCCTGTACCACTATACCCGCAGCACTGACCATTAAACCGGCTGTTGATGTACCACTATACCGGCTGTTGCTGTACCACTATACCGGCTGTTGCTGTACCACTATACCGGCTGTTGCTGTACCACTATACCCGCTCCACTGACCACTATACCGGCTGTTGCTGTACCACTATACCGGCTCCACTGGCCACTATACCGGCTGTTGCTGTACCACTATACCGGCTGTTGCTGTACCACTATACCGGCTGTTGCTGTACCACTATACCGGCTCCACTGGCCACTATACCGGCTGTTGCCGAACCACTATACCAGCTGTTGCTGTACCACTATACCGGCTGTTGCTGTACCACTATACCGGCTGTTGCTGTACCACTATACCTGCTGTTACTGTACCACTATACCGGCTGTTGCTGTACCACTATACTGGTTGTTGCTGTACCACTATACCGGCTGTTGCTGTACCACTATACCGGCTGTTGCTGTACCACTATACCGGCTGTTGCTGTACCACTATACCCGCTCCACTGACCACTATACCGGCTGTTGCTGTACCACTATACCGGCTGTTGCTGTCCCACTATACCGGTTGTTGCTGTACCACTATACCGGCTGTTGCTGTACCACTATACCGGCTGTTGCTGTACCACTATACCGGCTGTTCCTGTACCACTATACTTGCTCCACTGACCTCTATACCGGCTGTTGCTGTACCACTATACCGGCTGTTGCTGTACCACTATACCGGCTCCACTGGCCACTATACCGGCTATTGCTGTACCACTATACCGGCTGTTGCTGTACCACTATACCGGCTCCACTGGCCACTATACCTGCTGTTGCTGTACCACTATACCGGCTGTTGCTGTACCACTATACCGGCTGTAGCTGTACCACTATACCGGCTGTTGCTGTACCACTATACCCGCTCCACTGACCACTATACCGGCTGTTGCTGTACCACTATACCGGCTGTTGCTGTACCACTATACCCGCTCCACTCACCACTATACCGGCTGTTGCTGTACGACTATACCGGCTCCACTGGCCACTATACCGGCTGTTGCTGTACCACTATACCGGCTGTTGTTGTACCACTATACCGGCTGTTGCTGTACCACTATACCAGCTGTTGCTGTACCACTATACCGGCTCCACTGACCACTATACCGGCTATTGCTGTACCACTATACCGGCTGTTGCTGTACCACTTACCGGCTGTTGCTGTACCACTATACCGGCTGTTGCTGTAAGACTATACCTGCTCCAATGACCACTATAGCGGCTGTTGCTGTACCACTATACCGGCTGTTGCTGTACCACTATACCGGCTGTTGCTGTGCCACTATACCGGCTGTTGCTGTACGACTATACCGGCTCCACTGACCACTATACCGGCTGTTGCTGTACCACTATACCGGCTGTTGCTGTACCACTATACCGGCTGTTGCTGTACCACTATACCGGCTGTTGCTGTACCACTATACCGGCTTTTGCTGTACCACTATACCGGCTGTTGCTGTACCACTATACCGGCTGTTGCTGTACCACTATACCGGCTGTTGCTGTACCACTTTACCGGCTGTTGCTGTACCACTATACCGGCTGTTGCTGTACCACTATACCGGCTCCACTGACCACTATACCGGCTGTTGCTGTACCACTATACCGGCTCCACTGACCACTATACCGGCTCCACTGACCACTATACCGGCTCCACTGACCACTATACCGGCTGTTGCTGTACCACTATACCGGCTGTTGCTGTACCACTATACCGGCTCCACTGACCACTATACCGGCTCCACTGACCACTATACCGGTTCCACTGACCACTATACCGGGTGTTTCTGTACCATTATACCGGCTTTTGCTGTACCACTATACCGGCTCCACTGACCACTATACCGGCTGTTGCTGTACCACTATACCGGCTGTTGCTGTACCACTATACCGGCTGTTGCTGTACCACTATACCGGCTGTTGCTGTACCACTATACCGGCTGTTGCTGTACCACTATACCGGCTCCACCGACCACTATACCGGCTGTTGCTGTACCACTATACCGGCTCCACTGACCACTATACCGGCTGTTGCTGTACCACTATACCGGCTGTTGCTGTACCACTATACCGGCTGTTGCTGAACCACTATACCGGCTGTTGCTGTACCACTATACCGGCTGTTGCATACCACTATACCGGCTGTTGCTGTACCACTATACCGGCTGTTGATGTACCACTATACCGGCTCCACTGACCACTATACCGGCTGTTGCTGTACCACTATACCGGCTGTTGCATACCACTATACTGACTGTTGCTGTACCACTATACCCTCTGTTGCCGTACCACTATACCGGCTGTTGCTGTACCACTATACCGGCTGTTGCTGTACCACTATACCGGCTCCACTGACCACTATACCGGCTCCACTGACCACTATACCGGCTCCACTGACCATATACCGGCTGTTTCTGTACCATTATACCGGCTTTTGCTGTACCACTATACCGGCTCCACTGACCACTATACCGGCTGTTGCTGTACCACTATACCGGCTGTTGCTGTACCACTATACCGGCTGTTGCTGTACCACTATACCGGCTGTTGCTGTACCACTATACCGGCTCCACCGACCACTATACCGGCTGTTGCTGTACCACTATACCGGCTGTGGCTGTACCACTATACCGGCTCCACTGACTTCTATACCGGCTGTTGCTGTACCAATATACCGGCTGTTGCTGTACCACTATACCGGCTGTTGCTGTACCACTATACCGGCTGTTGCATACCACTATACCGGCTGTTGCTGTACCACTATACCGGCTGTTGCTGTACCACTATACCGGCTCCACTGACCACTATACCGGCTGTTTCTGTACCACTATACCGGCTGTTGCTGTACCACTATACCGGCTCCACTGACCACTATACCGGCTGATGCTGTACCACTATACCGGCTCCACTAACCACTATACCGGCTGCTGCTGTACCACTATACCGGCTGTTGCTGTACCACTATACCAGCTGTTGCTGTACCACTATACCGGCTGTTGCTGTACCACTATACCGGCTCCACTGACCACTATACCGGCTCCACTGACCACTATACCGGCTCCACTGACCACTATACCGGCTGTTTCTGTACCACTATACCGGCTGTTGCTGTACCACTATACCGGCTCCACTGACCACTATACCGGCTGTTGCTGTACCACTATACCGGCTGTTGCTGTACCACTATACCGGCTGTTGCTGTACCACTATACCGGCTCCACTGACCACTATACCGGCTGTTGCTGTACCACTATACCGGCTGTGGCTGTACCACTATACCGGCTCCACTGACTTTTATACCGGCTGTTCCTGTACCAATATACCGGCTGTTGCTGTACCACTATACCGGCTGTTGCTGTACCACTATACTGGCTGTTGCATACCACTATACCGGCTGTTGCTGTACCACTATACCGGCTGTTGCTGTACCACTATACCGGCTCCACCGACCACTATACCGGCTGTTGCATACCACTATACTGGCTGTTGCATACCACTATACCGGCTGTTGCTGTACCACTATACCGGCTGTTGCTGTACCACTATACCGGCTCCACTGACCACTATACCGGCTGTTGCTGTACCACTATACCGGCTGTTGCATACCACTATACTGGCTGTTGCTGTACCACTATACCGGCTGTTGCCGTACCACTATACCGGCTGTTGCTGTACCACTATACCGGCTGTTGCTGTACCACTATACCCGCTCCACTGACCACTATACCGGCTGTTGCTGTACCACTATACCGGCTCCACTGGCCACTATACCGGCTGTTGCTGTACCACTATACCGGCTGTTGCTGTACCACTGTACCGGCTGTTGCTGTACCACTATACCGGCTGTTCCTGTACCACTATACCCGCAGCACTGACCATTAAACCGGCTGTTGATGTACCACTATACCGGCTGTTGCTGTACCACTATACCGGCTGTTGCTGTACCACTATACCGGCTGTTGCTGTACCACTATACCCGCTCCACTGACCACTATACCGGCTGTTGCTGTACCACTATACCGGCTCCACTGACCACTATACCGGCTGTTGCTGTACCACTATACCGGCTGTTGCTGTACCACTATACCGGCTGTTGCTGTACCACTATACCGGCTCCACCGACCCCTATACCGGCTGTTGCTGTACCACTATACCGGCTGTGGCTGTACCACTATACCGGCTCCACTGACTTCTATACCGGCTGTTGCTGTACCAATATACCGGCTGTTGCTGTACCACTATACCGGCTGTTGCTGTACCACTATACCGGCTGTTGCATACCACTATACCGGCTGTTGCTGTACCACTATACCGGCTGTTGCTGTACCACTATACCGGCTCCACTGACCACTATACCGGCTGTTTCTGTACCACTATACCGGCTGTTGCTGTACCACTATACCGGCTCCACTGACCACTATACCGGCTGATGCTGTACCACTATACCGGCTCCACTAACCACTATACCGGCTGTTGCTGTACCACTATACCGGCTGTTGCTGTACCACTATACCAGCTGTTGCTGTACCACTATACCGGCTGTTGTTGTACCACTATACCGGCTCCACTGACCACTATACCGGCTCCACTGACCACTATACCGGCTGTTTCTGTACCACTATACCGGCTGTTGCTGTACCACTATACCGGCTCCACTGACCACTATACCGGCTGTTGCTGTACCACTATACCGGCTGTTGCTGTACCACTATACCGGCTCCACTGACCACTCTACCGGCTGTTGCTGTACCACTATACCGGCTGTGGCTGTACCACTATACCGGCTCCACTGACTTCTATACCGGCTGTTGCTGTACCAATATACCGGCTGTTGCTGTACCACTATACCGGCTGTTGCTGTACCACTATACTGGCTGTTGCATACCACTATACCGGCTGTTGCTGTACCACTATACCGGCTGTTGCTGTACCACTATACCGGCTCCACTGACCACTATACCGGCTGTTGCATACCACTATACTGGCTGTTGCATACCACTATACCGGCTGTTGCTGTACCACTATACCGGCTGTTGCTGTACCACTATACCGGCTCCACTGACCACTATACCGGCTATTGCTGTACCACTATACCGGCTGTTGCATACCACTATACTGGCTGTTGCTGTACCACTATACCGGCTGTTGCCGTACCACTATACCGGCTGTTGCTGTACCACTATACCGGCTGTTGCTGTACCACTATACCGGCTGTTGCTGTACCACTATACCGGCTGTTCCTGTACCACTATACCCGCAGCACTGACCATTAAACCGGCTGTTGCTGTACCACTATACCCGCTCCACTGACCACTATACCGGCTGTTGCTGTACCACTATACCGGCTCCACTGGCCACTATACCGGCTGTTGCTGTACCACTATACCGGCTGTTGCTGTACCACTATACCGGCTGTTGCTGTACCACTATACCGGCTGTTGCTGTACCACTATACCTGCTGTTACTGTACCACTATACCGGCTGTTGCTGTACCACTATACTGGCTGTTGCTGTACCACTATACCGGCTGTTGCTGTACCACTATACCCGCTCCACTGACCACTATACCGGCTGTTGCTGTACCACTATACCGGCTGTTGCTGTCCCACTATACCGGTTGTTGCTGTACCACTATACCGGCTGTTGCTGTACCACTATACCGGCTGTTGCTGTACCACTATACCGGCTGTTCCTGTACCACTATACTTGCTCCACTGACCTCTATACCGGCTGTTGCTGTACCACTATACCGGCTGTTGCTGTACCACTATACCGGCTCCACTGGCCACTATACCGGCTATTGCTGTACCACTATACCGGCTGTTGCTGTACCACTATACCGGCTCCACTGGCCACTATACCTGCTGTTGCTGTACCACTATACCGGCTGTTGCTGTACCACTATACCGGCTGTAGCTGTACCACTATACCGGCTGTTGCTGTACCACTATACCCGCTCCACTGACCACTATACCGGCTGTTGCTGTACCACTATACCGGCTGTTGCTGTACCACTATACCCGCTCCACTCACCACTATACCGGCTGTTGCTGTACGACTATACCGGCTCCACTGGCCACTATACCGGCTGTTGCTGTACCACTATACCGGCTGTTGTTGTACCACTATACCGGCTGTTGCTGTACCACTATACCAGCTGTTGCTGTACCACTATACCGGCTCCACTGACCACTATACCGGCTATTGCTGTACCACTATACCGGCTGTTGCTGTACCACTTACCGGCTGTTGCTGTACCACTATACCGGCTGTTGCTGTAAGACTATACCTGCTCCAATGACCACTATAGCGGCTGTTGCTGTACCACTATACCGGCTGTTGCTGTACCACTATACCGGCTGTTGCTGTGCCACTATACCGGCTGTTGCTGTACGACTATACCGGCTCCACTGACCACTATACCGGCTGTTGCTGTACCACTATACCGGCTGTTGCTGTACCACTATACCGGCTGTTGCTGTACCACTATACCGGCTGTTGCTGTACCACTATACCGGCTTTTGCTGTACCACTATACCGGCTGTTGCTGTACCACTATACCGGCTGTTGCTGTACCACTATACCGGCTGTTGCTGTACCACTTTACCGGCTGTTGCTGTACCACTATACCGGCTGTTGCTGTACCACTATACCGGCTCCACTGACCACTATACCGGCTGTTGCTGTACCACTATACCGGCTCCACTGACCACTATACCGGCTCCACTGACCACTATACCGGCTCCACTGACCACTATACCGGCTGTTGCTGTACCACTATACCGGCTGTTGCTGTACCACTATACCGGCTCCACTGACCACTATACCGGCTCCACTGACCACTATACCGGTTCCACTGACCACTATACCGGGTGTTTCTGTACCATTATACCGGCTTTTGCTGTGACACTATACCGGCTCCACTGACCACTATACCGGCTGTTGCTGTACCACTATACCGGCTGTTGCTGTACCACTATACCGGCTGTTGCTGTACCACTATACCGGCTGTTGCTGTACCACTATACCGGCTCCACCGACCACTATACCGGCTGTTGCTGTACCACTATACCGGCTCCACTGACCACTATACCGGCTGTTGCTGTACCACTATACCGGCTGTTGCTGTACCACTATACCGGCTGTTGCTGAACCACTATACCGGCTGTTGCTGTACCACTATACCGGCTGTTGCATACCACTATACCGGCTGTTGCTGTACCACTATACCGGCTGTTGATGTACCACTATACCGGCTCCACTGACCACTATACCGGCTGTTGCTGTACCACTATACCGGCTGTTGCATACCACTATACTGACTGTTGCTGTACCACTATACCCTCTGTTGCCGTACCACTATACCGGCTGTTGCTGTACCACTATACCGGCTGTTGCTGTACCACTATACCGGCTCCACTGACCACTATACCGGCTCCACTGACCACTATACCGGCTCCACTGACCATATACCGGCTGTTTCTGTACCATTATACCGGCTTTTGCTGTACCACTATACCGGCTCCACTGACCACTATACCGGCTGTTGCTGTACCACTATACCGGCTGTTGCTGTACCACTATACCGGCTGTTGCTGTACCACTATACCGGCTGTTGCTGTACCACTATACCGGCTCCACCGACCACTATACCGGCTGTTGCTGTACCACTATACCGGCTGTGGCTGTACCACTATACCGGCTCCACTGACTTCTATACCGGCTGTTGCTGTACCAATATACCGGCTGTTGCTGTACCACTATACCGGCTGTTGCTGTACCACTATACCGGCTGTTGCATACCACTATACCGGCTGTTGCTGTACCACTATACCGGCTGTTGCTGTACCACTATACCGGCTCCACTGACCACTATACCGGCTGTTTCTGTACCACTATACCGGCTGTTGCTGTACCACTATACCGGCTCCACTGACCACTATACCGGCTGATGCTGTAACACTATACCGGCTCCACTAACCACTATACCGGCTGCTGCTGTACCACTATACCGGCTGTTGCTGTACCACTATACCAGCTGTTGCTGTACCACTATACCGGCTGTTGCTGTACCACTATACCGGCTCCACTGACCACTATACCGGCTCCACTGACCACTATACCCGCTCCACTGACCACTATACCGGCTGTTTCTGTACCACTATACCGGCTGTTGCTGTACCACTATACCGGCTCCACTGACCATTAAACCGGCTGTTGATGTACCACTATACCGGCTGTTGCTGTACCACTATACCGGCTGTTGCTGTACCACTATACCGGCTGTTGCTGTACCACTATACCCGCTCCACTGACCACTATACCGGCTGTTGCTGTACCACTATACCGGCTCCACTGATTACTATACCGGCTGTTGCTGTACCACTATACCGGCTGTTGCTGTACCACTATACCGGCTGTTGCTGTACCACTATACCGGCTCCACCGACCCCTATACCGGCTGTTGCTGTACCACTATACCGGCTGTGGCTGTACCACTATACCGGCTCCACTGACTTCTATACCGGCTGTTGCTGTACCAATATACCGGCTGTTGCTGTACCACTATACCGGCTGTTGCTGTACCACTATACCGGCTGTTGCATACCACTATACCGGCTGTTGCTGTACCACTATACCGGCTGTTGCTGTACCACTATACCGGCTCCACTGACCACTATACCGGCTGTTTCTGTACCACTATACCGGCTGTTGCTGTACCACTATACCGGCTCCACTGACCACTATACCGGCTGATGCTGTACCACTATACCGGCTCCACTAACCACTATACCGGCTGTTGCTGTACCACTATACCGGCTGTTGCTGTACCACTATACCAGCTGTTGCTGTACCACTATACCGGCTGTTGCTGTACCACTATACCGGCTCCACTGACCACTATACCGGCTCCACTGACCACTATACCGGCTCCACTGACCACTATACCGGCTGTTTCTGTACCACTATACCGGCTGTTGCTGTACCACTATACCGGCTCCACTGACCACTATACCGGCTGTTGCTGTACCACTATACCGGCTGTTGCTGTACCACTATACCGGCTGTTGCTGTACCACTATACCGGCTCCACTGACCACTATACCGGCTGTTGCTGTACCACTATACCGGCTGTGGCTGTACCACTATACCGGCTCCACTGACTTCTATACCGGCTGTTGCTGTACCAATATACCGGCTGTTGCTGTACCACTATACCGGCTGTTGCTGTACCACTATACTGGCTGTTGCATACCACTATACCGGCTGTTGCTGTACCACTATACCGGCTGTTGCTGTACCACTATACCGGCTCCACTGACCACTATACCGGCTGTTGCATACCACTATACTGGCTGTTGCATACCACTATACCGGCTGTTGCTGTACCACTATACCGGCTGTTGCTGTACCACTATACCGGCTGTTGCTGTACCACTATACCGGCTCCACCGACCACTATACCGGCTGTTGCTGTACCACTATACCGGCTCCACTGACCACTATACCGGCTGTTGCTGTACCACTATACCGGCTGTTGCTGTACCACTATACCGGCTGTTGCTGAACCACTATACCGGCTGTTGCTGTACCACTATACCGGCTGTTGCATACCACTATACCGGCTGTTGCTGTACCACTATACCGGCTGTTGATGTACCACTATACCGGCTCCACTGACCACTATACCGGCTGTTGCTGTACCACTATACCGGCTGTTGCATACCACTATACTGACTGTTGCTGTACCACTATACCCTCTGTTGCCGTACCACTATACCGGCTGTTGCTGTACCACTATACCGGCTGTTGCTGTACCACTATACCGGCTCCACTGACCACTATACCGGCTCCACTGACCACTATACCGGCTCCACTGACCATATACCGGCTGTTTCTGTACCATTATACCGGCTTTTGCTGTACCACTATACCGGCTCCACTGACCACTATACCGGCTGTTGCTGTACCACTATACCGGCTGTTGCTGTACCACTATACCGGCTGTTGCTGTACCACTATACCGGCTGTTGCTGTACCACTATACCGGCTCCACCGACCACTATACCGGCTGTTGCTGTACCACTATACCGGCTGTGGCTGTACCACTATACCGGCTCCACTGACTTCTATACCGGCTGTTGCTGTACCAATATACCGGCTGTTGCTGTACCACTATACCGGCTGTTGCTGTACCACTATACCGGCTGTTGCATACCACTATACCGGCTGTTGCTGTACCACTATACCGGCTGTTGCTGTACCACTATACCGGCTCCACTGACCACTATACCGGCTGTTTCTGTACCACTATACCGGCTGTTGCTGTACCACTATACCGGCTCCACTGACCACTATACCGGCTGATGCTGTACCACTATACCGGCTCCACTAACCACTATACCGGCTGCTGCTGTACCACTATACCGGCTGTTGCTGTACCACTATACCAGCTGTTGCTGTACCACTATACCGGCTGTTGCTGTTCCACTATACCGGCTCCACTGACCACTATACCGGCTCCACTGACCACTATACCGGCTCCACTGACCACTATACCGGCTGTTTCTGTACCACTATACCGGCTGTTGCTGTACCACTATACCGGCTCCACTGACCACTATACCGGCTGTTGCTGTACCACTATACCGGCTGTTGCTGTACCACTATACCGGCTGTTGCTGTACCACTATACCGGCTCCACTGACCACTATACCGGCTGTTGCTGTACCACTATACCGGCTGTGGCTGTACCACTATACCGGCTCCACTGACTTTTATACCGGCTGTTCCTGTACCAATATACCGGCTGTTGCTGTACCACTATACCGGCTGTTGCTGTACCACTATACTGGCTGTTGCATACCACTATACCGGCTGTTGCTGTACCACTATACCGGCTGTTGCTGTACCACTATACCGGCTCCACCGACCACTATACCGGCTGTTGCATACCACTATACTGGCTGTTGCATACCACTATACCGGCTGTTGCTGTACCACTATACCGGCTGTTGCTGTACCACTATACCGGCTCCACTGACCACTATACCGGCTGTTGCTGTACCACTATACCGGCTGTTGCATACCACTATACTGGCTGTTGCTGTACCACTATACCGGCTGTTGCCGTACCACTATACCGGCTGTTGCTGTACCACTATACCGGCTGTTGCTGTACCACTATACCCGCTCCACTGACCACTATACCGGCTGTTGCTGTACCACTATACCGGCTCCACTGGCCACTATACCGGCTGTTGCTGTACCACTATACCGGCTGTTGCTGTACCACTGTACCGGCTGTTGCTGTACCACTATACCGGCTGTTCCTGTACCACTATACCCGCAGCACTGACCATTAAACCGGCTGTTGATGTACCACTATACCGGCTGTTGCTGTACCACTATACCGGCTGTTGCTGTACCACTATACCGGCTGTTGCTGTACCACTATACCCGCTCCACTGACCACTATACCGGCTGTTGCTGTACCACTATACCGGCTCCACTGACCACTATACCGGCTGTTGCTGTACCACTATACCGGCTGTTGCTGTACCACTATACCGGCTGTTGCTGTACCACTATACCGGCTCCACCGACCCCTATACCGGCTGTTGCTGTACCACTATACCGGCTGTGGCTGTACCACTATACCGGCTCCACTGACTTCTATACCGGCTGTTGCTGTACCAATATACCGGCTGTTGCTGTACCACTATACCGGCTGTTGCTGTACCACTATACCGGCTGTTGCATACCACTATACCGGCTGTTGCTGTACCACTATACCGGCTGTTGCTGTACCACTATACCGGCTCCACTGACCACTATACCGGCTGTTTCTGTACCACTATACCGGCTGTTGCTGTACCACTATACCGGCTCCACTGACCACTATACCGGCTGATGCTGTACCACTATACCGGCTCCACTAACCACTATACCGGCTGTTGCTGTACCACTATACCGGCTGTTGCTGTACCACTATACCAGCTGTTGCTGTACCACTATACCGGCTGTTGCTGTACCACTATACCGGCTCCACTGACCACTATACCGGCTCCACTGACCACTATACCGGCTGTTTCTGTACCACTATACCGGCTGTTGCTGTACCACTATACCGGCTCCACTGACCACTATACCGGCTGTTGCTGTACCACTATACCGGCTGTTGCTGTACCACTATACCGGCTGTTGCTGTACCACTATACCGGCTCCACTGACCACTCTACCGGCTGTTGCTGTACCACTATACCGGCTGTGGCTGTACCACTATACCGGCTCCACTGACTTCTATACCGGCTGTTGCTGTACCAATATACCGGCTGTTGCTGTACCACTATACCGGCTGTTGCTGTACCACTATACTGGCTGTTGCATACCACTATACCGGCTGTTGCTGTACCACTATACCGGCTGTTGCTGTACCACTATACCGGCTCCACTGACCACTATACCGGCTGTTGCATACCACTATACTGGCTGTTGCATACCACTATACCGGCTGTTGCTGTACCACTATACCGGCTGTTGCTGTACCACTATACCGGCTCCACTGACCACTATACCGGCTATTGCTGTACCACTATACCGGCTGTTGCATACCACTATACTGGCTGTTGCTGTACCACTATACCGGCTGTTGCCGTACCACTATACCGGCTGTTGCTGTACCACTATACCGGCTGTTGCTGTACCACTATACCGGCTGTTGCTGTACCACTATACCGGCTGTTCCTGTACCACTATACCCGCAGCACTGACCATTAAACCGGCTGTTGATGTACCACTATACCGGCTGTTGCTGTACCACTATACCGGCTGTTGCTGTACCACTATACCGGCTGTTGCTGTACCACTATACCCGCTCCACTGACCACTATACCGGCTGTTGCTGTACCACTATACCGGCTCCACTGGCCACTATACCGGCTGTTGCTGTACCACTATACCGGCTGTTGCTGTACCACTATACCGGCTGTTGCTGTACCACTATACCGGCTGTTGCTGTACCACTATACCTGCTGTTACTGTACCACTATACCGGCTGTTGCTGTACCACTATACTGGCTGTTGCTGTACCACTATACCGGCTGTTGCTGTACCACTATACCGGCTGTTGCTGTACCACTATACCGGCTGTTTCTGTACCACTATACCCGCTCCACTGACCACTATACCGGCTGTTGCTGTACCACTATACCGGCTGTTGCTGTCCCACTATACCGGTTGTTGCTGTACCACTATACCGGCTGTTGCTGTACCACTATACCGGCTGTTGCTGTACCACTATACCGGCTGTTCCTGTACCACTATACTTGCTCCACTGACCTCTATACCGGCTGTTGCTGTACCACTATACCGGCTGTTGCTGTACCACTATACCGGCTCCACTGGCCACTATACCGGCTATTGCTGTACCACTATACCGGCTGTTGCTGTACCACTATACCGGCTCCACTGGCCACTATACCTGCTGTTGCTGTACCACTATACCGGCTGTTGCTGTACCACTATACCGGCTGTAGCTGTACCACTATACCGGCTGTTGCTGTACCACTATACCCGCTCCACTGACCACTATACCGGCTGTTGCTGTACCACTATACCGGCTGTTGCTGTACCACTATACCCGCTCCACTCACCACTATACCGGCTGTTGCTGTACGACTATACCGGCTCCACTGGCCACTATACCGGCTGTTGCTGTACCACTATACCGGCTGTTGTTGTACCACTATACCGGCTGTTGCTGTACCACTATACCAGCTGTTGCTGTACCACTATACCGGCTCCACTGACCACTATACCGGCTATTGCTGTACCACTATACCGGCTGTTGCTGTACCACTTACCGGCTGTTGCTGTACCACTATACCGGCTGTTGCTGTAAGACTATACCTGCTCCAATGACCACTATAGCGGCTGTTGCTGTACCACTATACCGGCTGTTGCTGTACCACTATACCGGCTGTTGCTGTGCCACTATACCGGCTGTTGCTGTACGACTATACCGGCTCCACTGACCACTATACCGGCTGTTGCTGTACCACTATACCGGCTGTTGCTGTACCACTATACCGGCTGTTGCTGTACCACTATACCGGCTGTTGCTGTACCACTATACCGGCTTTTGCTGTACCACTATACCGGCTGTTGCTGTACCACTATACCGGCTGTTGCTGTACCACTATACCGGCTGTTGCTGTACCACTTTACCGGCTGTTGCTGTACCACTATACCGGCTGTTGCTGTACCACTATACCGGCTCCACTGACCACTATACCGGCTGTTGCTGTACCACTATACCGGCTCCACTGACCACTATACCGGCTCCACTGACCACTATACCGGCTCCACTGACCACTATACCGGCTGTTGCTGTACCACTATACCGGCTGTTGCTGTACCACTATACTGGCTCCACTGACCACTATACCGGCTCCACTGACCACTATACCGGTTCCACTGACCACTATACCGGGTGTTTCTGTACCATTATACCGGCTTTTGCTGTGACACTATACCGGCTCCACTGACCACTATACCGGCTGTTGCTGTACCACTATACCGGCTGTTGCTGTACCACTATACCGGCTGTTGCTGTACCACTATACCGGCTGTTGCTGTACCACTATACCGGCTCCACCGACCACTATACCGGCTGTTGCTGTACCACTATACCGGCTCCACTGACCACTATACCGGCTGTTGCTGTACCACTATACCGGCTGTTGCTGTACCACTATACCGGCTGTTGCTGAACCACTATACCGGCTGTTGCTGTACCACTATACCGGCTGTTGCTGTACCACTATACCGGCTCCACCGACCCCTATACCGGCTGTTGCTGTACCACTATACCGGCTGTGGCTGTACCACTATACCGGCTCCACTGACTTCTATACCGGCTGTTGCTGTACCAATATACCGGCTGTTGCTGTACCACTATACCGGCTGTTGCTGTACCACTATACCGGCTGTTGCTGTACCACTATACTGGCTCCACTGACCACTATACCGGCTCCACTGACCACTATACCGGTTCCACTGACCACTATACCGGGTGTTTCTGTACCATTATACCGGCTTTTGCTGTGACACTATACCGGCTCCACTGACCACTATACCGGCTGTTGCTGTACCACTATACCGGCTGTTGCTGTACCACTATACCGGCTGTTGCTGTACCACTATACCGGCTGTTGCTGTACCACTATACCCGCTCCACTGACCACTATACCGGCTGTTGCTGTACCACTATACCGGCTCCACTGGCCACTATACCGGCTGTTGCTGTACCACTATACCGGCTGTTGCTGTACCACTGTACCGGCTGTTGCTGTACCACTATACCGGCTGTTCCTGTACCACTATACCCGCAGCACTGACCATTAAACCGGCTGTTGATGTACCACTATACCGGCTGTTGCTGTACCACTATACCGGCTGTTGCTGTACCACTATACCGGCTGTTGCTGTACCACTATACCCGCTCCACTGACCACTATACCGGCTGTTGCTGTACCACTATACCGGCTCCACTGACCACTATACCGGCTGTTGCTGTACCACTATACCGGCTGTTGCTGTACCACTATACCGGCTGTTGCTGTACCACTATACCGGCTCCACCGACCCCTATACCGGCTGTTGCTGTACCACTATACCGGCTGTGGCTGTACCACTATACCGGCTCCACTGACTTCTATACCGGCTGTTGCTGTACCAATATACCGGCTGTTGCTGTACCACTATACCGGCTGTTGCTGTACCACTATACCGGCTGTTGCATACCACTATACCGGCTGTTGCTGTACCACTATACCGGCTGTTGCTGTACCACTATACCGGCTCCACTGACCACTATACCGGCTGTTTCTGTACCACTATACCGGCTGTTGCTGTACCACTATACCGGCTCCACTGACCACTATACCGGCTGATGCTGTACCACTATACCGGCTCCACTAACCACTATACCGGCTGTTGCTGTACCACTATACCGGCTGTTGCTGTACCACTATACCAGCTGTTGCTGTACCACTATACCGGCTGTTGCTGTACCACTATACCGGCTCCACTGACCACTATACCGGCTCCACTGACCACTATACCGGCTGTTTCTGTACCACTATACCGGCTGTTGCTGTACCACTATACCGGCTCCACTGACCACTATACCGGCTGTTGCTGTACCACTATACCGGCTGTTGCTGTACCACTATACCGGCTGTTGCTGTACCACTATACCGGCTCCACTGACCACTCTACCGGCTGTTGCTGTACCACTATACCGGCTGTGGCTGTACCACTATACCGGCTCCACTGACTTCTATACCGGCTGTTGCTGTACCAATATACCGGCTGTTGCTGTACCACTATACCGGCTCCACTGACCACTCTACCGGCTGTTGCTGTACCACTATACCGGCTGTGGCTGTACCACTATACCGGCTCCACTGACTTCTATACCGGCTGTTGCTGTACCAATATACCGGCTGTTGCTGTACCACTATACCGGCTGTTGCTGTACCACTATACTGGCTGTTGCATACCACTATACCGGCTGTTGCTGTACCACTATACCGGCTGTTGCTGTACCACTATACCGGCTCCACTGACCACTATACCGGCTGTTGCATACCACTATACTGGCTGTTGCATACCACTATACCGGCTGTTGCTGTACCACTATACCGGCTGTTGCTGTACCACTATACCGGCTCCACTGACCACTATACCGGCTATTGCTGTACCACTATACCGGCTGTTGCATACCACTATACTGGCTGTTGCTGTACCACTATACCGGCTGTTGCCGTACCACTATACCGGCTGTTGCTGTACCACTATACCGGCTGTTGCTGTACCACTATACCGGCTGTTGCTGTACCACTATACCGGCTGTTCCTGTACCACTATACCCGCAGCACTGACCATTAAACCGGCTGTTGATGTACCACTATACCGGCTGTTGCTGTACCACTATACCGGCTGTTGCTGTACCACTATACCGGCTGTTGCTGTACCACTATACCCGCTCCACTGACCACTATACCGGCTGTTGCTGTACCACTATACCGGCTCCACTGGCCACTATACCGGCTGTTGCTGTACCACTATACCGGCTGTTGCTGTACCACTATACCGGCTGTTGCTGTACCACTATACCGGCTGTTGCTGTACCACTATACCTGCTGTTACTGTACCACTATACCGGCTGTTGCTGTACCACTATACTGGCTGTTGCTGTACCACTATACCGGCTGTTGCTGTACCACTATACCCGCTCCACTGACCACTATACCGGCTGTTGCTGTACCACTATACCGGCTGTTGCTGTCCCACTATACCGGTTGTTGCTGTACCACTATACCGGCTGTTGCTGTACCACTATACCGGCTGTTGCTGTACCACTATACCGGCTGTTCCTGTACCACTATACTTGCTCCACTGACCTCTATACCGGCTGTTGCTGTACCACTATACCGGCTGTTGCTGTACCACTATACCGGCTCCACTGGCCACTATACCGGCTATTGCTGTACCACTATACCGGCTGTTGCTGTACCACTATACCGGCTCCACTGGCCACTATACCTGCTGTTGCTGTACCACTATACCGGCTGTTGCTGTACCACTATACCGGCTGTAGCTGTACCACTATACCGGCTCCACTGACCACTATACCGGCTGTTGCATACCACTATACCGGTTGTTGCATACCACTATACCGGCTGTTGCTGTACCACTATACCGGCTGTTGCTGTACCACTATACCGGCTGTTGCTGTACCACTATACCGGCTGTTGCTGTACCACTATACCGGCTCCACTGACCACTATACCGGCTGTTGCTGTACCACTATACCGGCTGTTGCTGTACCACTATAGCGGCTGTTGCTGTACCACTATACTAGCTGTTGCTGTACCACTATACCGGCTCCACTGACCACTATACCGGCTGTTGCTGTACCACTATACCGGCTCCACTGACCACTATACCGGCTGTTGCTGTACCACTATACCGGCTGTTGCATACCACTATACCGGTTGTTGCTGTACCACTATACCGGCTGTTGCTGTACCACTATACCGGCTGTTGCTGTACCACTATACCGGCTGTTGCTGTACCACTATACCGGCTGTTGCTGTACCACTATACCGGCTGTTGCTGTACCACTATACCGGCTCCACTGACCACTATACCGCCTGTTGCTGTACCACTATACCGGCTGTTGCTGTACCACTATACCGGCTCCACTGACCACTATACCGGCTCCACTGACCACTATACCGGCTGTTGTTGTACCACTATACCGGCTGTTGCTGTACCACTATACCGGCTCCACTGACCACTATACCGGCTCCACTGACCACTATACCGGTTCCACTGACCACTATACCGGCTGTTTCTGTACCATTATACCGGCTTTTGCTGTACCACTATACCGGCTCCACTGACCACTATACCGGCTGTTGCTGTACCACTATACCGGCTGTTGCTGTACCACTATACCGGCTGTTGCTGTACCACTATACCGGCTGTTGCTGTACCACTATACCGGCTCCACCGACCACTATACCGGCTGTTGCTGTACCACTATACCGGCTGTTGCTGTACCACTATACCGGCTCCACTGACCACTATACCGGCTGTTGTTGTACCACTATACCGGCTGTTGCTGTACCACTATACCGGCTCCACTGACCACTATACCGGCTCCACTGACCACTATACCGGCTGTTTCTGTACCACTATACCGGCTGTTGCTGTACCACTATACCGGCTCCACTGGCCACTATACCGGCTGTTGCTGTACCACTATACCGGCTCCACTGACCACTTTACTGGCTGTTGCTGTACCACTATACCGGCTGTTGCTGTACCACTATACCGGCTGTTGCTGAACCACTATACCGGCTGTTGCTGTACCACTATACCGGCTGTTGCATACCACTATACCGGCTGTTGCTGTACCACTATACCGGCTGTTGATGTACCACTATACCGGCTCCACTGACCACTATACCGGCTGTTGCTGTACCACTATACTGGCTGTTGCATACCACTATACTGACTGTTGCTGTACCACTATACCGGCTGTTGCCGTACCACTATACCGGCTGTTGCTGTACCACTATACCGGCTGTTGCTGTACCACTATACCGGCTCCACTGACCACTATACCGGCTCCACTGACCACTATACCGGCTCCACTGACCACTATACCGGCTGTTTCTGTACCATTATACCGGCTTTTGCTGTACCACTATACCGGCTCCACTGACCACTATACCGGCTGTTGCTGTACCACTATACCGGCTGTTGCTGTACCACTATACCGGCTGTTGCTGTACCACTATACCGGCTCCACCGACCCCTATACCGGCTGTTGCTGTACCACTATACCGGCTGTGGCTGTACCACTATACCGGCTCCACTGACTTCTATACCGGCTGTTGCTGTACCAATATACCGGCTGTTGCTGTACCACTATACCGGCTGTTGCTGTACCACTATACCGGCTGTTGCATACCACTATACCGGCTGTTGCTGTACCACTATACCGGCTGTTGCTGTACCACTATACCGGCTCCACTGACCACTATACCGGCTGTTTCTGTACCACTATACCGGCTGTTGCTGTACCACTATACCGGCTCCACTGACCACTATACCGGCTGATGCTGTACCACTATACCGGCTCCACTAACCACTATACCGGCTGTTGCTGTACCACTATACCGGCTGTTGCTGTACCACTATACCAGCTGTTGCTGTACCACTATACCGGCTGTTGCTGTACCACTATACCGGCTCCACTGACCACTATACCGGCTCCACTGACCACTATACCGGCTCCACTGACCACTATACCGGCTGTTTCTGTACCACTATACCGGCTGTTGCTGTACCACTATACCGGCTCCACTGACCACTATACCGGCTGTTGCTGTACCACTATACCGGCTGTTGCTGTACCACTATACCGGCTGTTGCTGTACCACTATACCGGCTCCACTGACCACTATACCGGCTGTTGCTGTACCACTATACCGGCTGTGGCTGTACCACTATACCGGCTCCACTGACTTCTATACCGGCTGTTGCTGTACCAATATACCGGCTGTTGCTGTACCACTATACCGGCTGTTGCTGTACCACTATACTGGCTGTTGCATACCACTATACCGGCTGTTGCTGTACCACTATACCGGCTGTTGCTGTACCACTATACCGGCTCCACTGACCACTATACCGGCTGTTGCATACCACTATACTGGCTGTTGCATACCACTATACCGGCTGTTGCTGTACCACTATACCGGCTGTTGCTGTACCACTATACCGGCTCCACTGACCACTATACCGGCTGTTGCTGTACCACTATACCGGCTGTTGCATACCACTATACTGGCTGTTGCTGTACCACTATACCGGCTGTTGCCGTACCACTATACCGGCTGTTGCTGTACCACTATACCGGCTGTTGCTGTACCACTATACCCGCTCCACTGACCACTATACCGGCTGTTGCTGTACCACTATACCGGCTCCACTGGCCACTATACCGACTGTTGCTGTACCACTATACCGGCTGTTGCTGTACCACTATACCGGCTGTTGCTGTACCACTATACCGGCTGTAGCTGTACCACTATACCGGCTGTTCCTGTACCACTATACCCGCAGCACTGACCATTAAACCGGCTGTTGATGTACCACTATACCGGCTGTTGCTGTACCACTATACCGGCTGTTGCTGTACCACTATACCGGCTGTTGCTGTACCACTATACCCGCTCCACTGACCACTATACCGGCTGTTGCTGTACCACTATACCGGCTCCACTGGCCACTATACCGGCTGTTGCTGTACCACTATACCGGCTGTTGCTGTACCACTATACCGGCTGTTGCTGTACCACTATACCGGCTCCACTGGCCACTATACCGGCTGTTGCCGAACCACTATACCAGCTGTTGCTGTACCACTATACCGGCTGTTGCTGTACCACTATACCGGCT
Source organism: Chirona hameri (assembly GCA_036785665.1). Classification (NCBI taxonomy): domain Eukaryota; kingdom Metazoa; phylum Arthropoda; class Thecostraca; order Balanomorpha; family Balanidae; genus Chirona; species Chirona hameri. The sequence goes on along the minus strand of JAXIVJ010000312.1, from coordinate 197,756 downwards.
GTTGCTGTACCACTATACCTGCTGTTACTGTACCACTATACCGGCTGTTGCTGTACCACTATACTGGTTGTTGCTGTACCACTATACCGGCTGTTGCTGTACCACTATACCGGCTGTTGCTGTACCACTATACCGGCTGTTGCTGTACCACTATACCGGCTCCACTGGCCACTATACCGACTGTTGCTGTACCACTATACCGGCTGTTGCTGTACCACTATACCGGCTGTTGCTGTACCACTATACCGGCTGTAGCTGTACCACTATACCGGCTGTTCCTGTACCACTATACCCGCAGCACTGACCATTAAACCGGCTGTTGATGTACCACTATACCGGCTGTTGCTGTACCACTATACCGGCTGTTGCTGTACCACTATACCGGCTGTTGCTGTACCACTATACCCGCTCCACTGACCACTATACCGGCTGTTGCTGTACCACTATACCGGCTCCACTGGCCACTATACCGGCTGTTGCTGTACCACTATACCGGCTGTTGCTGTACCACTATACCGGCTGTTGCTGTACCACTATACCGGCTCCACTGGCCACTATACCGGCTGTTGCCGAACCACTATACCAGCTGTTGCTGTACCACTATACCGGCTGTTGCTGTACCACTATACCGGCTGTTGCTGTACCACTATACCTGCTGTTACTGTACCACTATACCGGCTGTTGCTGTACCACTATACTGGTTGTTGCTGTACCACTATACCGGCTGTTGCTGTACCACTATACCGGCTGTTGCTGTACCACTATACCGGCTGTTGCTGTACCACTATACCCGCTCCACTGACCACTATACCGGCTGTTGCTGTACCACTATACCGGCTGTTGCTGTCCCACTATACCGGTTGTTGCTGTACCACTATACCGGCTGTTGCTGTACCACTATACCGGCTGTTGCTGTACCACTATACCGGCTGTTCCTGTACCACTATACTTGCTCCACTGACCTCTATACCGGCTGTTGCTGTACCACTATACCGGCTGTTGCTGTACCACTATACCGGCTCCACTGGCCACTATACCGGCTATTGCTGTACCACTATACCGGCTGTTGCTGTACCACTATACCGGCTCCACTGGCCACTATACCTGCTGTTGCTGTACCACTATACCGGCTGTTGCTGTACCACTATACCGGCTGTAGCTGTACCACTATACCGGCTGTTGCTGTACCACTATACCCGCTCCACTGACCACTATACCGGCTGTTGCTGTACCACTATACCGGCTGTTGCTGTACCACTATACCCGCTCCACTCACCACTATACCGGCTGTTGCTGTACGACTATACCGGCTCCACTGGCCACTATACCGGCTGTTGCTGTACCACTATACCGGCTGTTGTTGTACCACTATACCGGCTGTTGCTGTACCACTATACCAGCTGTTGCTGTACCACTATACCGGCTCCACTGACCACTATACCGGCTATTGCTGTACCACTATACCGGCTGTTGCTGTACCACTTACCGGCTGTTGCTGTACCACTATACCGGCTGTTGCTGTAAGACTATACCTGCTCCAATGACCACTATAGCGGCTGTTGCTGTACCACTATACCGGCTGTTGCTGTACCACTATACCGGCTGTTGCTGTGCCACTATACCGGCTGTTGCTGTACGACTATACCGGCTCCACTGACCACTATACCGGCTGTTGCTGTACCACTATACCGGCTGTTGCTGTACCACTATACCGGCTGTTGCTGTACCACTATACCGGCTGTTGCTGTACCACTATACCGGCTTTTGCTGTACCACTATACCGGCTGTTGCTGTACCACTATACCGGCTGTTGCTGTACCACTATACCGGCTGTTGCTGTACCACTTTACCGGCTGTTGCTGTACCACTATACCGGCTGTTGCTGTACCACTATACCGGCTCCACTGACCACTATACCGGCTGTTGCTGTACCACTATACCGGCTCCACTGACCACTATACCGGCTCCACTGACCACTATACCGGCTCCACTGACCACTATACCGGCTGTTGCTGTACCACTATACCGGCTGTTGCTGTACCACTATACCGGCTCCACTGACCACTATACCGGCTCCACTGACCACTATACCGGTTCCACTGACCACTATACCGGGTGTTTCTGTACCATTATACCGGCTTTTGCTGTACCACTATACCGGCTCCACTGACCACTATACCGGCTGTTGCTGTACCACTATACCGGCTGTTGCTGTACCACTATACCGGCTGTTGCTGTACCACTATACCGGCTGTTGCTGTACCACTATACCGGCTGTTGCTGTACCACTATACCGGCTCCACCGACCACTATACCGGCTGTTGCTGTACCACTATACCGGCTCCACTGACCACTATACCGGCTGTTGCTGTACCACTATACCGGCTGTTGCTGTACCACTATACCGGCTGTTGCTGAACCACTATACCGGCTGTTGCTGTACCACTATACCGGCTGTTGCATACCACTATACCGGCTGTTGCTGTACCACTATACCGGCTGTTGATGTACCACTATACCGGCTCCACTGACCACTATACCGGCTGTTGCTGTACCACTATACCGGCTGTTGCATACCACTATACTGACTGTTGCTGTACCACTATACCCTCTGTTGCCGTACCACTATACCGGCTGTTGCTGTACCACTATACCGGCTGTTGCTGTACCACTATACCGGCTCCACTGACCACTATACCGGCTCCACTGACCACTATACCGGCTCCACTGACCATATACCGGCTGTTTCTGTACCATTATACCGGCTTTTGCTGTACCACTATACCGGCTCCACTGACCACTATACCGGCTGTTGCTGTACCACTATACCGGCTGTTGCTGTACCACTATACCGGCTGTTGCTGTACCACTATACCGGCTGTTGCTGTACCACTATACCGGCTCCACCGACCACTATACCGGCTGTTGCTGTACCACTATACCGGCTGTGGCTGTACCACTATACCGGCTCCACTGACTTCTATACCGGCTGTTGCTGTACCAATATACCGGCTGTTGCTGTACCACTATACCGGCTGTTGCTGTACCACTATACCGGCTGTTGCATACCACTATACCGGCTGTTGCTGTACCACTATACCGGCTGTTGCTGTACCACTATACCGGCTCCACTGACCACTATACCGGCTGTTTCTGTACCACTATACCGGCTGTTGCTGTACCACTATACCGGCTCCACTGACCACTATACCGGCTGATGCTGTACCACTATACCGGCTCCACTAACCACTATACCGGCTGCTGCTGTACCACTATACCGGCTGTTGCTGTACCACTATACCAGCTGTTGCTGTACCACTATACCGGCTGTTGCTGTACCACTATACCGGCTCCACTGACCACTATACCGGCTCCACTGACCACTATACCGGCTCCACTGACCACTATACCGGCTGTTTCTGTACCACTATACCGGCTGTTGCTGTACCACTATACCGGCTCCACTGACCACTATACCGGCTGTTGCTGTACCACTATACCGGCTGTTGCTGTACCACTATACCGGCTGTTGCTGTACCACTATACCGGCTCCACTGACCACTATACCGGCTGTTGCTGTACCACTATACCGGCTGTGGCTGTACCACTATACCGGCTCCACTGACTTTTATACCGGCTGTTCCTGTACCAATATACCGGCTGTTGCTGTACCACTATACCGGCTGTTGCTGTACCACTATACTGGCTGTTGCATACCACTATACCGGCTGTTGCTGTACCACTATACCGGCTGTTGCTGTACCACTATACCGGCTCCACCGACCACTATACCGGCTGTTGCATACCACTATACTGGCTGTTGCATACCACTATACCGGCTGTTGCTGTACCACTATACCGGCTGTTGCTGTACCACTATACCGGCTCCACTGACCACTATACCGGCTGTTGCTGTACCACTATACCGGCTGTTGCATACCACTATACTGGCTGTTGCTGTACCACTATACCGGCTGTTGCCGTACCACTATACCGGCTGTTGCTGTACCACTATACCGGCTGTTGCTGTACCACTATACCCGCTCCACTGACCACTATACCGGCTGTTGCTGTACCACTATACCGGCTCCACTGGCCACTATACCGGCTGTTGCTGTACCACTATACCGGCTGTTGCTGTACCACTGTACCGGCTGTTGCTGTACCACTATACCGGCTGTTCCTGTACCACTATACCCGCAGCACTGACCATTAAACCGGCTGTTGATGTACCACTATACCGGCTGTTGCTGTACCACTATACCGGCTGTTGCTGTACCACTATACCGGCTGTTGCTGTACCACTATACCCGCTCCACTGACCACTATACCGGCTGTTGCTGTACCACTATACCGGCTCCACTGACCACTATACCGGCTGTTGCTGTACCACTATACCGGCTGTTGCTGTACCACTATACCGGCTGTTGCTGTACCACTATACCGGCTCCACCGACCCCTATACCGGCTGTTGCTGTACCACTATACCGGCTGTGGCTGTACCACTATACCGGCTCCACTGACTTCTATACCGGCTGTTGCTGTACCAATATACCGGCTGTTGCTGTACCACTATACCGGCTGTTGCTGTACCACTATACCGGCTGTTGCATACCACTATACCGGCTGTTGCTGTACCACTATACCGGCTGTTGCTGTACCACTATACCGGCTCCACTGACCACTATACCGGCTGTTTCTGTACCACTATACCGGCTGTTGCTGTACCACTATACCGGCTCCACTGACCACTATACCGGCTGATGCTGTACCACTATACCGGCTCCACTAACCACTATACCGGCTGTTGCTGTACCACTATACCGGCTGTTGCTGTACCACTATACCAGCTGTTGCTGTACCACTATACCGGCTGTTGTTGTACCACTATACCGGCTCCACTGACCACTATACCGGCTCCACTGACCACTATACCGGCTGTTTCTGTACCACTATACCGGCTGTTGCTGTACCACTATACCGGCTCCACTGACCACTATACCGGCTGTTGCTGTACCACTATACCGGCTGTTGCTGTACCACTATACCGGCTCCACTGACCACTCTACCGGCTGTTGCTGTACCACTATACCGGCTGTGGCTGTACCACTATACCGGCTCCACTGACTTCTATACCGGCTGTTGCTGTACCAATATACCGGCTGTTGCTGTACCACTATACCGGCTGTTGCTGTACCACTATACTGGCTGTTGCATACCACTATACCGGCTGTTGCTGTACCACTATACCGGCTGTTGCTGTACCACTATACCGGCTCCACTGACCACTATACCGGCTGTTGCATACCACTATACTGGCTGTTGCATACCACTATACCGGCTGTTGCTGTACCACTATACCGGCTGTTGCTGTACCACTATACCGGCTCCACTGACCACTATACCGGCTATTGCTGTACCACTATACCGGCTGTTGCATACCACTATACTGGCTGTTGCTGTACCACTATACCGGCTGTTGCCGTACCACTATACCGGCTGTTGCTGTACCACTATACCGGCTGTTGCTGTACCACTATACCGGCTGTTGCTGTACCACTATACCGGCTGTTCCTGTACCACTATACCCGCAGCACTGACCATTAAACCGGCTGTTGCTGTACCACTATACCCGCTCCACTGACCACTATACCGGCTGTTGCTGTACCACTATACCGGCTCCACTGGCCACTATACCGGCTGTTGCTGTACCACTATACCGGCTGTTGCTGTACCACTATACCGGCTGTTGCTGTACCACTATACCGGCTGTTGCTGTACCACTATACCTGCTGTTACTGTACCACTATACCGGCTGTTGCTGTACCACTATACTGGCTGTTGCTGTACCACTATACCGGCTGTTGCTGTACCACTATACCCGCTCCACTGACCACTATACCGGCTGTTGCTGTACCACTATACCGGCTGTTGCTGTCCCACTATACCGGTTGTTGCTGTACCACTATACCGGCTGTTGCTGTACCACTATACCGGCTGTTGCTGTACCACTATACCGGCTGTTCCTGTACCACTATACTTGCTCCACTGACCTCTATACCGGCTGTTGCTGTACCACTATACCGGCTGTTGCTGTACCACTATACCGGCTCCACTGGCCACTATACCGGCTATTGCTGTACCACTATACCGGCTGTTGCTGTACCACTATACCGGCTCCACTGGCCACTATACCTGCTGTTGCTGTACCACTATACCGGCTGTTGCTGTACCACTATACCGGCTGTAGCTGTACCACTATACCGGCTGTTGCTGTACCACTATACCCGCTCCACTGACCACTATACCGGCTGTTGCTGTACCACTATACCGGCTGTTGCTGTACCACTATACCCGCTCCACTCACCACTATACCGGCTGTTGCTGTACGACTATACCGGCTCCACTGGCCACTATACCGGCTGTTGCTGTACCACTATACCGGCTGTTGTTGTACCACTATACCGGCTGTTGCTGTACCACTATACCAGCTGTTGCTGTACCACTATACCGGCTCCACTGACCACTATACCGGCTATTGCTGTACCACTATACCGGCTGTTGCTGTACCACTTACCGGCTGTTGCTGTACCACTATACCGGCTGTTGCTGTAAGACTATACCTGCTCCAATGACCACTATAGCGGCTGTTGCTGTACCACTATACCGGCTGTTGCTGTACCACTATACCGGCTGTTGCTGTGCCACTATACCGGCTGTTGCTGTACGACTATACCGGCTCCACTGACCACTATACCGGCTGTTGCTGTACCACTATACCGGCTGTTGCTGTACCACTATACCGGCTGTTGCTGTACCACTATACCGGCTGTTGCTGTACCACTATACCGGCTTTTGCTGTACCACTATACCGGCTGTTGCTGTACCACTATACCGGCTGTTGCTGTACCACTATACCGGCTGTTGCTGTACCACTTTACCGGCTGTTGCTGTACCACTATACCGGCTGTTGCTGTACCACTATACCGGCTCCACTGACCACTATACCGGCTGTTGCTGTACCACTATACCGGCTCCACTGACCACTATACCGGCTCCACTGACCACTATACCGGCTCCACTGACCACTATACCGGCTGTTGCTGTACCACTATACCGGCTGTTGCTGTACCACTATACCGGCTCCACTGACCACTATACCGGCTCCACTGACCACTATACCGGTTCCACTGACCACTATACCGGGTGTTTCTGTACCATTATACCGGCTTTTGCTGTGACACTATACCGGCTCCACTGACCACTATACCGGCTGTTGCTGTACCACTATACCGGCTGTTGCTGTACCACTATACCGGCTGTTGCTGTACCACTATACCGGCTGTTGCTGTACCACTATACCGGCTCCACCGACCACTATACCGGCTGTTGCTGTACCACTATACCGGCTCCACTGACCACTATACCGGCTGTTGCTGTACCACTATACCGGCTGTTGCTGTACCACTATACCGGCTGTTGCTGAACCACTATACCGGCTGTTGCTGTACCACTATACCGGCTGTTGCATACCACTATACCGGCTGTTGCTGTACCACTATACCGGCTGTTGATGTACCACTATACCGGCTCCACTGACCACTATACCGGCTGTTGCTGTACCACTATACCGGCTGTTGCATACCACTATACTGACTGTTGCTGTACCACTATACCCTCTGTTGCCGTACCACTATACCGGCTGTTGCTGTACCACTATACCGGCTGTTGCTGTACCACTATACCGGCTCCACTGACCACTATACCGGCTCCACTGACCACTATACCGGCTCCACTGACCATATACCGGCTGTTTCTGTACCATTATACCGGCTTTTGCTGTACCACTATACCGGCTCCACTGACCACTATACCGGCTGTTGCTGTACCACTATACCGGCTGTTGCTGTACCACTATACCGGCTGTTGCTGTACCACTATACCGGCTGTTGCTGTACCACTATACCGGCTCCACCGACCACTATACCGGCTGTTGCTGTACCACTATACCGGCTGTGGCTGTACCACTATACCGGCTCCACTGACTTCTATACCGGCTGTTGCTGTACCAATATACCGGCTGTTGCTGTACCACTATACCGGCTGTTGCTGTACCACTATACCGGCTGTTGCATACCACTATACCGGCTGTTGCTGTACCACTATACCGGCTGTTGCTGTACCACTATACCGGCTCCACTGACCACTATACCGGCTGTTTCTGTACCACTATACCGGCTGTTGCTGTACCACTATACCGGCTCCACTGACCACTATACCGGCTGATGCTGTAACACTATACCGGCTCCACTAACCACTATACCGGCTGCTGCTGTACCACTATACCGGCTGTTGCTGTACCACTATACCAGCTGTTGCTGTACCACTATACCGGCTGTTGCTGTACCACTATACCGGCTCCACTGACCACTATACCGGCTCCACTGACCACTATACCCGCTCCACTGACCACTATACCGGCTGTTTCTGTACCACTATACCGGCTGTTGCTGTACCACTATACCGGCTCCACTGACCATTAAACCGGCTGTTGATGTACCACTATACCGGCTGTTGCTGTACCACTATACCGGCTGTTGCTGTACCACTATACCGGCTGTTGCTGTACCACTATACCCGCTCCACTGACCACTATACCGGCTGTTGCTGTACCACTATACCGGCTCCACTGATTACTATACCGGCTGTTGCTGTACCACTATACCGGCTGTTGCTGTACCACTATACCGGCTGTTGCTGTACCACTATACCGGCTCCACCGACCCCTATACCGGCTGTTGCTGTACCACTATACCGGCTGTGGCTGTACCACTATACCGGCTCCACTGACTTCTATACCGGCTGTTGCTGTACCAATATACCGGCTGTTGCTGTACCACTATACCGGCTGTTGCTGTACCACTATACCGGCTGTTGCATACCACTATACCGGCTGTTGCTGTACCACTATACCGGCTGTTGCTGTACCACTATACCGGCTCCACTGACCACTATACCGGCTGTTTCTGTACCACTATACCGGCTGTTGCTGTACCACTATACCGGCTCCACTGACCACTATACCGGCTGATGCTGTACCACTATACCGGCTCCACTAACCACTATACCGGCTGTTGCTGTACCACTATACCGGCTGTTGCTGTACCACTATACCAGCTGTTGCTGTACCACTATACCGGCTGTTGCTGTACCACTATACCGGCTCCACTGACCACTATACCGGCTCCACTGACCACTATACCGGCTCCACTGACCACTATACCGGCTGTTTCTGTACCACTATACCGGCTGTTGCTGTACCACTATACCGGCTCCACTGACCACTATACCGGCTGTTGCTGTACCACTATACCGGCTGTTGCTGTACCACTATACCGGCTGTTGCTGTACCACTATACCGGCTCCACTGACCACTATACCGGCTGTTGCTGTACCACTATACCGGCTGTGGCTGTACCACTATACCGGCTCCACTGACTTCTATACCGGCTGTTGCTGTACCAATATACCGGCTGTTGCTGTACCACTATACCGGCTGTTGCTGTACCACTATACTGGCTGTTGCATACCACTATACCGGCTGTTGCTGTACCACTATACCGGCTGTTGCTGTACCACTATACCGGCTCCACTGACCACTATACCGGCTGTTGCATACCACTATACTGGCTGTTGCATACCACTATACCGGCTGTTGCTGTACCACTATACCGGCTGTTGCTGTACCACTATACCGGCTGTTGCTGTACCACTATACCGGCTCCACCGACCACTATACCGGCTGTTGCTGTACCACTATACCGGCTCCACTGACCACTATACCGGCTGTTGCTGTACCACTATACCGGCTGTTGCTGTACCACTATACCGGCTGTTGCTGAACCACTATACCGGCTGTTGCTGTACCACTATACCGGCTGTTGCATACCACTATACCGGCTGTTGCTGTACCACTATACCGGCTGTTGATGTACCACTATACCGGCTCCACTGACCACTATACCGGCTGTTGCTGTACCACTATACCGGCTGTTGCATACCACTATACTGACTGTTGCTGTACCACTATACCCTCTGTTGCCGTACCACTATACCGGCTGTTGCTGTACCACTATACCGGCTGTTGCTGTACCACTATACCGGCTCCACTGACCACTATACCGGCTCCACTGACCACTATACCGGCTCCACTGACCATATACCGGCTGTTTCTGTACCATTATACCGGCTTTTGCTGTACCACTATACCGGCTCCACTGACCACTATACCGGCTGTTGCTGTACCACTATACCGGCTGTTGCTGTACCACTATACCGGCTGTTGCTGTACCACTATACCGGCTGTTGCTGTACCACTATACCGGCTCCACCGACCACTATACCGGCTGTTGCTGTACCACTATACCGGCTGTGGCTGTACCACTATACCGGCTCCACTGACTTCTATACCGGCTGTTGCTGTACCAATATACCGGCTGTTGCTGTACCACTATACCGGCTGTTGCTGTACCACTATACCGGCTGTTGCATACCACTATACCGGCTGTTGCTGTACCACTATACCGGCTGTTGCTGTACCACTATACCGGCTCCACTGACCACTATACCGGCTGTTTCTGTACCACTATACCGGCTGTTGCTGTACCACTATACCGGCTCCACTGACCACTATACCGGCTGATGCTGTACCACTATACCGGCTCCACTAACCACTATACCGGCTGCTGCTGTACCACTATACCGGCTGTTGCTGTACCACTATACCAGCTGTTGCTGTACCACTATACCGGCTGTTGCTGTTCCACTATACCGGCTCCACTGACCACTATACCGGCTCCACTGACCACTATACCGGCTCCACTGACCACTATACCGGCTGTTTCTGTACCACTATACCGGCTGTTGCTGTACCACTATACCGGCTCCACTGACCACTATACCGGCTGTTGCTGTACCACTATACCGGCTGTTGCTGTACCACTATACCGGCTGTTGCTGTACCACTATACCGGCTCCACTGACCACTATACCGGCTGTTGCTGTACCACTATACCGGCTGTGGCTGTACCACTATACCGGCTCCACTGACTTTTATACCGGCTGTTCCTGTACCAATATACCGGCTGTTGCTGTACCACTATACCGGCTGTTGCTGTACCACTATACTGGCTGTTGCATACCACTATACCGGCTGTTGCTGTACCACTATACCGGCTGTTGCTGTACCACTATACCGGCTCCACCGACCACTATACCGGCTGTTGCATACCACTATACTGGCTGTTGCATACCACTATACCGGCTGTTGCTGTACCACTATACCGGCTGTTGCTGTACCACTATACCGGCTCCACTGACCACTATACCGGCTGTTGCTGTACCACTATACCGGCTGTTGCATACCACTATACTGGCTGTTGCTGTACCACTATACCGGCTGTTGCCGTACCACTATACCGGCTGTTGCTGTACCACTATACCGGCTGTTGCTGTACCACTATACCCGCTCCACTGACCACTATACCGGCTGTTGCTGTACCACTATACCGGCTCCACTGGCCACTATACCGGCTGTTGCTGTACCACTATACCGGCTGTTGCTGTACCACTGTACCGGCTGTTGCTGTACCACTATACCGGCTGTTCCTGTACCACTATACCCGCAGCACTGACCATTAAACCGGCTGTTGATGTACCACTATACCGGCTGTTGCTGTACCACTATACCGGCTGTTGCTGTACCACTATACCGGCTGTTGCTGTACCACTATACCCGCTCCACTGACCACTATACCGGCTGTTGCTGTACCACTATACCGGCTCCACTGACCACTATACCGGCTGTTGCTGTACCACTATACCGGCTGTTGCTGTACCACTATACCGGCTGTTGCTGTACCACTATACCGGCTCCACCGACCCCTATACCGGCTGTTGCTGTACCACTATACCGGCTGTGGCTGTACCACTATACCGGCTCCACTGACTTCTATACCGGCTGTTGCTGTACCAATATACCGGCTGTTGCTGTACCACTATACCGGCTGTTGCTGTACCACTATACCGGCTGTTGCATACCACTATACCGGCTGTTGCTGTACCACTATACCGGCTGTTGCTGTACCACTATACCGGCTCCACTGACCACTATACCGGCTGTTTCTGTACCACTATACCGGCTGTTGCTGTACCACTATACCGGCTCCACTGACCACTATACCGGCTGATGCTGTACCACTATACCGGCTCCACTAACCACTATACCGGCTGTTGCTGTACCACTATACCGGCTGTTGCTGTACCACTATACCAGCTGTTGCTGTACCACTATACCGGCTGTTGCTGTACCACTATACCGGCTCCACTGACCACTATACCGGCTCCACTGACCACTATACCGGCTGTTTCTGTACCACTATACCGGCTGTTGCTGTACCACTATACCGGCTCCACTGACCACTATACCGGCTGTTGCTGTACCACTATACCGGCTGTTGCTGTACCACTATACCGGCTGTTGCTGTACCACTATACCGGCTCCACTGACCACTCTACCGGCTGTTGCTGTACCACTATACCGGCTGTGGCTGTACCACTATACCGGCTCCACTGACTTCTATACCGGCTGTTGCTGTACCAATATACCGGCTGTTGCTGTACCACTATACCGGCTGTTGCTGTACCACTATACTGGCTGTTGCATACCACTATACCGGCTGTTGCTGTACCACTATACCGGCTGTTGCTGTACCACTATACCGGCTCCACTGACCACTATACCGGCTGTTGCATACCACTATACTGGCTGTTGCATACCACTATACCGGCTGTTGCTGTACCACTATACCGGCTGTTGCTGTACCACTATACCGGCTCCACTGACCACTATACCGGCTATTGCTGTACCACTATACCGGCTGTTGCATACCACTATACTGGCTGTTGCTGTACCACTATACCGGCTGTTGCCGTACCACTATACCGGCTGTTGCTGTACCACTATACCGGCTGTTGCTGTACCACTATACCGGCTGTTGCTGTACCACTATACCGGCTGTTCCTGTACCACTATACCCGCAGCACTGACCATTAAACCGGCTGTTGATGTACCACTATACCGGCTGTTGCTGTACCACTATACCGGCTGTTGCTGTACCACTATACCGGCTGTTGCTGTACCACTATACCCGCTCCACTGACCACTATACCGGCTGTTGCTGTACCACTATACCGGCTCCACTGGCCACTATACCGGCTGTTGCTGTACCACTATACCGGCTGTTGCTGTACCACTATACCGGCTGTTGCTGTACCACTATACCGGCTGTTGCTGTACCACTATACCTGCTGTTACTGTACCACTATACCGGCTGTTGCTGTACCACTATACTGGCTGTTGCTGTACCACTATACCGGCTGTTGCTGTACCACTATACCGGCTGTTGCTGTACCACTATACCGGCTGTTTCTGTACCACTATACCCGCTCCACTGACCACTATACCGGCTGTTGCTGTACCACTATACCGGCTGTTGCTGTCCCACTATACCGGTTGTTGCTGTACCACTATACCGGCTGTTGCTGTACCACTATACCGGCTGTTGCTGTACCACTATACCGGCTGTTCCTGTACCACTATACTTGCTCCACTGACCTCTATACCGGCTGTTGCTGTACCACTATACCGGCTGTTGCTGTACCACTATACCGGCTCCACTGGCCACTATACCGGCTATTGCTGTACCACTATACCGGCTGTTGCTGTACCACTATACCGGCTCCACTGGCCACTATACCTGCTGTTGCTGTACCACTATACCGGCTGTTGCTGTACCACTATACCGGCTGTAGCTGTACCACTATACCGGCTGTTGCTGTACCACTATACCCGCTCCACTGACCACTATACCGGCTGTTGCTGTACCACTATACCGGCTGTTGCTGTACCACTATACCCGCTCCACTCACCACTATACCGGCTGTTGCTGTACGACTATACCGGCTCCACTGGCCACTATACCGGCTGTTGCTGTACCACTATACCGGCTGTTGTTGTACCACTATACCGGCTGTTGCTGTACCACTATACCAGCTGTTGCTGTACCACTATACCGGCTCCACTGACCACTATACCGGCTATTGCTGTACCACTATACCGGCTGTTGCTGTACCACTTACCGGCTGTTGCTGTACCACTATACCGGCTGTTGCTGTAAGACTATACCTGCTCCAATGACCACTATAGCGGCTGTTGCTGTACCACTATACCGGCTGTTGCTGTACCACTATACCGGCTGTTGCTGTGCCACTATACCGGCTGTTGCTGTACGACTATACCGGCTCCACTGACCACTATACCGGCTGTTGCTGTACCACTATACCGGCTGTTGCTGTACCACTATACCGGCTGTTGCTGTACCACTATACCGGCTGTTGCTGTACCACTATACCGGCTTTTGCTGTACCACTATACCGGCTGTTGCTGTACCACTATACCGGCTGTTGCTGTACCACTATACCGGCTGTTGCTGTACCACTTTACCGGCTGTTGCTGTACCACTATACCGGCTGTTGCTGTACCACTATACCGGCTCCACTGACCACTATACCGGCTGTTGCTGTACCACTATACCGGCTCCACTGACCACTATACCGGCTCCACTGACCACTATACCGGCTCCACTGACCACTATACCGGCTGTTGCTGTACCACTATACCGGCTGTTGCTGTACCACTATACTGGCTCCACTGACCACTATACCGGCTCCACTGACCACTATACCGGTTCCACTGACCACTATACCGGGTGTTTCTGTACCATTATACCGGCTTTTGCTGTGACACTATACCGGCTCCACTGACCACTATACCGGCTGTTGCTGTACCACTATACCGGCTGTTGCTGTACCACTATACCGGCTGTTGCTGTACCACTATACCGGCTGTTGCTGTACCACTATACCGGCTCCACCGACCACTATACCGGCTGTTGCTGTACCACTATACCGGCTCCACTGACCACTATACCGGCTGTTGCTGTACCACTATACCGGCTGTTGCTGTACCACTATACCGGCTGTTGCTGAACCACTATACCGGCTGTTGCTGTACCACTATACCGGCTGTTGCTGTACCACTATACCGGCTCCACCGACCCCTATACCGGCTGTTGCTGTACCACTATACCGGCTGTGGCTGTACCACTATACCGGCTCCACTGACTTCTATACCGGCTGTTGCTGTACCAATATACCGGCTGTTGCTG
Organism: Chirona hameri; assembly: GCA_036785665.1. NCBI lineage: Eukaryota > Metazoa > Arthropoda > Thecostraca > Balanomorpha > Balanidae > Chirona > Chirona hameri. The sequence continues at coordinate 182,469 of JAXIVJ010000312.1, read as the reverse complement.
TACCACTATACCGGCTGTTGCTGTACCACTATACCGGCTGTTGCTGTACCACTATACTGGCTCCACTGACCACTATACCGGCTCCACTGACCACTATACCGGTTCCACTGACCACTATACCGGGTGTTTCTGTACCATTATACCGGCTTTTGCTGTGACACTATACCGGCTCCACTGACCACTATACCGGCTGTTGCTGTACCACTATACCGGCTGTTGCTGTACCACTATACCGGCTGTTGCTGTACCACTATACCGGCTGTTGCTGTACCACTATACCCGCTCCACTGACCACTATACCGGCTGTTGCTGTACCACTATACCGGCTCCACTGGCCACTATACCGGCTGTTGCTGTACCACTATACCGGCTGTTGCTGTACCACTGTACCGGCTGTTGCTGTACCACTATACCGGCTGTTCCTGTACCACTATACCCGCAGCACTGACCATTAAACCGGCTGTTGATGTACCACTATACCGGCTGTTGCTGTACCACTATACCGGCTGTTGCTGTACCACTATACCGGCTGTTGCTGTACCACTATACCCGCTCCACTGACCACTATACCGGCTGTTGCTGTACCACTATACCGGCTCCACTGACCACTATACCGGCTGTTGCTGTACCACTATACCGGCTGTTGCTGTACCACTATACCGGCTGTTGCTGTACCACTATACCGGCTCCACCGACCCCTATACCGGCTGTTGCTGTACCACTATACCGGCTGTGGCTGTACCACTATACCGGCTCCACTGACTTCTATACCGGCTGTTGCTGTACCAATATACCGGCTGTTGCTGTACCACTATACCGGCTGTTGCTGTACCACTATACCGGCTGTTGCATACCACTATACCGGCTGTTGCTGTACCACTATACCGGCTGTTGCTGTACCACTATACCGGCTCCACTGACCACTATACCGGCTGTTTCTGTACCACTATACCGGCTGTTGCTGTACCACTATACCGGCTCCACTGACCACTATACCGGCTGATGCTGTACCACTATACCGGCTCCACTAACCACTATACCGGCTGTTGCTGTACCACTATACCGGCTGTTGCTGTACCACTATACCAGCTGTTGCTGTACCACTATACCGGCTGTTGCTGTACCACTATACCGGCTCCACTGACCACTATACCGGCTCCACTGACCACTATACCGGCTGTTTCTGTACCACTATACCGGCTGTTGCTGTACCACTATACCGGCTCCACTGACCACTATACCGGCTGTTGCTGTACCACTATACCGGCTGTTGCTGTACCACTATACCGGCTGTTGCTGTACCACTATACCGGCTCCACTGACCACTCTACCGGCTGTTGCTGTACCACTATACCGGCTGTGGCTGTACCACTATACCGGCTCCACTGACTTCTATACCGGCTGTTGCTGTACCAATATACCGGCTGTTGCTGTACCACTATACCGGCTGTTGCTGTACCACTATACTGGCTGTTGCATACCACTATACCGGCTGTTGCTGTACCACTATACCGGCTGTTGCTGTACCACTATACCGGCTCCACTGACCACTATACCGGCTGTTGCATACCACTATACTGGCTGTTGCATACCACTATACCGGCTGTTGCTGTACCACTATACCGGCTGTTGCTGTACCACTATACCGGCTCCACTGACCACTATACCGGCTATTGCTGTACCACTATACCGGCTGTTGCATACCACTATACTGGCTGTTGCTGTACCACTATACCGGCTGTTGCCGTACCACTATACCGGCTGTTGCTGTACCACTATACCGGCTGTTGCTGTACCACTATACCGGCTGTTGCTGTACCACTATACCGGCTGTTCCTGTACCACTATACCCGCAGCACTGACCATTAAACCGGCTGTTGATGTACCACTATACCGGCTGTTGCTGTACCACTATACCGGCTGTTGCTGTACCACTATACCGGCTGTTGCTGTACCACTATACCCGCTCCACTGACCACTATACCGGCTGTTGCTGTACCACTATACCGGCTCCACTGGCCACTATACCGGCTGTTGCTGTACCACTATACCGGCTGTTGCTGTACCACTATACCGGCTGTTGCTGTACCACTATACCGGCTGTTGCTGTACCACTATACCTGCTGTTACTGTACCACTATACCGGCTGTTGCTGTACCACTATACTGGCTGTTGCTGTACCACTATACCGGCTGTTGCTGTACCACTATACCGGCTGTTGCTGTACCACTATACCGGCTGTTGCTGTACCACTATACCCGCTCCACTGACCACTATACCGGCTGTTGCTGTACCACTATACCGGCTGTTGCTGTCCCACTATACCGGTTGTTGCTGTACCACTATACCGGCTGTTGCTGTACCACTATACCGGCTGTTGCTGTACCACTATACCGGCTGTTCCTGTACCACTATACTTGCTCCACTGACCTCTATACCGGCTGTTGCTGTACCACTATACCGGCTGTTGCTGTACCACTATACCGGCTCCACTGGCCACTATACCGGCTATTGCTGTACCACTATACCGGCTGTTGCTGTACCACTATACCGGCTCCACTGGCCACTATACCTGCTGTTGCTGTACCACTATACCGGCTGTTGCTGTACCACTATACCGGCTGTAGCTGTACCACTATACCGGCTGTTGCTGTACCACTATACCCGCTCCACTGACCACTATACCGGCTGTTGCTGTACCACTATACCGGCTGTTGCTGTACCACTATACCCGCTCCACTCACCACTATACCGGCTGTTGCTGTACGACTATACCGGCTCCACTGGCCACTATACCGGCTGTTGCTGTACCACTATACCGGCTGTTGTTGTACCACTATACCGGCTGTTGCTGTACCACTATACCAGCTGTTGCTGTACCACTATACCGGCTCCACTGACCACTATACCGGCTATTGCTGTACCACTATACCGGCTGTTGCTGTACCACTTACCGGCTGTTGCTGTACCACTATACCGGCTGTTGCTGTAAGACTATACCTGCTCCAATGACCACTATAGCGGCTGTTGCTGTACCACTATACCGGCTGTTGCTGTACCACTATACCGGCTGTTGCTGTGCCACTATACCGGCTGTTGCTGTACGACTATACCGGCTCCACTGACCACTATACCGGCTGTTGCTGTACCACTATACCGGCTGTTGCTGTACCACTATACCGGCTGTTGCTGTACCACTATACCGGCTGTTGCTGTACCACTATACCGGCTTTTGCTGTACCACTATACCGGCTGTTGCTGTACCACTATACCGGCTGTTGCTGTACCACTATACCGGCTGTTGCTGTACCACTTTACCGGCTGTTGCTGTACCACTATACCGGCTGTTGCTGTACCACTATACCGGCTCCACTGACCACTATACCGGCTGTTGCTGTACCACTATACCGGCTCCACTGACCACTATACCGGCTCCACTGACCACTATACCGGCTCCACTGACCACTATACCGGCTGTTGCTGTACCACTATACCGGCTGTTGCTGTACCACTATACTGGCTCCACTGACCACTATACCGGCTCCACTGACCACTATACCGGTTCCACTGACCACTATACCGGGTGTTTCTGTACCATTATACCGGCTTTTGCTGTGACACTATACCGGCTCCACTGACCACTATACCGGCTGTTGCTGTACCACTATACCGGCTGTTGCTGTACCACTATACCGGCTGTTGCTGTACCACTATACCGGCTGTTGCTGTACCACTATACCGGCTCCACCGACCACTATACCGGCTGTTGCTGTACCACTATACCGGCTCCACTGACCACTATACCGGCTGTTGCTGTACCACTATACCGGCTGTTGCTGTACCACTATACCGGCTGTTGCTGAACCACTATACCGGCTGTTGCTGTACCACTATACCGGCTGTTGCATACCACTATACCGGCTGTTGCTGTACCACTATACCGGCTGTTGATGTACCACTATACCGGCTCCACTGACCACTATACCGGCTGTTGCTGTACCACTATACCGGCTGTTGCATACCACTATACTGACTGTTGCTGTACCACTATACCCTCTGTTGCCGTACCACTATACCGGCTGTTGCTGTACCACTATACCGGCTGTTGCTGTACCACTATACCGGCTCCACTGACCACTATACCGGCTCCACTGACCACTATACCGGCTCCACTGACCATATACCGGCTGTTTCTGTACCATTATACCGGCTTTTGCTGTACCACTATACCGGCTCCACTGACCACTATACCGGCTGTTGCTGTACCACTATACCGGCTGTTGCTGTACCACTATACCGGCTGTTGCTGTACCACTATACCGGCTGTTGCTGTACCACTATACCGGCTCCACCGACCACTATACCGGCTGTTGCTGTACCACTATACCGGCTGTGGCTGTACCACTATACCGGCTCCACTGACTTCTATACCGGCTGTTGCTGTACCAATATACCGGCTGTTGCTGTACCACTATACCGGCTGTTGCTGTACCACTATACCGGCTGTTGCATACCACTATACCGGCTGTTGCTGTACCACTATACCGGCTGTTGCTGTACCACTATACCGGCTCCACTGACCACTATACCGGCTGTTTCTGTACCACTATACCGGCTGTTGCTGTACCACTATACCGGCTCCACTGACCACTATACCGGCTGATGCTGTAACACTATACCGGCTCCACTAACCACTATACCGGCTGCTGCTGTACCACTATACCGGCTGTTGCTGTACCACTATACCAGCTGTTGCTGTACCACTATACCGGCTGTTGCTGTACCACTATACCGGCTCCACTGACCACTATACCGGCTCCACTGACCACTATACCCGCTCCACTGACCACTATACCGGCTGTTTCTGTACCACTATACCGGCTGTTGCTGTACCACTATACCGGCTCCACTGACCATTAAACCGGCTGTTGATGTACCACTATACCGGCTGTTGCTGTACCACTATACCGGCTGTTGCTGTACCACTATACCGGCTGTTGCTGTACCACTATACCCGCTCCACTGACCACTATACCGGCTGTTGCTGTACCACTATACCGGCTCCACTGATTACTATACCGGCTGTTGCTGTACCACTATACCGGCTGTTGCTGTACCACTATACCGGCTGTTGCTGTACCACTATACCGGCTCCACCGACCCCTATACCGGCTGTTGCTGTACCACTATACCGGCTGTGGCTGTACCACTATACCGGCTCCACTGACTTCTATACCGGCTGTTGCTGTACCAATATACCGGCTGTTGCTGTACCACTATACCGGCTGTTGCTGTACCACTATACCGGCTGTTGCATACCACTATACCGGCTGTTGCTGTACCACTATACCGGCTGTTGCTGTACCACTATACCGGCTCCACTGACCACTATACCGGCTGTTTCTGTACCACTATACCGGCTGTTGCTGTACCACTATACCGGCTCCACTGACCACTATACCGGCTGATGCTGTACCACTATACCGGCTCCACTAACCACTATACCGGCTGTTGCTGTACCACTATACCGGCTGTTGCTGTACCACTATACCAGCTGTTGCTGTACCACTATACCGGCTGTTGCTGTACCACTATACCGGCTCCACTGACCACTATACCGGCTCCACTGACCACTATACCGGCTCCACTGACCACTATACCGGCTGTTTCTGTACCACTATACCGGCTGTTGCTGTACCACTATACCGGCTCCACTGACCACTATACCGGCTGTTGCTGTACCACTATACCGGCTGTTGCTGTACCACTATACCGGCTGTTGCTGTACCACTATACCGGCTGTTGCTGTACCACTATACCGGCTGTTGCTGTACCACTATACCAGCTGTTGCTGTACCACTATACCGGCTGTTGCCGTACCACTATACCGGCTGTTGCTGTACCACTATACCGGCTGTTGCTGTACCACTATACCCGCTCCACTGACCACTATACCGGCTGTTGCTGTACCACTATACCGGCTCCACTGGCCACTATACCGACTGTTGCTGTACCACTATACCGGCTGTTGCTGTACCACTATACCGGCTGTTGCTGTACCACTATACCGGCTGTTGCTGTACCACTATACCGGCTGTTCCTGTACCACTATACCCGCAGCACTGACCATTAAACCGGCTGTTGATGTACCACTATACCGGCTGTTGCTGTACCACTATACCGGCTGTTGCTGTACCACTATACCGGCTGTTGCTGTACCACTATACCGGCTGTTGCTGTACCACTATACCCGCTCCACTGACCACTATACCGGCTGTTGCTGTACCACTATACCGGCTGTTCCTGTACCACTATACCCGCAGCACTGACCATTAAACCGGCTGTTGATGTACCACTATACCGGCTGTTGCTGTACCACTATACCGGCTGTTGCTGTACCACTATACCGGCTGTTGCTGTACCACTATACCGGCTCCACTGGCTACTATACCGGCTGTTGCCGAACCACTATACCAGCTGTTGCTGTACCACTATACCGGCTGTTGCTGTACCACTATACCGGCTGTTGCTGTACCACTATACCTGCTGTTACTGTACCACTATACCGGCTGTTGCTGTACCACTATACTGGCTGTTGCTGTACCACTATACCGGCTGTTGCTGTACCACTATACCGGCTGTTGCTGTACCACTATACCGGCTGTTGCTGTACCACTATACCGGCTGTTGCTGTACCACTATACCCGCTCCACTGACCACTATACCGGCTGTTGCTGTACCACTATACCGGCTGTTGCTGTACCACTATACCGGCTGTTGCTGTACCACTATACCGGCTCCACTGACCACTATACCGGCTGTTGCTGTACCACTATACCGGCTGTGGCTGTACCACTATACCAGCTCCACTGACTTCTATACCGGCTGTTGCTGTACCAATATACCGGCTGTTGCTGTACCACTATACCGGTTGTTGCTGTACCACTATACTGGCTGTTGCATACCACTATACCGGCTGTTGCTGTACCACTATACCGGCTGTTGCTGTACCACTATACCGGCTCCACCGACCACTATACCGGCTGTTGCATACCACTATACTGGCTGTTGCATACCACTATACCGGCTGTTGCTGTACCACTATACCGGCTGTTGCTGTACCACTATACCTTCTCCACTGACCACTATACCGGCTGTTGCTGTACCACTATACCGGCTGTTGCATACCACTATACTGGCTGTTGCTGTACCACTATACCGGCTGTTGCCGTACCACTATACCGGCTGTTGCTGTACCACTATACCGGCTGTTGCTGTACCACTATACCCGCTCCACTGACCACTATACTGGCTGTTGCTGTACCACTATACCGGCTCCACTGGCCACTATACCGGTTGTTGCTGTACCACTATACCGGCTGTTGCTGTACCACTATACCGGCTGTTGCTGTACCACTATACCGGCTGTTCCTGTACCACTATACCCGCAGCACTGACCATTAAACCGGCTGTTGATGTACCACTATACCGGCTGTTGCTGTACCACTATACCGGCTGTTGCTGTACCACTATACCGGCTGTTGCTGTACCACTATACCCGCTCCACTGACCACTATACCGGCTGTTGCTGTACCACTATACCGGCTCCACTGGCCACTATACCGGCTGTTGCTGTACCACTATACCGGCTGTTGCTGTACCACTATACCGGCTGTTGCTGTACCACTATACCGGCTCCACTGGCCACTATACCGGCTGTTGCCGAACCACTATACCAGCTGTTGCTGTACCACTATACCGGCTGTTGCTGTACCACTATACCGGCTGTTGCTGTACCACTATACCTGCTGTTACTGTACCACTATACCGGCTGTTGCTGTACCACTATACCGGCTGTTGCTGTACCACTATACCGGCTGTTGCTGTACCACTATACCGGCTGTTGCTGTACCACTATACCGGCTGTTGCTGTACCACTATACCCGCTCCACTGACCACTATACCGGCTGTTGCTGTACCACTATACCGGCTGTTGCTGTCCCACTATACCGGTTGTTGCTGTACCACTATACCGGCTGTTGCTGTACCACTATACCGGCTGTTGCTGTACCACTATACCGGCTGTTCCTGTACCACTATACTTGCTCCACTGACCTCTATACCGGCTGTTGCTGTACCACTATACCGGCTGTTGCTGTACCACTATACCGGCTCCACTGGCCACTATACCGGCTATTGCTGTACCACTATACCGGCTGTTGCTGTACCACTATAACGGCTCCACTGGCCACTATACCGGCTGTTGCTGTACCACTATACCGGCTGTTGCTGTACCACTATACCGGCTGTAGCTGTACCACTATACCGGCTGTTGCTGTACCACTATACCCGCTCCACTGACCACTATACCGGCTGTTGCTGTACCACTATACCGGCTGTTGCTGTACCACTATACCCGCTCCACTCACCACTATACCGGCTGTTGCTGTACCACTATACCGGCTCCACTGGCCACTATACCGGCTGTTGCTGTACCACTATACCGGCTGTTGTTGTACCACTATACCGGCTGTTGCTGTACCACTATACCAGCTGTTGCTGTACCACTATACCGGCTCCACTGACCACTATACCGGCTGTTGCTGTACCACTATACCGGCTGTTGCTGTACCACTTACCGGCTGTTGCTGTACCACTATACCGGCTGTTGCTGTAAGACTATACCTGCTCCACTGACCACTATAGCGGCTGTTGCTGTACCACTATACCGGCTGTTGCTGTACCACTATACCGGCTGTTGCTGTGCCACTATACCGGCTGTTGCTGTACGACTATACCGGCTCCACTGACCACTATACCGGCTGTTGCTGTATCACTATACCGGCTGTTGCTGTACCACTATACCGGCTGTTGCTGTACCACTATACCGGCTGTTGCTGTACCACTATACCGGCTTTTGCTATACCACTATAACGGCTGTTACTGTACCACTATACCGGCTGTTGCTGTACCACTATACCGGCTGTTGCTGTACCACTATACCGGCTGTTGCTGTACCACTATACCGGCTGTTGCTGTACCACTATACCGGCTCCACTGACCACTATACCGGCTGTTGCTGTACCACTATACCGGCTCCACTGACCACTATACCGGCTCCACTGACCACTATACCGGCTCCACTGACCACTATACCGGCTGTTGCTGTACCACTATACCGGCTGTTGCTGTACCACTATACCGGCTCCACTGACCACTATACCGGCTGTTTCTGTACCACTATACCGGCTGTTGCTGTACCACTATACCGGCTCCACTGACCACTATACCGGCTGTTGCTGTACCACTATACCGGCTGTTGCTGTACCACTATACCGGCTCCACTAACCACTATACCGGCTGTTGCTGTACCACTATACCGGCTGTTGCTGTACCACTATACCGGCTGTTGCTGTACCACTATACCGGCTGTTGCTGTACCACTATACCGGCTCCACTGACCACTATACCGGCTCCACTGACCACTATACCGGCTCCACTGACCACTATACCGGCTCCACTGACCACTATACCGGCTGTTTCTGTACCACTATACCAGCTGTTGCTTTACCACTATACCGGCTCCACTAACCACTATACCGGCTGTTGCTGTACCACTATACCGGCTGTTGATGTACCACTATACCGGCTGTTGCTGTACCACTATACCGGCTGTTGCTGTACCACTATACGGGCTCCACTGACCACTATACCGGCTGTTGCATACCACTATACCGGCTGTTGCATACCACTATACCGGCAGTTGCTGTACCACTATACCGGCTGTTGTTGTACCACTGTACCGGCTCCACTGACCACTATACCGGCTGTTGCTGTACCACTATACCGGCTGTTGCATACCACTATACCGGCTGTTGCTGTACCACTATACCGGCTTTTGCTGTACCACTATACCGGCTGTTGCTGTACCACTATACCGGCTGTTGCTGTACCACTATACCGGCTGTTGCTGTACGACTATACCGGCTGTTGCTGTACGACTATACCGGCTGTTGCTGTACCACTATACCGGCTCCACTGGCCACTATACCGGCTGTTGCTGTACAACTATACCGGCTGTTGCTGTACCACTATACCGACTATTGCTGTACCACTATACCGGCTGTTGATGTACCACTATACCGGATGTTGATGTACGACTATACCGGCTCCACTGACCACTATACCGGCGGTTGCTGTACCACTATACCGGCTGTCGCATACCACTATACCGGCTGTTGCTGTACCACTATACCGGCTCCACTGGCCACTATACCGGCTGTTGCTGTACCACTATACCGGCTGTTGCTGTACCACTATACCGGCTGTTGCTGTTCCACTATACCGGCTCCACTGACCACTATACCAGCTGTTGCTGTACCACTATACCGGCTGTTGTTGTACCACTATACCGGCTGTTGCTGTACCACTATACCAGCTGTTGCTGTACCACTATACCGGCTCCACTGACCACTATACCGGCTGTTGCTGTACCACTATACCGGCTGTTGCATACCACTATACCGGTTGTTGCTGTACCACTATACCGGCTGTTGCTGTACCACTATACCAGCTGTTGCTGTACGACTATACCGGCTGTTGCTGTACGACTATACCGGCTGTTGCTGTACCACTATACCGGCTCCACTGGCCACTATACCGGCTGTTGCTGTACCACTATACCGGCTGTTGCTGTACCACTATACCCGCTCCACTGACCACTATACCGGCTGTTGCTGTACCACTATACCGGCTCCACTGGCCACTATACCGGCTGTTGCTGTACCACTATACCGGCTGTTGCTGTACCACTATACCGGCTGTTGCTGTACCACTATACCGGCTGTTGCTGTACCACTATACCGGCTGTTCCTGTACCACTATACCCGCAGCACTGACCACTATACTGGCTGTTGCTGTACCACTATACCGGCTGTTGCTGTACCACTATACCGGCTGTTGCTGTACCACTATAACGGCTGTTGCTGTACCACTATACTCGCTCCACTGACCACTATACCGGCTGTTGCTGTACCACTATACCGGCTCCACTGGCCACTATACCGGCTGTTGCTGTACAACTATACCGGCTGTTGCTGTACCACTATACCGACTATTGCTGTACCACTATACCGGCTGTTGATGTACCACTATACCGGATGTTGATGTACGACTATACCGGCTCCACTGACCACTATACCGGCGGTTGCTGTACCACTATACCGGCTGTCGCATACCACTATACCGGCTGTTGCTGTACCACTATACCGGCTCCACTGGCCACTATACCGGCTGTTGCTGTACCACTATACCGGCTGTTGTTGTACCACTATACCGGCTGTTGCTGTACCACTATACCAGCTGTTGCTGTACCACTATACCGGCTCCACTGACCACTATACCGGCTGTTGCTGTACCACTATACCGGCTGTTGCTGTACCACTATACCGGCTGTTGCTGTACCACTTACCGGCTGTTGCTGTACCACTATACCGGCTGTTGCTGTACGACTATACTGGCTCCACTGACCACTATAGCGGCTGTTGCTGTACCACTATACCGGCTGTTGCTGTACCACTATACCGGCTGTTGCTGTGCCACTATACCGGCTGTTGCTGTACGACTATACCGGCTCCACTGACCACTATACCGGCTGTTGCTGTACCACTATACCGGCTGTTGCTGTACCACTATACCGGCTGTTGCTGTACCACTATACCGGCTGTTGCTGTACCACTATACCGGCTGTTGCTGTACCACTATACCGGCTGTTGCTGTACCACTATACCGGCTGTTGCTGTACCACTATACCGGCTCCACTGACCACTATACCGGCTCTTGCTGTACCACTATACCGGCTCCACTGACCACTATACCGGCTCCACTGACCACTATACCGGCTCCACTGACCACTATACCGGCTGTTTCTGTACCACTATAACGGCTGTTGCTGTACCACTATACCGGCTACACTAACCACTATACCGGCTGTTGCTGTACCACTATACCGGCTGTTGCTGTACCACTATACCGGCTCCACTGGCCACTATACCGGCTGTTGCTGTACCACTATACCGGCTGTTGCTGTACCACTATACCGGCTCCACTGGCCACTATACCGGCTGTTGCTGTACCACTATACCGGCTGTTGCTGTACCACTATACCGGCTGTAGCTGTACCACTATACCGGCTGTTGCTGTACCACTATACCCGCTCCACTGACCACTATACCGGCTGTTGCTGTACCACTATACCGGCTGTTGCTGTACCACTATACCCGCTCCACTGACCACTATACCGGCTGTTGCTGTACCACTATACCGGCTCCACTGGCCACTATACCGGCTGTTGCTGTACCACTATACCGGCTGTTGTTGTACCACTATACCGGCTGTTGCTGTACCACTATACCAGCTGTTGCTGTACCACTATACCGGCTCCACTGACCACTATACCGGCTGTTGCTGTACCACTATACCGGCTGTTGCTGTACCACTTACCGGCTGTTGCTGTACCACTATACCGGCTGTTGCTGTAAGACTATACCTGCTCCACTGACCACTATAGCGGCTGTTGCTGTACCACTATACCGGCTGTTGCTGTACCACTATACCGGCTGTTGCTGTGCCACTATACCGGCTGTTGCTGTACGACTATACCGGCTCCACTGACCACTATACCGGCTGTTGCTGTACCACTATACCGGCTGTTGCTGTACCACTATACCGGCTGTTGCTGTACCACTATACCGGCTGTTGCTGTACCACTATTCCGGCTGTTGCTGTACCACTATACCGGCTTTTGCTGTACCACTATACTGGCTGTTGCTGTACCACTATACCGGCTGTTGCTGTACCACTATACCGGCTGTTGCTGTACCACTATACCGGCTGTTGCTGTACCACTATACCGGCTGTTGCTGTACCACTATACCGGCTGTTGCTGTACCACTATACCGGCTCCACCGACCACTATACCGGCTGTTGCTGTACCACTATACCGGCTCCACTGACCACTATACCGGCTGTTGCTGTACCACTATACCGGCTGTTGTTGTACCACTATACCGGCTCCACTGACCACTATACCGGCTGTTTCTGTACCACTATACCGGCTGTTGCTGTACCACTATACCGGCTCCACTGGCCACTATACCGGCTGTTGCTGTACCACTATACCGGCTCCACTGACCACTATACCGGCTGTTGCTGTACCACTATACCGGCTGTTGCTGTACCACTATACCGGCTGTTGCTGAACCACTATACCGGCTGTTGCTGTACCACTATACCGGCTGTTGCATACCACTATACCGGCTGTTGCTGTACCACTATACCGGCTGTTGATGTACCACTATACCGGCTCCACTGACCACTATACCGGCTGTTGCTGTACCACTATACCGGCTGTTGCATACCACTATACTGACTGTTGCTGTACCACTATACCGGCTGTTGCCGTACCACTATACCGGCTGTTGCTGTACCACTATACCGGCTGTTGCTGTACCACTTTACCGGCTCCACTGACCACTATACCGGCTCCACTGACCACTATACCGGCTCCACTGGCCACTATACCGGCTGTTTCTGTACCATTATACCGGCTTTTGCTGTACCACTATACCGGCTCCACTGACCACTATACCGGCTGTTGCTGTACCACTATACCGGCTGTTGCTGTACCACTATACCGGCTGTTGCTGTACCACTATACCGGCTGTTGCTGTACCACTATACCGGCTCCACCAACCACTATACCGGCTGTTGCTGTACCACTATACCGGCTGTGGCTGTACCACTATACCGGCTCCACTGACTTCTATACCGGCTGTTGCTGTACCAATATACCGGCTGTTGCTGTACCACTATACCGGCTGTTGCTGTACCACTATACCGGCTGTTGCATACCACTATACCGGCTGTTGCTGTACCACTATACCGGCTGTTGCTGTACCACTATACCGGCTCCACTGACCACTATACCGGCTGTTTCTGTACCACTATACCGGCTGTTGCTGTACCACTATACCGGCTCCACTGACCACTATACCGGCTGATGCTGTACCACTATACCGGCTCCACTAACCACTATACCGGCTGTTGCTGTACCACTATACCGGCTGTTGCTGTACCACTATACCAGCTGTTGCTGTACCACTATACCGGCTGTTGCTGTACCACTATACCGGCTCCACTGACCACTATACCGGCTCCACTGACCACTATACCGGCTCCACTGACCACTATACCGGCTGTTTCTGTACCACTATACCGGCTGTTGCTGTACCACTATACCGGCTCCACTGACCACTATACCGGCTGTTGCTGTACCACTATACCGGCTGTTGCTGTACCACTATACCGGCTAATGCTGTACCACTATACCGGCTCCACTGACCACTATACCGGCTGTTGCTGTACCACTATACCGGCTGTGGCTGTACCACTATACCGGCTCCACTGACTACTATACCGGCTGTTGCTGTACCATTATACCGGCTGTTGCTGTACCACTATACCGGCTGTTGCTGTACCACTATACTGGCTGTTGCATACCACTATACCGGCTGTTGCTGTACCACTATACCGGCTGTTGCTGTACCACTATACCGGCTCCACTGACCACTATACCGGCTGTTGCATACCACTATACTGGCTGTTGCATACCACTATACCGGCTGTTGCTGTACCACTATACCGGCTGTTGCTGTACCACTATACCGGCTCCACTGACCACTATACCGGCTGTTGCTGTACCACTATACCGGCTGTTGCATACCACTATACTGGCTGTTGCTGTACCACTATACCGGCTGTTGCCGTTCCACTATACCGGCTGTTGCTGTACCACTATACCGGCTGTTGCTGTACCACTATACCCGCTCCACTGACCACTATACCGGCTGTTGCTGTACCACTATACCGGCTCCACTGGCCACTATACCGACTGTTGCTGTACCACTATACCGGCTGTTGCTGTACCACTATACCGGCTGTTGCTGTACCACTATACCGGCTGTTGCTGTACCACTATACCGGCTGTTCCTGTACCACTATACCCGCAGCACTGACCATTAAACCGGCTGTTGATGTACCACTATAACGGCTGTTGCTGTACCACTATACCCGCTCCACTGACCACTATACCGGCTGTTGCTGTACCACTATACCGGCTCCACTGGCCACTATACCGGCTGTTGCTGTACCACTATACCGGCTGTTGCTGTACCACTATACCGGCTGTTGCTGTACCACTATACCGGCTCCACTGGCCACTATACCGGCTGTTGCCGAACCACTATACCAGCTGTTGCTGTACCACTATACCGGCTGTTGCTGTACCACTATACCGGCTGTTGCTGTACCACTATACCTGCTGTTACTGTACCACTATACCGGCTGTTGCTGTACCACTATACCGGCTGTTGCTGTACCACTATACCGGCTGTTGCTGTACCACTATACCGGCTGTTGCTGTACCACTATACCGGCTGTTGCTGTACCACTATACCCGCTCCATTGACCACTATACCGGCTGTTGCTGTACCACTATACCGGCTGTTGCTGTCCCACTATACCGGTTGTTGCTGTACCACTATACCGGCTGTTGCTGTACCACTATACCGGCTGTTGCTGTACCACTATACCGGCTGTTCCTGTACCACTATACTTGCTCCACTGACCTCTATACCGGCTGTTGCTGTACCACTATACCGGCTGTTGCTGTACCACTATACCGGCTCCACTGGCCACTATACCGGCTATTGCTGTACCACTATACCGGCTGTTGCTGTACCACTATACCGGCTCCACTGGCCACTATACCGGCTGTTGCTGTACCACTATACCGGCTGTTGCTGTACCACTATACCGGCTGTAGCTGTACCACTATACCGGCTGTTGCTGTACCACTATACCCGCTCCACTGACCACTATACCGGCTGTTGCTGTACCACTATACCGGCTGTTGCTGTACCACTATACCCGCTCCACTGACCACTATACCGGCTGTTGCTGTACCACTATACCGGCTCCACTGGCCACTATACCGGCTGTTGCTGTACCACTATACCGGCTGTTGTTGTACCACTATACCGGCTGTTGCTGTACCACTATACCAGCTGTTGCTGTACAACTATACCGGCTCCACTGACCACTATACCGGCTGTTGCTGTACCACTATACCGGCTGTTGCTGTACCACTTACCGGCTGTTGCTGTACCACTATACCGGCTGTTGCTGTAAGACAATACCTGCTCCACTGACCACTATAGCGGCTGTTGCTGTACCACTATACCGGCTGTTGCTGTACCACTATACCGGCTGTTGCTGTGCCACTATACCGGCTGTTGCTGTACGACTATACCGGCTCCACTGACCACTATACCGGCTGTTGCTGTACCACTATACCGGCTGTTGCTGTACCACTATACCGGCTGTTGCTGTACCACTATACCGGCTGTTGCTGTACCACTATACCGGCTTTTGCTGTACCACTATACCGGCTGTTGCTGTACCACTATACCGGCTGTTGCTGTACCACTATACCGGCTGTTGCTGTACCACTATACAGGCTGTTGCTGTACCACTATACCGGCTGTTGCTGTACCACTATACCGGCTGTTGCTGTACCACTATACCGGCTCCACTGACCACTATACCGGCTGTTTCTGTACCACTATACCGGCTGTTGCTGTACCACTATACCGGCTCCACTGACCACTATACCGGCTGTTGCTGTACCACTATACCGGCTGTTGCTGTACCACTATACCGGCTGTTGCTGTACCACTATACCGGTTCCACTAACCACTATACCGGCTGTTGCTGTACCACTATACCGGCTGTTGCTGTACCACTATACCGGCTGTTGCTGTACCACTATACCGGCTGTTGCTGTACCACTATACCGGCTGTTGCTGTACCACTATACCGGCTCCACTGACCACTATACCGGCTCCACTGACCACTATACCGGCTCCACTGACCACTATACCGGCTGTTTCTGTACCACTATACCGGCTTTTGCTGTACCACTATACCGGCTCAACTGACCACTATACCGGCTGTTGCTGTACCACTATACCGGCTGTTGCTGTACCACTATACCGGCTCCACTGACCACTATACCGGCTGTTGCTGTACCACTATACCGGCTGTTGCTGTACCACTTACCGGCTGTTGCTGTACGACTATACCGGCTGTTGCTGTACGACTATACCGGCTCCAATGACCACTATAGCGGCTGTTGCAGTACCACTATACCAGCTGTTGCTGTACCACTATACCGGCTGTTGCTGTACCACTATACCGGCTGTTGCTGTACCACTATACCGGCTGTTGCTGTACCACTATACCGGCTGTTGCTGTACCACTATACCGGCTGTTGCTGTACCACTATACCGGCTGTTGCATACCACTATACCGGCTGTTGCATACCAATGTACCGGCTGTTGCTGTACCACTATACCGGCTCCACTGACCACTATACCGGCTGTTGCATACCACTATACCGGCTGTTGCATACCACTATACCGGCTGTTGCTGTACCACTATACCGGCTGTTGCTGTACCACTATACCGGCTGTTGCTGTACCACTATACCGGCTCCACTGACCACTATACCGGCTGTTGCTGTACCACTATACCGGCTGTTGCTGTACCACTTACCGGCTGTTGCTGTACGACTATACCGGCTGTTGCTGTACGACTATACCGGCTCCAATGACCACTATAGCGGCTGTTGCAGTACCACTATACCAGCTGTTGCTGTACCACTATACCGGCTGTTGCTGTACCACTATACCGGCTGTTGCTGTACCACTATACCGGCTGTTGCATACCACTATACCGGCTGTTGCTGTACCACTATACCGGCTGTTGCTGTACCACTATACCGGCTCCACTGACCACTATACCGGCTGTTGCAGTACCACTATACCGGCTGTTGCATACCACTATACTAGCTGTTGCTGTACCACTATACCGGCTGTTGCCTTACCACTATACCGGCTGTTGCTGTACCACTATACCGGCTGTTGCTGTACCACTATACCGGCTCCACTGACCACTATACCGGCTCCACTGACCACTATACCGGTTCCACTGACCACTATACCGGCTGTTTCTGTACCATTATACCGGCTTTTGCTGTACCACTATACCGGCTCCACTGACCACTATACCGGCTGTTGCTGTACCACTATACCGGCTGTTGCTGTACCACTATACCGGCTGTTGCTGTACCACTATACCGGCTGTTGCTGTACCACTATACCGGCTCCACCGACCACTATACCGGCTGTTGCTGTACCACTATACCGGCTGTTGCTGTACCACTATACCGGCTCCACTGACCACTATACCGGCTGTTGTTGTACCACTATACCGGCTGTTGCTGTACCACTATACCGGCTCCACTGACCACTATACCGGCTCCACTGACCACTATACCGGCTGTTGCTGTACCACTATACCGGCTGTTGTTGTACCACTATACCGGCTCCACTGACCACTATACCGGCTGTTTCTGTACCACTATACCGGCTGTTGCTGTACCACTATACCGGCTCCACTGGCCACTATACCGGCTGTTGCTGTACCACTATACCGGCTCCACTGACCACTTTACCGGCTGTTGCTGTACCACTATACCGGCTGTTGCTGTACCACTATACCGGCTGTTGCTGAACCACTATACCGGCTGTTGCTGTACCACTATACCGGCTGTTGCATACCACTATACCGGCTGTTGCTGTACCACTATACCGGCTGTTGATGTACCACTATACCGGCTCCACTGACCACTATACCGGCTGTTGCTGTACCACTATACTGGCTGTTGCATACCACTATACTGACTGTTGCTGTACCACTATACCGGCTGTTGCCGTACCACTATACCGGCTGTTGCTGTACCACTATACCGGCTGTTGCTGTACCACTATACCGGCTCCACTGACCACTATACCGGCTCCACTGACCACTATACCGGCTCCACTGACCACTATACCGGCTGTTTCTGTACCATTATACCGGCTTTTGCTGTACCACTATACCGGCTCCACTGACCACTATACCGGCTGTTGCTGTACCACTATACCGGCTGTTGCTGTACCACTATACCGGCTGTTGCTGTACCACTATACCGGCTCCACCGACCCCTATACCGGCTGTTGCTGTACCACTATACCAGCTGTGGCTGTACCACTATACCGGCTCCACTGACTTCTATACCGGCTGTTGCTGTACCAATATACCGGCTGTTGCTGTACCACTATACCGGCTGTTGCTGTACCACTATACCGGCTGTTGCATACCACTATACCGGCTGTTGCTGTACCACTATACCGGCTGTTGCTGTACCACTATACCGGCTCCACTGACCACTATACCGGCTGTTTCTGTACCACTATACCGGCTGTTGCTGTACCACTATACCGGCTCCACTGACCACTATACCGGCTGATGCTGTACCACTATACCGGCTCCACTAACCACTATACCGGCTGTTGCTGTACCACTATACCGGCTGTTGCTGTACCACTATACCAGCTGTTGCTGTACCACTATACCGGCTGTTGCTGTACCACTATACCGGCTCCACTGACCACTATACCGGCTCCACTGACCACTATACCGGCTCCACTGACCACTATACCGGCTGTTTCTGTACCACTATACCGGCTGTTGCTGTACCACTATACCGGCTCCACTGACCACTATACCGGCTGTTGCTGTACCACTATACCGGCTGTTGCTGTACCACTATACCGGCTGTTGCTGTACCACTATACCGGCTCCACTGACCACTATACCGGCTGTTGCTGTACCACTATACCGGCTGTGGCTGTACCACTATACCGGCTCCACTGACTTCTATACCGGCTGTTGCTGTACCAATATACCGGCTGTTGCTGTACCACTATACCGGCTGTTGCTGTACCACTATACTGGCTGTTGCATACCACTATACCGGCTGTTGCTGTACCACTATACCGGCTGTTGCTGTACCACTATACCGGCTCCACTGACCACTATACCGGCTGTGGCATACCACTATACTGGCTGTTGCATACCACTATACCGGCTGTTGCTGTACCACTATACCGGCTGTTGCTGTACCACTATGCCGGCTCCACTGACCACTATACCGGCTGTTGCTGTACCACTATACCGGCTGTTGCATACCACTATACTGGCTGTTGCTGTACCACTATACCGGCTGTTGCCGTACCACTATACCGGCTGTTGCTGTACCACTATACCGGCTGTTGCTGTACCACTATACCCGCTCCACTGACCACTATACCGGCTGTTGCTGTACCACTATACCGGCTCCACTGGCCACTATACCGACTGTTGCTGTACCACTATACCGGCTGTTGCTGTACCACTATACCGGCTGTTGCTGTACCACTATACCGGCTGTAGCTGTACCACTATACCGGCTGTTCCTGTACCACTATACCCGCAGCACTGACCATTAAACCGGCTGTTGATGTACCACTATACCGGCTGTTGCTGTACCACTATACCGGCTGTTGCTGTACCACTATACCGGCTGTTGCTGTACCACTATACCCGCTCCACTGACCACTATACCGGCTGTTGCTGTACCACTATACCGGCTCCACTGGCCACTATACCGGCTGTTGCTGTACCACTATACCGGCTGTTGCTGTACCACTATACCGGCTGTTGCTGTACCACTATACCGGCTCCACTGGCCACTATACCGGCTGTTGCCGAACCACTATACCAGCTGTTGCTGTACCACTATACCGGCTGTTGCTGTACCACTATACCGGCTGTTGCTGTACCACTATACCTGCTGTTACTGTACCACTATACCGGCTGTTGCTGTACCACTATACTGGCTGTTGCTGTACCACTATACCGGCTGTTGCTGTACCACTATACCGGCTGTTGCTGTACCACTATACCGGCTGTTGCTGTACCACTATACCCGCTCCACTGACCACTATACCGGCTGTTGCTGTACCACTATACCGGCTGTTGCTGTCCCACTATACCGGTTGTTGCTGTACCACTATACCGGCTGTTGCTGTACCACTATACCGGCTGTTGCTGTACCACTATACCGGCTGTTCCTGTACCACTATACTTGCTCCACTGACCTCTATACCGGCTGTTGCTGTACCACTATACCGGCTGTTGCTGTACCACTATACCGGCTCCACTGGCCACTATACCGACTGTTGCTGTACCACTATACCGGCTGTTGCTGTACCACTATACCGGCTCCACTGGCCACTATACCTGCTGTTGCTGTACCACTATACCGGCTGTTGCTGTACCACTATACCGGCTGTAGCTGTACCACTATACCGGCTGTTGCTGTACCACTATACCCGCTCCACTGACCACTATACCGGCTGTTGCTGTACCACTATACCGGCTGTTGCTGTACCACTATACCCGCTCCACTCACCACTATACCGGCTGTTGCTGTACGACTATACCGGCTCCACTGGCCACTATACCGGCTGTTGCTGTACCACTATACCGGCTGTTGTTGTACCACTATACCGGCTGTTGCTGTACCACTATACCAGCTGTTGCTGTACCACTATACCGGCTCCACTGACCACTATACCGGCTATTGCTGTACCACTATACCGGCTGTTGCTGTACCACTTACCGGATGTTGCTGTACCACTATACCGGCTGTTGCTGTAAGACTATACCTGCTCCAATGACCACTATAGCGGCTGTTGCTGTACCACTATACCGGCTGTTGCTGTACCACTATACCGGCTGTTGCTGTGCCACTATACCGGCTGTTGCTGTACGACTATACCGGCTCCACTGACCACTATACCGGCTGTTGCTGTACCACTATACCGGCTGTTGCTGTACCACTATACCGGCTGTTGCTGTACCACTATACCGGCTGTTGCTGTACCACTATACCGGCTTTTGCTGTACCACTATACCGGCTGTTGCTGTACCACTATACCGGCTGTTGCTGTACCACTATACCGGCTGTTGCTGTACCACTTTACCGGCTGTTGCTGTACCACTATACCGGCTGTTGCTGTACCACTATACCGGCTCCACTGACCACTATACCGGCTGTTGCTGTACCACTATACCGGCTCCACTGACCACTATACCGGCTGTTGCTGTACCACTATACCGGCTCCACTGACCACTATACCGGCTCCACTGACCACTATACCGGCTCCACTGACCACTATACCGGCTGTTGCTGTACCACTATACCGGCTGTTGCTGTACCACTATACCGGCTCCACTGACCACTATACCGGCTCCACTGACCACTATACCGGTTCCACTGACCACTATACCGGGTGTTTCTGTACCATTATACCGGCTTTTGCTGTACCACTATACCGGCTCCACTGACCACTATACCGGCTGTTGCTGTACCACTATACCGGCTGTTGCTGTACCACTATACCGGCTGTTGCTGTACCACTATACCGGCTGTTGCTGTACCACTATACCGGCTCCACCGACCACTATACCGGCTGTTCCTGTACCACTATACCGGCTGTTGCTGTACCACTATACCGGCTCCACTGACCACTATACCGGCTGTTGTTGTACCACTATACCGGCTGTTGCTGTACCACTATACCGGCTCCACTGACCACTATACCGGCTCCACTGACCACTATACCGGCTGTTGCTGTACCACTATACCGGCTGTTGTTGTACCACTATACCGGCTCCACTGACCACTATACCGGCTGTTTCTGTACCACTATACCGGCTGTTGCTGTACCACTATACCGGCTCCACTGGCCACTATACCGGCTGTTGCTGTACCACTATACCGGCTCCACTGACCACTATACCGGCTGTTGCTGTACCACTATACCGGCTGTTGCTGTACCACTATACCGGCTGTTGCTGAACCACTATACCGGCTGTTGCTGTACCACTATACCGGCTGTTGCATACCACTATACCGGCTGTTGCTGTACCACTATACCGGCTGTTGATGTACCACTATACCGGCTCCACTGACCACTATACCGGCTGTTGCTGTACCACTATACCGGCTGTTGCATACCACTATACTGACTGTTGCTGTACCACTATACCGGCTGTTGCCGTACCACTATACCGGCTGTTGCTGTACCACTATACCGGCTGTTGCTGTACCACTTTACCGGCTCCACTGACCACTATACCGGCTCCACTGACCACTATACCGGCTCCACTGACCACTATACCGGCTGTTTCTGTACCATTATACCGGCTTTTGCTGTACCACTATACCGGCTCCACTGACCACTATACCGGCTGTTGCTGTACCACTATACCGGCTGTTGCTGTACCACTATACCGGCTGTTGCTGTACCACTATACCGGCTGTTGCTGTACCACTATACCGGCTCCACCAACCACTATACCGGCTGTTGCTGTACCACTATACCGGCTGTGGCTGTACCACTATACCGGCTCCACTGACTTCTATACCGGCTGTTGCTGTACCAATATACCGGCTGTTGCTGTACCACTATACCGGCTGTTGCTGTACCACTATACCGGCTGTTGCATACCACTATACCGGCTGTTGCTGTACCACTATACCGGCTGTTGCTGTACCACTATACCGGCTCCACTGACCACTATACCGGCTGTTTCTGTACCACTATACCGGCTGTTGCTGTACCACTATACCGGCTCCACTGACCACTATACCGGCTGATGCTGTACCACTATACCGGCTCCACTAACCACTATACCGGCTGTTGCTGTACCACTATACCGGCTGTTGCTGTACCACTATACCAGCTGTTGCTGTACCACTATACCGGCTGTTGCTGTACCACTATACCGGCTCCACTGACCACTATACCGGCTCCACTGACCAATATACCGGCTCCACTGACCACTATACCGGCTGTTTCTGTACCACTATACCGGCTGTTGCTGTACCACTATACCGGCTCCACTGACCACTATACCGGCTGTTGCTGTACCACTATACCGGCTGTTGCTGTACCACTATACCGGCTAATGCTGTACCACTATACCGGCTCCACTGACCACTATACCGGCTGTTGCTGTACCACTATACCGGCTGTGGCTGTACCACTATACCGGCTCCACTGACTACTATACCGGCTGTTGCTGTACCAATATACCGGCTGTTGCTGTACCACTATAACGGCTGTTGCTGTACCACTATACTGGCTGTTGCATACCACTATACCGGCTGTTGCTGTACCACTATACCGGCTGTTGCTGTACCACTATACCGGCTCCACTGACCACTATACCGGCTGTTGCATACCACTATACTGGCTGTTGCATACCACTATACCGGCTGTTGCTGTACCACTATACCGGCTGTTGCTGTACCACTATACCGGCTCCACTGACCACTATACCGGCTGTTGCTGTACCACTATACCGGCTGTTGCATACCACTATACTGGCTGTTGCTGTACCACTATACCGGCTGTTGCCGTACCACTATACCGGCTGTTGCTGTACCACTATACCGGCTGTTGCTGTACCACTATACCCGCTCCACTGACCACTATACCGGCTGTTGCTGTACCACTATACCGGCTCCACTGGCCACTATACCGACTATTGCTGTACCACTATACCGGCTGTTGCTGTACCACTATACCGGCTGTTGCTGTACCACTATACCGGCTGTTGCTGTACCACTATACCGGCTGTTCCTGTACCACTATACCCGCAGCACTGACCATTAAACCGGCTGTTGATGTACCATTATACCGGCTGTTGCTGTACCACTATACCGGCTGTTGCTGTACCACTATACCCGCTCCACTGACCACTATACCGGCTGTTGCTGTACCACTATACCGGCTCCACTGGCCACTATACCGGCTGTTGCTGTACCACTATACCGGCTGTTGCTGTACCACTATACCGGCTGTTGCTGTACCACTATACCGGCTCCACTGGCCACTATACCGGCTGTTGCCGAACCACTATACCAGCTGTTGCTGTACCACTATACAGGCTGTTGCTGTACCACTATACCGGCTGTTGCTGTACCACTATACCTGCTGTTACTGTACCACTATACCGGCTGTTGCTGTACCACTATACCGGCTGTTGCTGTACCACTATACCGGCTGTTGCTGTACCACTATACCGGCTGTTGCTGTACCACTATACCGGCTGTTGCTGTCCCACTATACCGGTTGTTGCTGTACCACTATACCGGCTGTTGCTGTACCACTATACCGGCTGTTGCTGTACCACTATACCGGCTGTTCCTGTACCACTATACTTGCTCCACTGACCTCTATACCGGCTGTTGCTGTACCACTATACCGGCTGTTGCTGTACCACTATACCGGCTCCACTGGCCACTATACCGGCTATTGCTGTACCACTATACCGGCTGTTGCTGTACCACTATACCGGCTCCACTGGCCACTATACCGGCTGTTGCTGTACCACTATACCGGCTGTTGCTGTACCACTATACCGGCTGTAGCTGTACCACTATACCGGCTGTTGCTGTACCACTATACCCGCTCCACTGACCACTATACCGGCTGTTGCTGTACCACTATACCGGCTGTTGCTGTACCACTATACCCGCTCCACTGACCACTATACCGGCTGTTGCTGTACCACTATACCGGCTCCACTGGCCACTATACCGGCTGTTGCTGTACCACTATACCGGCTGTTGTTGTACCACTATACCGGCTGTTGCTGTACCACTATACCAGCTGTTGCTGTACCACTATACCGGCTCCACTGACCACTATACCGGCTGTTGCTGTACCACTATACCGGCTGTTGCTGTACCACTTACCGGCTGTTGCTGTACCACTATACCGGCTGTTGCTGTAAGACAATACCTGCTCCACTGACCACTATAGCGGCTGTTGCTGTACCACTATACCGGCTGTTGCTGTACCACTATACCGGCTGTTGCTGTGCCACTATACCGGCTGTTGCTGTACGACTATACCGGCTCCACTGACCACTATACCGGCTGTTGCTGTACCACTATACCGGCTGTTGCTGTACCACTATACCGGCTGTTGCTGTACCACTATACCGGCTGTTGCTGTACCACTATACCGGCTTTTGCTGTACCACTATACCGGCTGTTGCTGTACCACTATACCGGCTGTTGCTGTACCACTATACCGGCTGTTGCTGTACCACTATACCGGCTGTTGCTGTACCACTATACCGGCTGTTGCTGTACCACTATACCGGCTGTTGCTGTACCACTATACCGGCTCCACTGACCACTATACCGGCTGTTTCTGTACCACTATACCGGCTGTTGCTGTACCACTATACCGGCTCCACTGACCACTATACCGGCTGTTGCTGTACCACTATACCGGCTGTTGCTGTACCACTATACCGGCTGTTGCTGTACCACTATACCGGTTCCACTAACCACTATACCGGCTGTTGCTGTACCACTATACCGGCTGTTGCTGTACCACTATACCGGCTGTTGCTGTACCACTATACCGGCTGTTGCTGTACCACTATACCGGCTGTTGCTGTACCACTATACCGGCTCCACTGACCACTATACCGGCTCCACTGACCACTATACCGGCTCCACTGACCACTATACCGGCTGTTTCTGTACCACTATACCGGCTTTTGCTGTACCACTATACCGGCTCAACTGACCACTATACCGGCTGTTGCTGTACCACTATACCGGCTGTTGCTGTACCACTATACCGGCTCCACTGACCACTATACCGGCTGTTGCTGTACCACTATACCGGCTGTTGCTGTACCACTTACCGGCTGTTGCTGTACGACTATACCGGCTGTTGCTGTACGACTATACCGGCTCCAATGACCACTATAGCGGCTGTTGCAGTACCACTATACCAGCTGTTGCTGTACCACTATACCGGCTGTTGCTGTACCACTATACCGGCTGTTGCTGTACCACTATACCGGCTGTTGCTGTACCACTATACCGGCTGTTGCTGTACCACTATACCGGCTGTTGCTGTACCACTATACCGGCTGTTGCATACCACTATACCGGCTGTTGCATACCAATGTACCGGCTGTTGCTGTACCACTATACCGGCTCCACTGACCACTATACCGGCTGTTGCATACCACTATACCGGCTGTTGCATACCACTATACCGGCTGTTGCTGTACCACTATACCGGCTGTTGCTGTACCACTATACCGGCTGTTGCTGTACCACTATACCGGCTCCACTGACCACTATACCGGCTGTTGCTGTACCACTATACCGGCTGTTGCTGTACCACTTACCGGCTGTTGCTGTACGACTATACCGGCTGTTGCTGTACGACTATACCGGCTCCAATGACCACTATAGCGGCTGTTGCAGTACCACTATACCAGCTGTTGCTGTACCACTATACCGGCTGTTGCTGTACCACTATACCGGCTGTTGCTGTACCACTATACCGGCTGTTGCTGTACCACTATACCGGCTGTTGCTGTACCACTATACCGGCTGTTGCTGTACCACTATACCGGCTGTTGCATACCACTATACCGGCTGTTGCATACCACTATACCGGCTGTTGCTGTACCACTATACCGGCTCCACTGACCACTATACCGGCTGTTGCATACCACTATACCGGTTGTTGCATACCACTATACCGGCTGTTGCTGTACCACTATACCGGCTGTTGCTGTACCACTATACCGGCTGTTGCTGTACCACTATACCGGCTGTTGCTGTACCACTATACCGGCTCCACTGACCACTATACCGGCTGTTGCTGTACCACTATACCGGCTGTTGCTGTACCACTATAGCGGCTGTTGCTGTACCACTATACTAGCTGTTGCTGTACCACTATACCGGCTCCACTGACCACTATACCGGCTGTTGCTGTACCACTATACCGGCTCCACTGACCACTATACCGGCTGTTGCTGTACCACTATACCGGCTGTTGCATACCACTATACCGGTTGTTGCTGTACCACTATACCGGCTGTTGCTGTACCACTATACCGGCTGTTGCTGTACCACTATACCGGCTGTTGCTGTACCACTATACCGGCTGTTGCTGTACCACTATACCGGCTGTTGCTGTACCACTATACCGGCTCCACTGACCACTATACCGCCTGTTGCTGTACCACTATACCGGCTGTTGCTGTACCACTATACCGGCTCCACTGACCACTATACCGGCTCCACTGACCACTATACCGGCTGTTGTTGTACCACTATACCGGCTGTTGCTGTACCACTATACCGGCTCCACTGACCACTATACCGGCTCCACTGACCACTATACCGGTTCCACTGACCACTATACCGGCTGTTTCTGTACCATTATACCGGCTTTTGCTGTACCACTATACCGGCTCCACTGACCACTATACCGGCTGTTGCTGTACCACTATACCGGCTGTTGCTGTACCACTATACCGGCTGTTGCTGTACCACTATACCGGCTGTTGCCTTACCACTATACCGGCTGTTGCTGTACCACTATACTGGCTGTTGCTGTACCACTATACCGGCTCCACTGACCACTATACCGGCTCCACTGACCACTATACCGGTTCCACTGACCACTATACCGGCTGTTTCTGTACCATTATACCGGCTTTTGCTGTACCACTATACCGGCTCCACTGACCACTATACCGGCTGTTGCTGTACCACTATACCGGCTGTTGCTGTACCACTATACCGGCTGTTGCTGTACCACTATACCGGCTGTTGCTGTACCACTATACCGGCTCCACCGACCACTATACCGGCTGTTGCTGTACCACTATACCGGCTGTTGCTGTACCACTATACCGGCTCCACTGACCACTATACCGGCTGTTGTTGTACCACTATACCGGCTGTTGCTGTACCACTATACCGGCTCCACTGACCACTATACCGGCTCCACTGACCACTATACCGGCTGTTTCTGTACCACTATACCGGCTGTTGCTGTACCACTATACCGGCTCCACTGGCCACTATACCGGCTGTTGCTGTACCACTATACCGGCTCCACTGACCACTTTACTGGCTGTTGCTGTACCACTATACCGGCTGTTGCTGTACCACTATACCGGCTGTTGCTGAACCACTATACCGGCTGTTGCTGTACCACTATACCGGCTGTTGCATACCACTATACCGGCTGTTGCTGTACCACTATACCGGCTGTTGATGTACCACTATACCGGCTCCACTGACCACTATACCGGCTGTTGCTGTACCACTATACTGGCTGTTGCATACCACTATACTGACTGTTGCTGTACCACTATACCGGCTGTTGCCGTACCACTATACCGGCTGTTGCTGTACCACTATACCGGCTGTTGCTGTACCACTATACCGGCTCCACTGACCACTATACCGGCTCCACTGACCACTATACCGGCTCCACTGACCACTATACCGGCTGTTTCTGTACCATTATACCGGCTTTTGCTGTACCACTATACCGGCTCCACTGACCACTATACCGGCTGTTGCTGTACCACTATACCGGCTGTTGCTGTACCACTATACCGGCTGTTGCTGTACCACTATACCGGCTCCACCGACCCCTATACCGGCTGTTGCTGTACCACTATACCGGCTGTGGCTGTACCACTATACCGGCTCCACTGACTTCTATACCGGCTGTTGCTGTACCAATATACCGGCTGTTGCTGTACCACTATACCGGCTGTTGCTGTACCACTATACCGGCTGTTGCATACCACTATACCGGCTGTTGCTGTACCACTATACCGGCTGTTGCTGTACCACTATACCGGCTCCACTGACCACTATACCGGCTGTTTCTGTACCACTATACCGGCTGTTGCTGTACCACTATACCGGCTCCACTGACCACTATACCGGCTGATGCTGTACCACTATACCGGCTCCACTAACCACTATACCGGCTGTTGCTGTACCACTATACCGGCTGTTGCTGTACCACTATACCAGCTGTTGCTGTACCACTATACCGGCTGTTGCTGTACCACTATACCGGCTCCACTGACCACTATACCGGCTCCACTGACCACTATACCGGCTCCACTGACCACTATACCGGCTGTTTCTGTACCACTATACCGGCTGTTGCTGTACCACTATACCGGCTCCACTGACCACTATACCGGCTGTTGCTGTACCACTATACCGGCTGTTGCTGTACCACTATACCGGCTGTTGCTGTACCACTATACCGGCTCCACTGACCACTATACCGGCTGTTGCTGTACCACTATACCGGCTGTGGCTGTACCACTATACCGGCTCCACTGACTTCTATACCGGCTGTTGCTGTACCAATATACCGGCTGTTGCTGTACCACTATACCGGCTGTTGCTGTACCACTATACTGGCTGTTGCATACCACTATACCGGCTGTTGCTGTACCACTATACCGGCTGTTGCTGTACCACTATACCGGCTCCACTGACCACTATACCGGCTGTTGCATACCACTATACTGGCTGTTGCATACCACTATACCGGCTGTTGCTGTACCACTATACCGGCTGTTGCTGTACCACTATACCGGCTCCACTGACCACTATACCGGCTGTTGCTGTACCACTATACCGGCTGTTGCATACCACTATACTGGCTGTTGCTGTACCACTATACCGGCTGTTGCCGTACCACTATACCGGCTGTTGCTGTACCACTATACCGGCTGTTGCTGTACCACTATACCCGCTCCACTGACCACTATACCGGCTGTTGCTGTACCACTATACCGGCTCCACTGGCCACTATACCGACTGTTGCTGTACCACTATACCGGCTGTTGCTGTACCACTATACCGGCTGTTGCTGTACCACTATACCGGCTGTAGCTGTACCACTATACCGGCTGTTCCTGTACCACTATACCCGCAGCACTGACCATTAAACCGGCTGTTGATGTACCACTATACCGGCTGTTGCTGTACCACTATACCGGCTGTTGCTGTACCACTATACCGGCTGTTGCTGTACCACTATACCCGCTCCACTGACCACTATACCGGCTGTTGCTGTACCACTATACCGGCTCCACTGGCCACTATACCGGCTGTTGCTGTACCACTATACCGGCTGTTGCTGTACCACTATACCGGCTGTTGCTGTACCACTATACCGGCTCCACTGGCCACTATACCGGCTGTTGCCGAACCACTATACCAGCTGTTGCTGTACCACTATACCGGCTGTTGCTGTACCACTATACCGGCTGTTGCTGTACCACTATACCTGCTGTTACTGTACCACTATACCGGCTGTTGCTGTACCACTATACTGGTTGTTGCTGTACCACTATACCGGCTGTTGCTGTACCACTATACCGGCTGTTGCTGTACCACTATACCGGCTGTTGCTGTACCACTATACCGGCTCCACTGGCCACTATACCGACTGTTGCTGTACCACTATACCGGCTGTTGCTGTACCACTATACCGGCTGTTGCTGTACCACTATACCGGCTGTAGCTGTACCACTATACCGGCTGTTCCTGTACCACTATACCCGCAGCACTGACCATTAAACCGGCTGTTGATGTACCACTATACCGGCTGTTGCTGTACCACTATACCGGCTGTTGCTGTACCACTATACCGGCTGTTGCTGTACCACTATACCCGCTCCACTGACCACTATACCGGCTGTTGCTGTACCACTATACCGGCTCCACTGGCCACTATACCGGCTGTTGCTGTACCACTATACCGGCTGTTGCTGTACCACTATACCGGCTGTTGCTGTACCACTATACCGGCTCCACTGGCCACTATACCGGCTGTTGCCGAACCACTATACCAGCTGTTGCTGTACCACTATACCGGCTGTTGCTGTACCACTATACCGGCTGTTGCTGTACCACTATACCTGCTGTTACTGTACCACTATACCGGCTGTTGCTGTACCACTATACTGGTTGTTGCTGTACCACTATACCGGCTGTTGCTGTACCACTATACCGGCTGTTGCTGTACCACTATACCGGCTGTTGCTGTACCACTATACCCGCTCCACTGACCACTATACCGGCTGTTGCTGTACCACTATACCGGCTGTTGTTGTCCCACTATACCGGTTGTTGCTGTACCACTATACCGGCTGTTGCTGTACCACTATACCGGCTGTTGCTGTACCACTATACCGGCTGTTCCTGTACCACTATACTTGCTCCACTGACCTCTATACCGGCTGTTGCTGTACCACTATACCGCCTGTTGCTGTACCACTATACCGGCTGTTGCTGTACCACTATACCGGCTGTTGCTGTACCACTATACCCGCTCCATTGACCACTATACCGGCTGTTGCTGTACCACTATACCGGCTGTTGCTGTCCCACTATACCGGTTGTTGCTGTACCACTATACCGGCTGTTGCTGTACCACTATACCGGCTGTTGCTGTACCACTATACCGGCTGTTCCTGTACCACTATACTTGCTCCACTGACCTCTATACCGGCTGTTGCTGTACCACTATACCGGCTGTTGCTGTACCACTATACCGGCTCCACTGGCCACTATACCGGCTATTGCTGTACCACTATACCGGCTGTTGCTGTACCACTATACCGGCTCCACTGGCCACTATACCGGCTGTTGCTGTACCACTATACCGGCTGTTGCTGTACCACTATACCGGCTGTAGCTGTACCACTATACCGGCTGTTGCTGTACCACTATACCCGCTCCACTGACCACTATACCGGCTGTTGCTGTACCACTATACCGGCTGTTGCTGTACCACTATACCCGCTCCACTGACCACTATACCGGCTGTTGCTGTACCACTATACCGGCTCCACTGGCCACTATACCGGCTGTTGCTGTACCACTATACCGGCTGTTGTTGTACCACTATACCGGCTGTTGCTGTACCACTATACCAGCTGTTGCTGTACCACTATACCGGCTCCACTGACCACTATACCGGCTGTTGCTGTACCACTATACCGGCTGTTGCTGTACCACTTACCGGCTGTTGCTGTACCACTATACCGGCTGTTGCTGTAAGACAATACCTGCTCCACTGACCACTATAGCGGCTGTTGCTGTACCACTATACCGGCTGTTGCTGTACCACTATACCGGCTGTTGCTGTGCCACTATACCGGCTGTTGCTGTACGACTATACCGGCTCCACTGACCACTATACCGGCTGTTGCTGTACCACTATACCGGCTGTTGCTGTACCACTATACCGGCTGTTGCTGTACCACTATACCGGCTGTTGCTGTACCACTATACCGGCTTTTGCTGTACCACTATACCGGCTGTTGCTGTACCACTATACCGGCTGTTGCTGTACCACTATACCGGCTGTTGCTGTACCACTATACCGGCTGTTGCTGTACCACTATACCGGCTGTTGCTGTACCACTATACCGGCTGTTGCTGTACCACTATACCGGCTCCACTGACCACTATACCGGCTGTTTCTGTACCACTATACCGGCTGTTGCTGTACCACTATACCGGCTCCACTGACCACTATACCGGCTGTTGCTGTACCACTATACCGGCTGTTGCTGTACCACTATACCGGCTGTTGCTGTACCACTATACCGGTTCCACTAACCACTATACCGGCTGTTGCTGTACCACTATACCGGCTGTTGCTGTACCACTATACCGGCTGTTGCTGTACCACTATACCGGCTGTTGCTGTACCACTATACCGGCTGTTGCTGTACCACTATACCGGCTCCACTGACCACTATACCGGCTCCACTGACCACTATACCGGCTCCACTGACCACTATACCGGCTGTTTCTGTACCACTATACCGGCTTTTGCTGTACCACTATACCGGCTCAACTGACCACTATACCGGCTGTTGCTGTACCACTATACCGGCTGTTGCTGTACCACTATACCGGCTCCACTGACCACTATACCGGCTGTTGCTGTACCACTATACCGGCTGTTGCTGTACCACTTACCGGCTGTTGCTGTACGACTATACCGGCTGTTGCTGTACGACTATACCGGCTCCAATGACCACTATAGCGGCTGTTGCAGTACCACTATACCAGCTGTTGCTGTACCACTATACCGGCTGTTGCTGTACCACTATACCGGCTGTTGCTGTACCACTATACCGGCTGTTGCTGTACCACTATACCGGCTGTTGCTGTACCACTATACCGGCTGTTGCTGTACCACTATACCGGCTGTTGCATACCACTATACCGGCTGTTGCATACCAATGTACCGGCTGTTGCTGTACCACTATACCGGCTCCACTGACCACTATACCGGCTGTTGCATACCACTATACCGGCTGTTGCATACCACTATACCGGCTGTTGCTGTACCACTATACCGGCTGTTGCTGTACCACTATACCGGCTGTTGCTGTACCACTATACCGGCTCCACTGACCACTATACCGGCTGTTGCTGTACCACTATACCGGCTGTTGCTGTACCACTTACCGGCTGTTGCTGTACGACTATACCGGCTGTTGCTGTACGACTATACCGGCTCCAATGACCACTATAGCGGCTGTTGCAGTACCACTATACCAGCTGTTGCTGTACCACTATACCGGCTGTTGCTGTACCACTATACCGGCTGTTGCTGTACCACTATACCGGCTGTTGCTGTACCACTATACCGGCTGTTGCTGTACCACTATACCGGCTGTTGCTGTACCACTATACCGGCTGTTGCATACCACTATACCGGCTGTTGCATACCACTATACCGGCTGTTGCTGTACCACTATACCGGCTCCACTGACCACTATACCGGCTGTTGCATACCACTATACCGGTTGTTGCATACCACTATACCGGCTGTTGCTGTACCACTATACCGGCTGTTGCTGTACCACTATACCGGCTGTTGCTGTACCACTATACCGGCTGTTGCTGTACCACTATACCGGCTCCACTGACCACTATACCGGCTGTTGCTGTACCACTATACCGGCTGTTGCTGTACCACTATAGCGGCTGTTGCTGTACCACTATACTAGCTGTTGCTGTACCACTATACCGGCTCCACTGACCACTATACCGGCTGTTGCTGTACCACTATACCGGCTCCACTGACCACTATACCGGCTGTTGCTGTACCACTATACCGGCTGTTGCATACCACTATACCGGTTGTTGCTGTACCACTATACCGGCTGTTGCTGTACCACTATACCGGCTGTTGCTGTACCACTATACCGGCTGTTGCTGTACCACTATACCGGCTGTTGCTGTACCACTATACCGGCTGTTGCTGTACCACTATACCGGCTCCACTGACCACTATACCGCCTGTTGCTGTACCACTATACCCGCAGCACTGACCATTAAACCGGCTGTTGATGTACCACTATACCGGCTGTTGCTGTACCACTATACCGGCTGTTGCTGTACCACTATACCGGCTGTTGCTGTACCACTATACCCGCTCCACTGACCACTATACCGGCTGTTGCTGTACCACTATACCGGCTCCACTGGCCACTATACCGGCTGTTGCTGTACCACTATACCGGCTGTTGCTGTACCACTATACCGGCTGTTGCTGTACCACTATACCGGCTCCACTGGCCACTATACCGGCTGTTGCCGAACCACTATACCAGCTGTTGCTGTACCACTATACCGGCTGTTGCTGTACCACTATACCGGCTGTTGCTGTACCACTATACCTGCTGTTACTGTACCACTATACCGGCTGTTGCTGTACCACTATACTGGTTGTTGCTGTACCACTATACCGGCTGTTGCTGTACCACTATACCGGCTGTTGCTGTACCACTATACCGGCTGTTGCTGTACCACTATACCCGCTCCACTGACCACTATACCGGCTGTTGCTGTACCACTATACCGGCTGTTGCTGTCCCACTATACCGGTTGTTGCTGTACCACTATACCGGCTGTTGCTGTACCACTATACCGGCTGTTGCTGTACCACTATACCGGCTGTTCCTGTACCACTATACTTGCTCCACTGACCTCTATACCGGCTGTTGCTGTACCACTATACCGCCTGTTGCTGTACCACTATACCGGCTGTTGCTGTACCACTATACCGGCTGTTGCTGTACCACTATACCCGCTCCATTGACCACTATACCGGCTGTTGCTGTACCACTATACCGGCTGTTGCTGTCCCACTATACCGGTTGTTGCTGTACCACTATACCGGCTGTTGCTGTACCACTATACCGGCTGTTGCTGTACCACTATACCGGCTGTTCCTGTACCACTATACTTGCTCCACTGACCTCTATACCGGCTGTTGCTGTACCACTATACCGGCTGTTGCTGTACCACTATACCGGCTCCACTGGCCACTATACCGGCTATTGCTGTACCACTATACCGGCTGTTGCTGTACCACTATACCGGCTCCACTGGCCACTATACCGGCTGTTGCTGTACCACTATACCGGCTGTTGCTGTACCACTATACCGGCTGTAGCTGTACCACTATACCGGCTGTTGCTGTACCACTATACCCGCTCCACTGACCACTATACCGGCTGTTGCTGTACCACTATACCGGCTGTTGCTGTACCACTATACCCGCTCCACTGACCACTATACCGGCTGTTGCTGTACCACTATACCGGCTCCACTGGCCACTATACCGGCTGTTGCTGTACCACTATACCGGCTGTTGTTGTACCACTATACCGGCTGTTGCTGTACCACTATACCAGCTGTTGCTGTACCACTATACCGGCTCCACTGACCACTATACCGGCTGTTGCTGTACCACTATACCGGCTGTTGCTGTACCACTTACCGGCTGTTGCTGTACCACTATACCGGCTGTTGCTGTAAGACAATACCTGCTCCACTGACCACTATAGCGGCTGTTGCTGTACCACTATACCGGCTGTTGCTGTACCACTATACCGGCTGTTGCTGTGCCACTATACCGGCTGTTGCTGTACGACTATACCGGCTCCACTGACCACTATACCGGCTGTTGCTGTACCACTATACCGGCTGTTGCTGTACCACTATACCGGCTGTTGCTGTACCACTATACCGGCTGTTGCTGTACCACTATACCGGCTTTTGCTGTACCACTATACCGGCTGTTGCTGTACCACTATACCGGCTGTTGCTGTACCACTATACCGGCTGTTGCTGTACCACTATACCGGCTGTTGCTGTACCACTATACCGGCTGTTGCTGTACCACTATACCGGCTGTTGCTGTACCACTATACCGGCTCCACTGACCACTATACCGGCTGTTTCTGTACCACTATACCGGCTGTTGCTGTACCACTATACCGGCTCCACTGACCACTATACCGGCTGTTGCTGTACCACTATACCGGCTGTTGCTGTACCACTATACCGGCTGTTGCTGTACCACTATACCGGTTCCACTAACCACTATACCGGCTGTTGCTGTACCACTATACCGGCTGTTGCTGTACCACTATACCGGCTGTTGCTGTACCACTATACCGGCTGTTGCTGTACCACTATACCGGCTGTTGCTGTACCACTATACCGGCTCCACTGACCACTATACCGGCTCCACTGACCACTATACCGGCTCCACTGACCACTATACCGGCTGTTTCTGTACCACTATACCGGCTTTTGCTGTACCACTATACCGGCTCAACTGACCACTATACCGGCTGTTGCTGTACCACTATACCGGCTGTTGCTGTACCACTATACCGGCTCCACTGACCACTATACCGGCTGTTGCTGTACCACTATACCGGCTGTTGCTGTACCACTTACCGGCTGTTGCTGTACGACTATACCGGCTGTTGCTGTACGACTATACCGGCTCCAATGACCACTATAGCGGCTGTTGCAGTACCACTATACCAGCTGTTGCTGTACCACTATACCGGCTGTTGCTGTACCACTATACCGGCTGTTGCTGTACCACTATACCGGCTGTTGCTGTACCACTATACCGGCTGTTGCTGTACCACTATACCGGCTGTTGCTGTACCACTATACCGGCTGTTGCATACCACTATACCGGCTGTTGCATACCAATGTACCGGCTGTTGCTGTACCACTATACCGGCTCCACTGACCACTATACCGGCTGTTGCATACCACTATACCGGCTGTTGCATACCACTATACCGGCTGTTGCTGTACCACTATACCGGCTGTTGCTGTACCACTATACCGGCTGTTGCTGTACCACTATACCGGCTCCACTGACCACTATACCGGCTGTTGCTGTACCACTATACCGGCTGTTGCTGTACCACTTACCGGCTGTTGCTGTACGACTATACCGGCTGTTGCTGTACGACTATACCGGCTCCAATGACCACTATAGCGGCTGTTGCAGTACCACTATACCAGCTGTTGCTGTACCACTATACCGGCTGTTGCTGTACCACTATACCGGCTGTTGCTGTACCACTATACCGGCTGTTGCTGTACCACTATACCGGCTGTTGCTGTACCACTATACCGGCTGTTGCTGTACCACTATACCGGCTGTTGCATACCACTATACCGGCTGTTGCATACCACTATACCGGCTGTTGCTGTACCACTATACCGGCTCCACTGACCACTATACCGGCTGTTGCATACCACTATACCGGTTGTTGCATACCACTATACCGGCTGTTGCTGTACCACTATACCGGCTGTTGCTGTACCACTATACCGGCTGTTGCTGTACCACTATACCGGCTGTTGCTGTACCACTATACCGGCTCCACTGACCACTATACCGGCTGTTGCTGTACCACTATACCGGCTGTTGCTGTACCACTATAGCGGCTGTTGCTGTACCACTATACTAGCTGTTGCTGTACCACTATACCGGCTCCACTGACCACTATACCGGCTGTTGCTGTACCACTATACCGGCTCCACTGACCACTATACCGGCTGTTGCTGTACCACTATACCGGCTGTTGCATACCACTATACCGGTTGTTGCTGTACCACTATACCGGCTGTTGCTGTACCACTATACCGGCTGTTGCTGTACCACTATACCGGCTGTTGCTGTACCACTATACCGGCTGTTGCTGTACCACTATACCGGCTGTTGCTGTACCACTATACCGGCTCCACTGACCACTATACCGCCTGTTGCTGTACCACTATACCGGCTGTTGCTGTACCACTATACCGGCTCCACTGACCACTATACCGGCTCCACTGACCACTATACCGGCTGTTGTTGTACCACTATACCGGCTGTTGCTGTACCACTATACCGGCTCCACTGACCACTATACCGGCTCCACTGACCACTATACCGGCTGTTGCTGTACCACTATACCGGCTGTTGTTGTACCACTATACCGGCTGTTGCATACCACTATACTAGCTGTTGCTGTACCACTATACCGGCTGTTGCCTTACCACTATACCGGCTGTTGCTGTACCACTATACTGGCTGTTGCTGTACCACTATACCGGCTCCACTGACCACTATACCGGCTCCACTGACCACTATACCGGTTCCACTGACCACTATACCGGCTGTTTCTGTACCATTATACCGGCTTTTGCTGTACCACTATACCGGCTCCACTGACCACTATACCGGCTGTTGCTGTACCACTATACCGGCTGTTGCTGTACCACTATACCGGCTGTTGCTGTACCACTATACCGGCTGTTGCTGTACCACTATACCGGCTCCACCGACCACTATACCGGCTGTTGCTGTACCACTATACCGGCTGTTGCTGTACCACTATACCGGCTCCACTGACCACTATACCGGCTGTTGTTGTACCACTATACCGGCTGTTGCTGTACCACTATACCGGCTCCACTGACCACTATACCGGCTCCACTGACCACTATACCGGCTGTTTCTGTACCACTATACCGGCTGTTGCTGTACCACTATACCGGCTCCACTGGCCACTATACCGGCTGTTGCTGTACCACTATACCGGCTCCACTGACCACTTTACTGGCTGTTGCTGTACCACTATACCGGCTGTTGCTGTACCACTATACCGGCTGTTGCTGAACCACTATACCGGCTGTTGCTGTACCACTATACCGGCTGTTGCATACCACTATACCGGCTGTTGCTGTACCACTATACCGGCTGTTGATGTACCACTATACCGGCTCCACTGACCACTATACCGGCTGTTGCTGTACCACTATACTGGCTGTTGCATACCACTATACTGACTGTTGCTGTACCACTATACCGGCTGTTGCCGTACCACTATACCGGCTGTTGCTGTACCACTATACCGGCTGTTGCTGTACCACTATACCGGCTCCACTGACCACTATACCGGCTCCACTGACCACTATACCGGCTGTTTCTGTACCATTATACCGGCTTTTGCTGTACCACTATACCGGCTCCACTGACCACTATACCGGCTGTTGCTGTACCACTATACCGGCTGTTGCTGTACCACTATACCGGCTGTTGCTGTACCACTATACCGGCTCCACCGACCCCTATACCGGCTGTTGCTGTACCACTATACCGGCTGTGGCTGTACCACTATACCGGCTCCACTGACTTCTATACCGGCTGTTGCTGTACCAATATACCGGCTGTTGCTGTACCACTATACCGGCTGTTGCTGTACCACTATACCGGCTGTTGCATACCACTATACCGGCTGTTGCTGTACCACTATACCGGCTGTTGCTGTACCACTATACCGGCTCCACTGACCACTATACCGGCTGTTTCTGTACCACTATACCGGCTGTTGCTGTACCACTATACCGGCTCCACTGACCACTATACCGGCTGATGCTGTACCACTATACCGGCTCCACTAACCACTATACCGGCTGT
Source organism: Chirona hameri (assembly GCA_036785665.1). NCBI lineage: Eukaryota > Metazoa > Arthropoda > Thecostraca > Balanomorpha > Balanidae > Chirona > Chirona hameri. The sequence goes on along the minus strand of JAXIVJ010000312.1, from coordinate 141,718 downwards.
TGCTGTACCACTATACCGGCTGTTGCTGTACCACTATACCAGCTGTTGCTGTACCACTATACCGGCTGTTGCTGTACCACTATACCGGCTCCACTGACCACTATACCGGCTCCACTGACCACTATACCGGCTCCACTGACCACTATACCGGCTGTTTCTGTACCACTATACCGGCTGTTGCTGTACCACTATACCGGCTCCACTGACCACTATACCGGCTGTTGCTGTACCACTATACCGGCTGTTGCTGTACCACTATACCGGCTGTTGCTGTACCACTATACCGGCTCCACTGACCACTATACCGGCTGTTGCTGTACCACTATACCGGCTGTGGCTGTACCACTATACCGGCTCCACTGACTTCTATACCGGCTGTTGCTGTACCAATATACCGGCTGTTGCTGTACCACTATACCGGCTGTTGCTGTACCACTATACTGGCTGTTGCATACCACTATACCGGCTGTTGCTGTACCACTATACCGGCTGTTGCTGTACCACTATACCGGCTCTACTGACCACTATACCGGCTGTTGCATACCACTATACTGGCTGTTGCATACCACTATACCGGCTGTTGCTGTACCACTATACCGGCTGTTGCTGTACCACTATACCGGCTCCACTGACCACTATACCGGCTGTTGCTGTACCACTATACCGGCTGTTGCATACCACTATACTGGCTGTTGCTGTACCACTATACCGGCTGTTGCCGTACCACTATACCGGCTGTTGCTGTACCACTATACCGGCTGTTGCTGTACCACTATACCCGCTCCACTGACCACTATACCGGCTGTTGCTGTACCACTATACCGGCTCCACTGGCCACTATACCGACTGTTGCTGTACCACTATACCGGCTGTTGCTGTACCACTATACCGGCTGTTGCTGTACCACTATACCGGCTGTAGCTGTACCACTATACCGGCTGTTCCTGTACCACTATACCCGCAGCACTGACCATTAAACCGGCTGTTGATGTACCACTATACCGGCTGTTGCTGTACCACTATACCGGCTGTTGCTGTACCACTATACCGGCTGTTGCTGTACCACTATACCCGCTCCACTGACCACTATACCGGCTGTTGCTGTACCACTATACCGGCTCCACTGGCCACTATACCGGCTGTTGCTGTACCACTATACCGGCTGTTGCTGTACCACTATACCGGCTGTTGCTGTACCACTATACCGGCTCCACTGGCCACTATACCGGCTGTTGCCGAACCACTATACCAGCTGTTGCTGTACCACTATACCGGCTGTTGCTGTACCACTATACTGGCTGTTGCTGTACCACTATACCTGCTGTTACTGTACCACTATACCGGCTGTTGCTGTACCACTATACTGGTTGTTGCTGTACCACTATACCGGCTGTTGCTGTACCACTATACCGGCTGTTGCTGTACCACTATACCGGCTGTTGCTGTACCACTATACCGGCTCCACTGGCCACTATACCGACTGTTGCTGTACCACTATACCGGCTGTTGCTGTACCACTATACCGGCTGTTGCTGTACCACTATACCGGCTGTAGCTGTACCACTATACCGGCTGTTCCTGTACCACTATACCCGCAGCACTGACCATTAAACCGGCTGTTGATGTACCACTATACCGGCTGTTGCTGTACCACTATACCGGCTGTTGCTGTACCACTATACCGGCTGTTGCTGTACCACTATACCCGCTCCACTGACCACTATACCGGCTGTTGCTGTACCACTATACCGGCTCCACTGGCCACTATACCGGCTGTTGCTGTACCACTATACCGGCTGTTGCTGTACCACTATACCGGCTGTTGCTGTACCACTATACCGGCTCCACTGGCCACTATACCGGCTGTTGCCGAACCACTATACCAGCTGTTGCTGTACCACTATACCGGCTGTTGCTGTACCACTATACCGGCTGTTGCTGTACCACTATACCTGCTGTTACTGTACCACTATACCGGCTGTTGCTGTACCACTATACTGGTTGTTGCTGTACCACTATACCGGCTGTTGCTGTACCACTATACCGGCTGTTGCTGTACCACTATACCGACTGTTGCTGTACCACTATACCCGCTCCACTGACCACTATACCGGCTGTTGCTGTACCACTATACCGGCTGTTGCTGTCCCACTATACCGGTTGTTGCTGTACCACTATACCGGCTGTTGCTGTACCACTATACCGGCTGTTGCTGTACCACTATACCGGCTGTTCCTGTACCACTATACTTGCTCCACTGACCTCTATACCGGCTGTTGCTGTACCACTATACCGGCTGTTGCTGTACCACTATACCGGCTCCACTGGCCACTATACCGGCTATTGCTGTACCACTATACCGGCTGTTGCTGTACCACTATACCGGCTCCACTGGCCACTATACCTGCTGTTGCTGTACCACTATACCGGCTGTTGCTGTACCACTATACCGGCTGTAGCTGTACCACTATACCGGCTGTTGCTGTACCACTATACCCGCTCCACTGACCACTATACCGGCTGTTGCTGTACCACTATACCGGCTGTTGCTGTACCACTATACCCGCTCCACTCACCACTATACCGGCTGTTGCTGTACGACTATACCGGCTCCACTGGCCACTATACCGGCTGTTGCTGTACCACTATACCGGCTGTTGTTGTACCACTATACCGGCTGTTGCTGTACCACTATACCAGCTGTTGCTGTACCACTATACCGGCTCCACTGACCACTATACCGGCTATTGCTGTACCACTATACCGGCTGTTGCTGTACCACTTACCGGCTGTTGCTGTACCACTATACCGGCTGTTGCTGTAAGACTATACCTGCTCCAATGACCACTATAGCGGCTGTTGCTGTACCACTATACCGGCTGTTGCTGTACCACTATACCGGCTGTTGCTGTGCCACTATACCGGCTGTTGCTGTACGACTATACCGGCTCCACTGACCACTATACCGGCTGTTGCTGTACCACTATACCGGCTGTTGCTGTACCACTATACCGGCTGTTGCTGTACCACTATACCGGCTGTTGCTGTACCACTATACCGGCTTTTGCTGTACCACTATACCGGCTGTTGCTGTACCACTATACCGGCTGTTGCTGTACCACTATACCGGCTGTTGCTGTACCACTTTACCGGCTGTTGCTGTACCACTATACCGGCTGTTGCTGTACCACTATACCGGCTCCACTGACCACTATACCGGCTGTTGCTGTACCACTATACCGGCTCCACTGACCACTATACCGGCTCCACTGACCACTATACCGGCTCCACTGACCACTATACCGGCTGTTGCTGTACCACTATACCGGCTGTTGCTGTACCACTATACCGGCTCCACTGACCACTATACCGGCTCCACTGACCACTATACCGGTTCCACTGACCACTATACCGGGTGTTTCTGTACCATTATACCGGCTTTTGCTGTACCACTATACCGGCTCCACTGACCACTATACCGGCTGTTGCTGTACCACTATACCGGCTGTTGCTGTACCACTATACCGGCTGTTGCTGTACCACTATACCGGCTGTTGCTGTACCACTATACCGGCTCCACCGACCACTATACCGGCTGTTGCTGTACCACTATACCGGCTCCACTGACCACTATACCGGCTGTTGCTGTACCACTATACCGGCTGTTGCTGTATCACTATACCGGCTGTTGCTGAACCACTATACCGGCTGTTGCTGTACCACTATACCGGCTGTTGCATACCACTATACCGGCTGTTGCTGTACCACTATACCGGCTGTTGATGTACCACTATACCGGCTCCACTGACCACTATACCGGCTGTTGCTGTACCACTATACCGGCTGTTGCATACCACTATACTGACTGTTGCTGTACCACTATACCCTCTGTTGCCGTACCACTATACCGGCTGTTGCTGTACCACTATACCGGCTGTTGCTGTACCACTATACCGGCTCCACTGACCACTATACCGGCTCCACTGACCACTATACCGGCTCCACTGACCATATACCGGCTGTTTCTGTACCATTATACCGGCTTTTGCTGTACCACTATACCGGCTCCACTGACCACTATACCGGCTGTTGCTGTACCACTATACCGGCTGTTGCTGTACCACTATACCGGCTGTTGCTGTACCACTATACCGGCTGTTGCTGTACCACTATACCGGCTCCACCGACCACTATACCGGCTGTTGCTGTACCACTATACCGGCTGTGGCTGTACCACTATACCGGCTCCACTGACTTCTATACCGGCTGTTGCTGTACCAATATACCGGCTGTTGCTGTACCACTATACCGGCTGTTGCTGTACCACTATACCGGCTGTTGCATACCACTATACCGGCTGTTGCTGTACCACTATACCGGCTGTTGCTGTACCACTATACCGGCTCCACTGACCACTATACCGGCTGTTTCTGTACCACTATACCGGCTGTTGCTGTACCACTATACCGGCTCCACTGACCACTATACCGGCTGATGCTGTACCACTATACCGGCTCCACTAACCACTATACCGGCTGCTGCTGTACCACTATACCGGCTGTTGCTGTACCACTATACCAGCTGTTGCTGTACCACTATACCGGCTGTTGCTGTACCACTATACCGGCTCCACTGACCACTATACCGGCTCCACTGACCACTATACCGGCTCCACTGACCACTATACCGGCTGTTTCTGTACCACTATACCGGCTGTTGCTGTACCACTATACCGGCTCCACTGACCACTATACCGGCTGTTGCTGTACCACTATACCGGCTGTTGCTGTACCACTATACCGGCTCCACCGACCACTATACCGGCTGTTGCATACCACTATACTGGCTGTTGCATACCACTATACCGGCTGTTGCTGTACCACTATACTGGCTGTTGCATACCACTATACCGGCTGTTGCTGTACCACTATACCGGCTGTTGCTGTACCACTATACCGGCTCCACCGACCACTATACCGGCTGTTGCATACCACTATACTGGCTGTTGCATACCACTATACCGGCTGTTGCTGTACCACTATACCGGCTGTTGCTGTACCACTATACCGGCTCCACTGACCACTATACCGGCTGTTGCTGTACCACTATACCGGCTGTTGCATACCACTATACTGGCTGTTGCTGTACCACTATACCGGCTGTTGCCGTACCACTATACCGGCTGTTGCTGTACCACTATACCGGCTGTTGCTGTACCACTATACCCGCTCCACTGACCACTATACCGGCTGTTGCTGTACCACTATACCGGCTCCACTGGCCGCTATACCGGCTGTTGCTGTACCACTATACCGGCTGTTGCTGTACCACTGTACCGGCTGTTGCTGTACCACTATACCGGCTGTTCCTGTACCACTATACCCGCAGCACTGACCATTAAACCGGCTGTTGATGTACCACTATACCGGCTGTTGCTGTACCACTATACCGGCTGTTGCTGTACCACTATACCGGCTGTTGCTGTACCACTATACCCGCTCCACTGACCACTATACCGGCTGTTGCTGTACCACTATACCGGCTCCACTGACCACTATACCGGCTGTTGCTGTACCACTATACCGGCTGTTGCTGTACCACTATACCGGCTGTTGCTGTACCACTATACCGGCTCCACCGACCCCTATACCGGCTGTTGCTGTACCACTATACCGGCTGTGGCTGTACCACTATACCGGCTCCACTGACTTCTATACCGGCTGTTGCTGTACCAATATACCGGCTGTTGCTGTACCACTATACCGGCTGTTGCTGTACCACTATACCGGCTGTTGCATACCACTATACCGGCTGTTGCTGTACCACTATACCGGCTGTTGCTGTACCACTATACCGGCTCCACTGACCACTATACCGGCTGTTTCTGTACCACTATACCGGCTGTTGCTGTACCACTATACCGGCTCCACTGACCACTATACCGGCTGATGCTGTACCACTATACCGGCTCCACTAACCACTATACCGGCTGTTGCTGTACCACTATACCGGCTGTTGCTGTACCACTATACCAGCTGTTGCTGTACCACTATACCGGCTGTTGTTGTACCACTATACCGGCTCCACTGACCACTATACCGGCTCCACTGACCACTATACCGGCTCCACTGACCACTATACCGGCTGTTTCTGTACCACTATACCGGCTGTTGCTGTACCACTATACCGGCTCCACTGACCACTATACCGGCTGTTGCTGTACCACTATACCGGCTGTTGCTGTACCACTATACCGGCTGTTGCTGTACCACTATACCGGCTCCACTGACCACTCTACCGGCTGTTGCTGTACCACTATACCGGCTGTGGCTGTACCACTATACCGGCTCCACTGACTTCTATACCGGCTGTTGCTGTACCAATATACCGGCTGTTGCTGTACCACTATACCGGCTGTTGCTGTACCACTATACTGGCTGTTGCATACCACTATACCGGCTGTTGCTGTACCACTATACCGGCTGTTGCTGTACCACTATACCGGCTCCACTGACCACTATACCGGCTGTTGCATACCACTATACTGGCTGTTGCATACCACTATACCGGCTGTTGCTGTACCACTATACCGGCTGTTGCTGTACCACTATACCGGCTCCACTGACCACTATACCGGCTATTGCTGTACCACTATTCCGGCTGTTGCATACCACTATACTGGCTGTTGCTGTACCACTATACCGGCTGTTGCCGTACCACTATACCGGCTGTTGCTGTACCACTATACCGGCTGTTGCTGTACCACTATACCGGCTGTTGCTGTACCACTATACCGGCTGTTCCTGTACCACTATACCCGCAGCACTGACCATTAAACCGGCTGTTGATGTACCACTATACCGGCTGTTGCTGTACCACTATACCGGCTGTTGCTGTACCACTATACCGGCTGTTGCTGTACCACTATACCCGCTCCACTGACCACTATACCGGCTGTTGCTGTACCACTATACCGGCTCCACTGGCCACTATACCGGCTGTTGCTGTACCACTATACCGGCTGTTGCTGTACCACTATACCGGCTGTTGCTGTACCACTATACCGGCTGTTGCTGTACCACTATACCTGCTGTTACTGTACCACTATACCGGCTGTTGCTGTACCACTATACTGGCTGTTGCTGTACCACTATACCGGCTGTTGCTGTACCACTATACCCGCTCCACTGACCACTATACCGGCTGTTGCTGTACCACTATACCGGCTGTTGCTGTCCCACTATACCGGTTGTTGCTGTACCACTATACCGGCTGTTGCTGTACCACTATACCGGCTGTTGCTGTACCACTATACCGGCTGTTCCTGTACCACTATACTTGCTCCACTGACCTCTATACCGGCTGTTGCTGTACCACTATACCGGCTGTTGCTGTACCACTATACCGGCTCCACTGGCCACTATACCGGCTATTGCTGTACCACTATACCGGCTGTTGCTGTACCACTATACCGGCTCCACTGGCCACTATACCTGCTGTTGCTGTACCACTATACCGGCTGTTGCTGTACCACTATACCGGCTGTAGCTGTACCACTATACCGGCTGTTGCTGTACCACTATACCCGCTCCACTGACCACTATACCGGCTGTTGCTGTACCACTATACCGGCTGTTGCTGTACCACTATACCCGCTCCACTCACCACTATACCGGCTGTTGCTGTACGACTATACCTGCTCCACTGGCCACTATACCGGCTGTTGCTGTACCACTATACCGGCTGTTGTTGTACCACTATACCGGCTGTTGCTGTACCACTATACCAGCTGTTGCTGTACCACTATACCGGCTCCACTGACCACTATACCGGCTATTGCTGTACCACTATACCGGCTGTTGCTGTACCACTTACCGGCTGTTGCTGTACCACTATACCGGCTGTTGCTGTAAGACTATACCTGCTCCAATGACCACTATAGCGGCTGTTGCTGTACCACTATACCGGCTGTTGCTGTACCACTATACCGGCTGTTGCTGTGCCACTATACCGGCTGTTGCTGTACGACTATACCGGCTCCACTGACCACTATACCGGCTGTTGCTGTACCACTATACCGGCTGTTGCTGTACCACTATACCGGCTGTTGCTGTACCACTATACCGGCTGTTGCTGTACCACTATACCGGCTTTTGCTGTACCACTATACCGGCTGTTGCTGTACCACTATACCGGCTGTTGCTGTACCACTATACCGGCTGTTGCTGTACCACTTTACCGGCTGTTGCTGTACCACTATACCGGCTGTTGCTGTACCACTATACCGGCTCCACTGACCACTATACCGGCTGTTGCTGTACCACTATACCGGCTCCACTGACCACTATACCGGCTCCACTGACCACTATACCGGCTCCACTGACCACTATACCGGCTGTTGCTGTACCACTATACCGGCTGTTGCTGTACCACTATACCGGCTCCACTGACCACTATACCGGCTCCACTGACCACTATACCGGTTCCACTGACCACTATACCGGGTGTTTCTGTACCATTATACCGGCTTTTGCTGTGACACTATACCGGCTCCACTGACCACTATACCGGCTGTTGCTGTACCACTATACCGGCTGTTGCTGTACCACTATACCGGCTGTTGCTGTACCACTATACCGGCTGTTGCTGTACCACTATACCGGCTCCACCGACCACTATACCGGCTGTTGCTGTACCACTATACCGGCTCCACTGACCACTATACCGGCTGTTGCTGTACCACTATACCGGCTGTTGCTGTACCACTATACCGGCTGTTGCTGAACCACTATACCGGCTGTTGCTGTACCACTATACCGGCTGTTGCATACCACTATACCGGCTGTTGCTGTACCACTATACCGGCTGTTGATGTACCACTATACCGGCTCCACTGACCACTATACCGGCTGTTGCTGTACCACTATACCGGCTGTTGCATACCACTATACTGACTGTTGCTGTACCACTATACCCTCTGTTGCCGTACCACTATACCGGCTGTTGCTGTACCACTATACCGGCTGTTGCTGTACCACTATACCGGCTCCACTGACCACTATACCGGCTCCACTGACCACTATACCGGCTCCACTGACCATATACCGGCTGTTTCTGTACCATTATACCGGCTTTTGCTGTACCACTATACCGGCTCCACTGACCACTATACCGGCTGTTGCTGTACCACTATACCGGCTGTTGCTGTACCACTATACCGGCTGTTGCTGTACCACTATACCGGCTGTTGCTGTACCACTATACCGGCTCCACCGACCACTATACCGGCTGTTGCTGTACCACTATACCGGCTGTGGCTGTACCACTATACCGGCTCCACTGACTTCTATACCGGCTGTTGCTGTACCAATATACCGGCTGTTGCTGTACCACTATACCGGCTGTTGCTGCACCACTATACCGGCTGTTGCATACCACTATACCGGCTGTTGCTGTACCACTATACCGGCTGTTGCTGTACCACTATACCGGCTCCACTGACCACTATACCGGCTGTTTCTGTACCACTATACCGGCTGTTGCTGTACCACTATACCGGCTCCACTGACCACTATACCGGCTGATGCTGTAACACTATACCGGCTCCACTAACCACTATACCGGCTGCTGCTGTACCACTATACCGGCTGTTGCTGTACCACTATACCAGCTGTTGCTGTACCACTATACCGGCTGTTGCTGTACCACTATACCGGCTCCACTGACCACTATACCGGCTCCACTGACCACTATACCGGCTCCACTGACCACTATACCGGCTGTTTCTGTACCACTATACCGGCTGTTGCTGTACCACTATACCGGCTCCACTGACCACTATACCGGCTGTTGCTGTACCACTATACCGGCTGTTGCTGTACCACTATACCGGCTGTTGCTGTACCACTATACCGGCTCCACTGACCACTATACCGGCTGTTGCTGTACCACTATACCGGCTGTGGCTGTACCACTATACCGGCTCCACTGACTTCTATACCGGCTGTTGCTGTACCAATATACCGGCTGTTGCTGTACCACTATACCGGCTGTTGCTGTACCACTATACTGGCTGTTGCATACCACTATACCGGCTGTTGCTGTACCACTATACCGGCTGTTGCTGTACCACTATACCGGCTCCACTGACCACTATACCGGCTGTTGCATACCACTATACTGGCTGTTGCATACCACTATACCGGCTGTTGCTGTACCACTATACCGGCTGTTGCTGTACCACTATACCGGCTGTTGCTGTACCACTATACCGGCTCCACCGACCACTATACCGGCTGTTGATGTACCACTATACCGGCTGTTGCTGTACCACTATACCGGCTGTTGCTGTACCACTATACCGGCTGTTGCTGTACCACTATACCCGCTCCACTGACCACTATACCGGCTGTTGCTGTACCACTATACCGGCTCCACTGGCCACTATACCGGCTGTTGCTGTACCACTATACCGGCTGTTGCTGTACCACTATACCGGCTGTTGCTGTACCACTATACCGGCTCCACTGGCCACTATACCGGCTGTTGCCGAACCACTATACCAGCTGTTGCTGTACCACTATACCGGCTGTTGCTGTACCACTATACCGGCTGTTGCTGTACCACTATACCTGCTGTTACTGTACCACTATACCGGCTGTTGCTGTACCACTATACCGGCTGTTGCTGTACCACTATACCGGCTGTTGCTGTACCACTATACCGGCTGTTGCTGTACCACTATACCGGCTGTTGCTGTACCACTATACCCGCTCCACTGACCACTATACCGGCTGTTGCTGTACCACTATACCGGCTGTTGCTGTCCCACTATACCGGTTGTTGCTGTACCACTATACCGGCTGTTGCTGTACCACTATACCGGCTGTTGCTGTACCACTATACCGGCTGTTCCTGTACCACTATACTTGCTCCACTGACCTCTATACCGGCTGTTGCTGTACCACTATACCGGCTGTTGCTGTACCACTATACCGGCTCCACTGGCCACTATACCGGCTATTGCTGTACCACTATACCGGCTGTTGCTGTACCACTATAACGGCTCCACTGGCCACTATACCGGCTGTTGCTGTACCACTATACCGGCTGTTGCTGTACCACTATACCGGCTGTAGCTGTACCACTATACCGGCTGTTGCTGTACCACTATACCCGCTCCACTGACCACTATACCGGCTGTTGCTGTACCACTATACCGGCTGTTGCTGTACCACTATACCCGCTCCACTCACCACTATACCGGCTGTTGCTGTACCACTATACCGGCTCCACTGGCCACTATACCGGCTGTTGCTGTACCACTATACCGGCTGTTGTTGTACCACTATACCGGCTGTTGCTGTACCACTATACCAGCTGTTGCTGTACCACTATACCGGCTCCACTGACCACTATACCGGCTGTTGCTGTACCACTATACCGGCTGTTGCTGTACCACTTACCGGCTGTTGCTGTACCACTATACCGGCTGTTGCTGTAAGACTATACCTGCTCCACTGACCACTATAGCGGCTGTTGCTGTACCACTATACCGGCTGTTGCTGTACCACTATACCGGCTGTTGCTGTGCCACTATACCGGCTGTTGCTGTACGACTATACCGGCTCCACTGACCACTATACCGGCTGTTGCTGTATCACTATACCGGCTGTTGCTGTACCACTATACCGGCTGTTGCTGTACCACTATACCGGCTGTTGCTGTACCACTATACCGGCTTTTGCTATACCACTATAACGGCTGTTACTGTACCACTATACCGGCTGTTGCTGTACCACTATACCGGCTGTTGCTGTACCACTATACCGGCTGTTGCTGTACCACTATACCGGCTGTTGCTGTACCACTATACCGGCTCCACTGACCACTATACCGGCTGTTGCTGTACCACTATACCGGCTCCACTGACCACTATACCGGCTCCACTGACCACTATACCGGCTCCACTGACCACTATACCGGCTGTTGCTGTACCACTATACCGGCTGTTGCTGTACCACTATACCGGCTCCACTGACCACTATACCGGCTGTTTCTGTACCACTATACCGGCTGTTGCTGTACCACTATACCGGCTCCACTGACCACTATACCGGCTGTTGCTGTACCACTATACCGGCTGTTGCTGTACCACTATACCGGCTCCACTAACCACTATACCGGCTGTTGCTGTACCACTATACCGGCTGTTGCTGTACCACTATACCGGCTGTTGCTGTACCACTATACCGGCTGTTGCTGTACCACTATACCGGCTCCACTGACCACTATACCGGCTCCACTGACCACTATACCGGCTCCACTGACCACTATACCGGCTCCACTGACCACTATACCGGCTGTTTCTGTACCACTATACCAGCTGTTGCTTTACCACTATACCGGCTCCACTAACCACTATACCGGCTGTTGCTGTACCACTATACCGGCTGTTGATGTACCACTATACCGGCTGTTGCTGTACCACTATACCGGCTGTTGCTGTACCACTATACGGGCTCCACTGACCACTATACCGGCTGTTGCATACCACTATACCGGCTGTTGCATACCACTATACCGGCAGTTGCTGTACCACTATACCGGCTGTTGTTGTACCACTGTACCGGCTCCACTGACCACTATACCGGCTGTTGCTGTACCACTATACCGGCTGTTGCATACCACTATACCGGCTGTTGCTGTACCACTATACCGGCTGTTGCTGTACCACTATACCGGCTGTTGCTGTACCACTATACCGGCTGTTGCTGTACCACTATACCGGCTGTTGCTGTACGACTATACCGGCTGTTGCTGTACCACTATACCGGCTCCACTGACCACTATACCGGCTGTTGCTGTACAACTATACCGGCTGTTGCTGTACGACTATACCGGCTGTTGCTGTACCACTATACCGGCTGTTGCTGTACCACTATACCGGCTGTTGCTGTACGACTATACCGGCTGTTGCTGTACCACTATACCGGCTCCACTGACCACTATACCGGCTGTTGCTGTACCACTATACCGGCTGTTGCTGTACGACTATACCGGCTGTTGCTGTACCACTATACCGGCTCCACTGGCCACTATACCGGCTGTTGCTGTACAACTATACCGGCTGTTGCTGTACCACTATACCGACTATTGCTGTACCACTATACCGGCTGTTGATGTACCACTATACCGGATGTTGATGTACGACTATACCGGCTCCACTGACCACTATACCGGCGGTTGCTGTACCACTATACCGGCTGTCGCATACCACTATACCGGCTGTTGCTGTACCACTATACCGGCTCCACTGGCCACTATACCGGCTGTTGCTGTACCACTATACCGGCTGTTGCTGTACCACTATACCGGCTGTTGCTGTTCCACTATACCGGCTCCACTGACCACTATACCAGCTGTTGCTGTACCACTATACCGGCTGTTGTTGTACCACTATACCGGCTGTTGCTGTACCACTATACCAGCTGTTGCTGTACCACTATACCGGCTCCACTGACCACTATACCGGCTGTTGCTGTACCACTATACCGGCTGTTGCATACCACTATACCGGTTGTTGCTGTACCACTATACCGGCTGTTGCTGTACCACTATACCAGCTGTTGCTGTACGACTATACCGGCTGTTGCTGTACGACTATACCGGCTGTTGCTGTACCACTATACCGGCTCCACTGGCCACTATACCGGCTGTTGCTGTACCACTATACCGGCTGTTGCTGTACCACTATACCCGCTCCACTGACCACTATACCGGCTGTTGCTGTACCACTATACCGGCTCCACTGGCCACTATACCGGCTGTTGCTGTACCACTATACCGGCTGTTGCTGTACCACTATACCGGCTGTTGCTGTACCACTATACCGGCTGTTGCTGTACCACTATACCGGCTGTTCCTGTACCACTATACCCGCAGCACTGACCACTATACTGGCTGTTGCTGTACCACTATACCGGCTGTTGCTGTACCACTATACCGGCTGTTGCTGTACCACTATAACGGCTGTTGCTGTACCACTATACTCGCTCCACTGACCACTATACCGGCTGTTGCTGTACCACTATACCGGCTCCACTGGCCACTATACCGGCTGTTGCTGTACAACTATACCGGCTGTTGCTGTACCACTATACCGACTATTGCTGTACCACTATACCGGCTGTTGATGTACCACTATACCGGATGTTGATGTACGACTATACCGGCTCCACTGACCACTATACCGGCGGTTGCTGTACCACTATACCGGCTGTCGCATACCACTATACCGGCTGTTGCTGTACCACTATACCGGCTCCACTGGCCACTATACCGGCTGTTGCTGTACCACTATACCGGCTGTTGTTGTACCACTATACCGGCTGTTGCTGTACCACTATACCAGCTGTTGCTGTACCACTATACCGGCTCCACTGACCACTATACCGGCTGTTGCTGTACCACTATACCGGCTGTTGCTGTACCACTATACCGGCTGTTGCTGTACCACTTACCGGCTGTTGCTGTACCACTATACCGGCTGTTGCTGTACGACTATACTGGCTCCACTGACCACTATAGCGGCTGTTGCTGTACCACTATACCGGCTGTTGCTGTACCACTATACCGGCTGTTGCTGTGCCACTATACCGGCTGTTGCTGTACGACTATACCGGCTCCACTGACCACTATACCGGCTGTTGCTGTACCACTATACCGGCTGTTGCTGTACCACTATACCGGCTGTTGCTGTACCACTATACCGGCTGTTGCTGTACCACTATACCGGCTGTTGCTGTACCACTATACCGGCTGTTGCTGTACCACTATACCGGCTGTTGCTGTACCACTATACCGGCTCCACTGACCACTATACCGGCTCTTGCTGTACCACTATACCGGCTCCACTGACCACTATACCGGCTCCACTGACCACTATACCGGCTCCACTGACCACTATACCGGCTGTTTCTGTACCACTATAACGGCTGTTGCTGTACCACTATACCGGCTACACTAACCACTATACCGGCTGTTGCTGTACCACTATACCGGCTGTTGCTGTACCACTATACCGGCTCCACTGGCCACTATACCGGCTGTTGCTGTACCACTATACCGGCTGTTGCTGTACCACTATACCGGCTCCACTGGCCACTATACCGGCTGTTGCTGTACCACTATACCGGCTGTTGCTGTACCACTATACCGGCTGTAGCTGTACCACTATACCGGCTGTTGCTGTACCACTATACCCGCTCCACTGACCACTATACCGGCTGTTGCTGTACCACTATACCGGCTGTTGCTGTACCACTATACCCGCTCCACTGACCACTATACCGGCTGTTGCTGTACCACTATACCGGCTCCACTGGCCACTATACCGGCTGTTGCTGTACCACTATACCGGCTGTTGTTGTACCACTATACCGGCTGTTGCTGTACCACTATACCAGCTGTTGCTGTACCACTATACCGGCTCCACTGACCACTATACCGGCTGTTGCTGTACCACTATACCGGCTGTTGCTGTACCACTTACCAGCTGTTGCTGTACCACTATACCGGCTGTTGCTGTAAGACTATACCTGCTCCACTGACCACTATAGCGGCTGTTGCTGTACCACTATACCGGCTGTTGCTGTACCACTATACCGGCTGTTGCTGTGCCACTATACCGGCTGTTGCTGTACGACTATACCGGCTCCACTGACCACTATACCGGCTGTTGCTGTACCACTATACCGGCTGTTGCTGTACCACTATACCGGCTGTTGCTGTACCACTATACCGGCTGTTGCTGTACCACTATTCCGGCTGTTGCTGTACCACTATACCGGCTTTTGCTGTACCACTATACTGGCTGTTGCTGTACCACTATACCGGCTGTTGCTGTACCACTATACCGGCTGTTGCTGTACCACTATACCGGCTGTTGCTGTACCACTATACCGGCTGTTGCTGTACCACTATACCGGCTGTTGCTGTACCACTATACCGGCTCCACTGACCACTATACCGGCTGTTTCTGTACCACTATACCGGCTGTTGCTGTACCACTATACCGGCTCCACTGACCACTATACCGGCTGTTGCTGTACCACTATACCGGCTGTTGCTGTACCACTATACCGGCTGTTGCTGTACCACTATACCGGCTCCACTAACCACTATACCGGCTGTTGCTGTACCACTATACCGGCTGTTGCTGTACCACTATACCGGCTGTTGCTGTACCACTATACCGGCTGTTGCTGTACCACTATACCGGCTGTTGCTGTACCACTATACCGACTCCACTGACCACTATACCGGCTCCACTGACCACTATACCGGCTCCACTGACCACTATACCGGCTGTTTCTGTACCACTATACCGGCTTTTGCTGTACCACTATACCGGCTCCACTGGCCACTATACCGGCTGTTGCTGTACCACTATACCGGCTGTTGCTGTACCACTATACCGGCTCCACTGACCACTATACCGGCTGTTGCTGTACCACTATACCGGCTGTTGCTGTACCACTATACCGGCTGTTGCTGTACCACTATACCGGCTGTTGCTGTACCACTTACCGGCTGTTGCTGTACGACTATACCGGCTGTTGCTGTACGACTATACCGGCTCCAATGACCACTATAGCAGCTGTTGCAGTACCACTATACCAGCTGTTGCTGTACCACTATACCGGCTGTTGCTGTACCACTATACCGGCTGTTGCTGTACCACTATACCGGCTGTTGCTGTACCACTATACCGGCTGTTGCTGTACCACTATACCGGCTGTTGCTGTACCACTATACCGGCTGTTGCATACCACTATACCGGCTGTTGCATACCACTATACCGGCTGTTGCTGTACCACTATACCGGCTCCACTGACCACTATACCGGCTGTTGCATACCACTATACCGGCTGTTGCATACCACTATACCGGCTGTTGCTGTACCACTATACCGGCTGTTGCTGTACCACTATACCGGCTGTTGCTGTACCACTATACCGGCTGTTGCTGTACCACTATACCGGCTCCACTGACCACTATACCGGCTGTTGCTGTACCACTATACCGGCTGTTGCTGTACCACTATAGCGGCTGTTGCTGTACCACTATACTAGCTGTTGCTGTACCACTATACCGGCTCCACTGACCACTATACCGGCTGTTGCTGTACCACTATACCGGCTCCACTGACCACTATACCGGCTGTTGCTGTACCACTATACCGGCTGTTGCATACCACTATACTGGCTGTTGCATACCACTATACCGGCTGTTGCTGTACCACTATACCGGCTGTTGCTGTACCACTATACCGGCTCCACTGACCACTATACCGGCTGTTGCTGTACCACTATACCGGCTGTTGCATACCACTATACTGGCTGTTGCTGTACCACTATACCGGCTGTTGCCGTACCACTATACCGGCTGTTGCTGTACCACTATACCGGCTGTTGCTGTACCACTATACCCGCTCCACTGACCACTATACCGGCTGTTGCTGTACCACTATACCGGCTCCACTGGCCACTATACCGGCTGTTGCTGTACCACTATACCGGCTGTTGCTGTACCACTATACCGGCTGTTGCTGTACCACTATACCGGCTGTTGCTGTACCACTATACCGGCTGTTCCTGTACCACTATACCCGCAGCACTGACCATTAAACCGGCTGTTGATGTACCACTATACCGGCTGTTGCTGTACCACTATACCGGCTGTTGCTGTACCACTATACCGGCTGTTGCTGTACCACTATACCCGCTCCACTGACCACTATACCGGCTGTTGCTGTACCACTATACCGGCTCCACTGGCCACTATACCGGCTGTTGCTGTACCACTATACCGGCTGTTGCTGTACCACTATACCGGCTCCACTGGCCACTATACCGGCTGTTGCCGAACCACTATACCAGCTGTTGCTGTACCACAATACCGGCTGTTGCTGTACCACTATACCGGCTGTTGCTGTACCACTATACCTGCTGTTAATGTACCACTCTACCGGCTGTTGCTGTACCACTATACCGGCTGTTGCTGTACTACTATACCGGCTGTTGCTGTACCACTATACCGGCTGTTGCTGTACCACTATACCGGCTGTTGCTGTACCACTATACCCGCTCCACTGACCACTATACCGGCTGTTGCTGTACCACTATACCGGCTGTTGCTGTCCCACTATACCGGTTGTTGCTGTACCACTATACCGGCTGTTGCTGTACCACTATACCGGCTGTTGCTGTACCACTATACCGGCTGTTCCTGTACCACTATACTTGCTCCACTGACCTCTATACCGGCTGTTGCTGTACCACTATACCGGCTGTTGCTGTACCACTATACCGGCTCCACTGGCCACTATACCGGCTATTGCTGTACCACTATACCGGCTGTTGCTGTACCACTATAACGGCTCCACTGGCCACTATACCGGCTGTTGCTGTACCACTATACCGGCTGTTGCTGTACCACTATACCGGCTGTAGCTGTACCACTATACCGGCTGTTGCTGTACCACTATACCCGCTCCACTGACCACTATACCGGCTGTTGCTGTACCACTATACCGGCTGTTGCTGTACCACTATACCCGCTCCACTCACCACTATACCGGCTGTTGCTGTACCACTATACCGGCTCCACTGGCCACTATACCGGCTGTTGCTGTACCACTATACCGGCTGTTGTTGTACCACTATACCGGCTGTTGCTGTACCACTATACCAGCTGTTGCTGTACCACTATACCGGCTCCACTGACCACTATACCGGCTGTTGCTGTACCACTATACCGGCTGTTGCTGTACCACTTACCGGCTGTTGCTGTACCACTATACCGGCTGTTGCTGTAAGACTATACCTGCTCCACTGACCACTATAGCGGCTTTTGCTGTACCACTATACCGGCTGTTGCTGTACCACTATACCGGCTGTTGCTGTGCCAATATACCGGCTGTTGCTGTACGACTATACCGGCTCCACTGACCACTATACCGGCTGTTGCTGTACCACTATACCGGCTGTTGCTGTACCACTATACCGGCTGTTGCTGTACCACTATACCGGCTGTTGCTGTACCACTATACCGGCTTTTGCTGTACCACTATACCGGCTGTTGCTGTACCACTATACCGGCTGTTGCTGTACCACTATACCGGCTGTTGCTGTACCACTATACCGGCTGTTGCTGTACCACTATACCGGCTGTTGCTGTACCACTATACCGGCTCCACTGACCATTATACCGGCTGTTGCTGTACCACTATACCGGCTCCACTGACCACTATACCGGCTCCACTGACCACTATACCGGCTCCACTGACCACTATACCGGCTGTTGCTGTACCACTATACCGGCTGTTGCTGTACCACTATACCGGCTCCACTGACCACTATACCGGCTGTTTCTGTACCACTATACCGGCTGTTGCTGTACCACTATACCGGCTCCACTGACCACTATACCGGCTGTTGCTGTACCACTATACCGGCTGTTGCTGTACCACTATACCGGCTCCACTAACCACTATACCGGCTGTTGCTGTACCACTATACCGGCTGTTGCTGTACCACTATACCGGCTGTTGCTGTACCACTATACCGGCTCCACTGACCACTATACCGGCTGTTTCTGTACCACTATACCGGCTGTTGCTGTACCACTATACCGGCTCCACTGACCACTATACCGGCTGTTGCTGTACCACTATACCGGCTGTTGCTGTACCACTATACCGGCTCCACTAACCACTATACCGGCTGTTGCTGTACCACTATACCGGCTGTTGCTGTACCACTATACCGGCTGTTGCTGTACCACTATACCGGCTGTTGCTGTACCACTATACCGGCTGTTGCTGTACCACTATACCGACTCCACTGACCACTATACCGGCTCCACTGACCACTATACCGGCTCCACTGACCACTATACCGGCTGTTTCTGTACCACTATACCGGCTTTTGCTGTACCACTATACCGGCTCCACTGGCCACTATACCGGCTGTTGCTGTACCACTATACCGGCTGTTGCTGTACCACTATACCGGCTCCACTGACCACTATACCGGCTGTTGCTGTACCACTATACCGGCTGTTGCTGTACCACTATACCGGCTGTTGCTGTACCACTATACCGGCTGTTGCTGTACCACTTACCGGCTGTTGCTGTACGACTATACCGGCTGTTGCTGTACGACTATACCGGCTCCAATGACCACTATAGCAGCTGTTGCAGTACCACTATACCAGCTGTTGCTGTACCACTATACCGGCTGTTGCTGTACCACTATACCGGCTGTTGCTGTACCACTATACCGGCTGTTGCTGTACCACTATACCGGCTGTTGCTGTACCACTATACCGGCTGTTGCTGTACCACTATACCGGCTGTTGCATACCACTATACCGGCTGTTGCATACCACTATACCGGCTGTTGCTGTACCACTATACCGGCTCCACTGACCACTATACCGGCTGTTGCATAACACTATACCGGCTGTTGCATACCACTATACCGGCTGTTGCTGTACCACTATACCGGCTGTTGCTGTACCACTATACCGGCTGTTGCTGTACCACTATACCGGCTGTTGCTGTACCACTATACCGGCTCCACTGACCACTATACCGGCTGTTACTGTACCACTATACCGGCTGTTGCTGTACCACTATAGCGGCTGTTGCTGTACCACTATACTAGCTGTTGCTGTACCACTATACCGGCTCCACTGACCACTATACCGGCTGTTGCTGTACCACTATACCGGCTCCACTGACCACTATACCGGCTGTTGCTGTACCACTATACCGGCTGTTGCATACCTCTATACCGGTTGTTGCTGTACCACTATACCGGCTGTTGCTGTACCACTATACCGGCTGTTGCTGTACCACTATACCGGCTGTTGCTGTACCACTATACCGGCTGTTGCTGTACCACTATACCGGCTGTTGCTGTACCACTATACCGGCTGTTGCTGTACCACTATACCGGCTCCACTGACCACACTACCGCCTGTTGCTGTACCACTATACCGGCTGTTGCTGTACCACTATACCGGCTCCACTGACCACTATACCGGCTCCACTGACCACTATACCGGCTGTTGTTGTACCACTATACCGGCTGTTGCTGTACCACTATACCGGCTCCACTGACCACTATACCGGCTCCACTGATCACTATACCGGCTGTTGCTGTACCACTATACCGGCTGTTGTTGTACCACTATACCGGCTCCACTGACCACTATACCGGCTGTTTCTGTACCACTATACCGGCTGTTGCTGTACCACTATACCGGCTCCACTGACCACTATACCGGCTGTTGCTGTACCACTATACCGGCTGTTGCTGTACCACTATACCGGCTGTTGCTGTACCACTATACCGGCTGTTGCTGTACCACTATACCGGCTCCACTGACCACTATACCGGCTGTTGCTGTACCACTATACCGGCTGTGGCTGTACCACTATACCGGCTCCACTGACTTCTATACCGGCTGTTGCTGTACCAATATACCGGCTGTTGCTGTACCACTATACCGGCTGTTGCTGTACCACTATACTGGCTGTTGCATACCACTATACCGGCTGTTGCTGTACCACTATACCGGCTGTTGCTGTACCACTATACCGGCTCCACCGACCACTATACCGGCTGTTGCATACCACTATACTGGCTGTTGCATACCACTATACCGGCTGTTGCTGTACCACTATACCGGCTGTTGCTGTACCACTATACCGGCTCCACTGACCACTATACCGGCTGTTGCTGTACCACTATACCGGCTGTTGCATACCACTATACTGGCTGTTGCTGTACCACTATACCGGCTGTTGCCGTACCACTATACCGGCTGTTGCTGTACCACTATACCGGCTGTTGCTGTACCACTATACCCGCTCCACTGACCACTATACCGGCTGTTGCTGTACCACTATACCGGCTCCACTGGCCACTATACCGGCTGTTGCTGTACCACTATACCGGCTGTTGCTGTACCACTATACCGGCTGTTGCTGTACCACTATACCGGCTGTTGCTGTACCACTATACCGGCTGTTCCTGTACCACTATACCCGCAGCACTGACCATTAAACCGGCTGTTGATGTACCACTATACCGGCTGTTGCTGTACCACTATACCGGCTGTTGCTGTACCACTATACCGGCTGTTGCTGTACCACTATACCCGCTCCACTGACCACTATACCGGCTGTTGCTGTACCACTATACCGGCTCCACTGGCCACTATACCGGCTGTTGCTGTACCACTATACCGGCTGTTGCTGTACCACTATACCGGCTGTTGCTGTACCACTATACCGGCTCCACTGGCCACTATACCGGCTGTTGCCGAACCACTATACCAGCTGTTGCTGTACCACAATACCGGCTGTTGCTGTACCACTATACCGGCTGTTGCTGTACCACTATACCTGCTGTTACTGTACCACTCTACCGGCTGTTGCTGTACCACTATACCGGCTGTTGCTGTACCACTATACCGGCTGTTGCTGTACCACTATACCGGCTGTTGCTGTACCACTATACCGGCTGTTGCTGTACCACTATACCCGCTCCACTGACCACTATACCGGCTGTTGCTGTACCACTATACCGGCTGTTGCTGTCCCACTATACCGGTTGTTGCTGTACCACTATACCGGCTGTTGCTGTACCACTATACCGGCTGTTGCTGTACCACTATACCGGCTGTTCCTGTACCACTATACTTGCTCCACTGACCTCTATACCGGCTGTTGCTGTACCACTATACCGGCTGTTGCTGTACCACTATACCGGCTCCACTGGCCACTATACCGGCTATTGCTGTACCACTATACCGGCTGTTGCTGTACCACTATAACGGCTCCACTGGCCACTATACCGGCTGTTGCTGTACCACTATACCGGCTGTTGCTGTACCACTATACCGGCTGTAGCTGTACCACTATACCGGCTGTTGCTGTACCACTATACCCGCTCCACTGACCACTATACCGGCTGTTGCTGTACCACTATACCGGCTGTTGCTGTACCACTATACCCGCTCCACTCACCACTATACCGGCTGTTGCTGTACCACTATACCGGCTCCACTGGCCACTATACCGGCTGTTGCTGTACCACTATACCGGCTGTTGTTGTACCACTATACCGGCTGTTGCTGTACCACTATACCAGCTGTTGCTGTACCACTATACCGGCTCCACTGACCACTATACCGGCTGTTGCTGTACCACTATACCGGCTGTTGCTGTACCACTTACCGGCTGTTGCTGTACCACTATACCGGCTGTTGCTGTAAGACTATACCTGCTCCACTGACCACTATAGCGGCTGTTGCTGTACCACTATACCGGCTGTTGCTGTACCACTATACCGGCTGTTGCTGTGCCACTATACCGGCTGTTGCTGTACGACTATACCGGCTCCACTGACCACTATACCGGCTGTTGCTGTACCACTATACCGGCTGTTGCTGTACCACTATACCGGCTGTTGCTGTACCACTATACCGGCTGTTGCTGTACCACTATACCGGCTTTTGCTGTACCACTATACCGGCTGTTGCTGTACCACTATACCGGCTGTTGCTGTACCACTATACCGGCTGTTGCTGTACCACTATACCGGCTGTTGCTGTACCACTATACCGGCTGTTGCTGTACCACTATACCGGCTCCACTGACCACTATACCGGCTGTTGCTGTACCACTATACCGGCTCCACTGACCACTATACCGGCTCCACTGACCACTATACCGGCTCCACTGACCACTATACCGGCTGTTGCTGTACCACTATACCGGCTGTTGCTGTACCACTATACCGGCTCCACTGACCACTATACCGGCTGTTTCTGTACCACTATACCGGCTGTTGCTGTACCACTATACCGGCTCCACTGACCACTATACCGGCTGTTGCTGTACCACTATACCGGCTGTTGCTGTACCACTATACCGGCTCCACTAACCACTATACCGGCTGTTGCTGTACCACTATACCGGCTGTTGCTGTACCACTATACCGGCTGTTGCTGTACCACTATACCGGCTCCACTGACCACTATACCGGCTGTTTCTGTACCACTATACCGGCTGTTGCTGTACCACTATACCGGCTCCACTGACCACTATACCGGCTGTTGCTGTACCACTATACCGGCTGTTGCTGTACCACTATACCGGCTGTTGCTGTACCACTATACCGGCTCCACTAACCACTATACCGGCTGTTGCTGTACCACTATACCGGCTGTTGCTGTACCACTATACCGGCTGTTGCTGTACCACTATACCGGCTGTTGCTGTACCACTATACCGGCTGTTGCTGTACCACTATACCGACTCCACTGACCACTATACCGGCTCCACTGACCACTATACCGGCTCCACTGACCACTATACCGGCTGTTTCTGTACCACTATACCGGCTTTTGCTGTAACACTATACCGGCTCCACTGGCCACTATACCGGCTGTTGCTGTACCACTATACCGGCTGTTGCTGTACCACTATACCGGCTCCACTGACCACTATACCGGCTGTTGCTATACCACTATACCGGCTGTTGCTGTACCACTATACCGGCTGTTGCTGTACCACTATACCGGCTGTTGCTGTACCACTTACCGGCTGTTGCTGTACGACTATACCGGCTGTTGCTGTACGACTATACCGGCTCCAATGACCACTATAGCAGCTGTTGCAGTACCACTATACCAGCTGTTGCTGTACCACTATACCGGCTGTTGCTGTACCACTATACCGGCTGTTGCTGTACCACTATACCGGCTGTTGCTGTACCACTATACCGGCTGTTGCTGTACCACTATACCGGCTGTTGCATACCACTATACCGGCTGTTGCATACCACTATACCGGCTGTTGCTGTACCACTATACCGGCTCCACTGACCACTATACCGGCTGTTGCATACCACTATACCGGCTGTTGCATACCACTATACCGGCTGTTGCTGTACCACTATACCGGCTGTTGCTGTACCACTATACCGGCTGTTGCTGTACCACTATACCGGCTGTTGCTGTACCACTATACCGGCTCCACTGACCACTATACCGGCTGTTGCTGTACCACTATACCGGCTGTTGCTGTACCACTATAGCGGCTGTTGCTGTACCACTATACTAGCTGTTGCTGTACCACTATACCGGCTCCACTGACCACTATACCGGCTGTTGCTGTACCACTATACCGGCTCCACTGACCACTATACCGGCTGTTGCTGTACCACTATACCGGCTGTTGCATACCACTATACCGGTTGTTGCTGTACCACTATACCGGCTGTTGCTGTACCACTATACCGGCTGTTGCTGTACCACTATACCGGCTGTTGCTGTACCACTATACCGGCTGTTGCTGTACCACTATACCGGCTGTTGCTGTACCACTATACCGGCTGTTGCTGTACCACTATACCGGCTCCACTGACCACTATACCGCCTGTTGCTGTACCACTATACCGGCTGTTGCTGGACCACTATACCGGCTCCACTGACCACTATACCGGCTCCACTGACCACTATACCGGCTGTTGTTGTACCACTATACCGGCTGTTGCTGTACCACTATACCGGCTCCACTGACCACTATACCGGCTCCACTGACCACTATACCGGCTGTTGCTGTACCACTATACCGGCTGTTGTTGTACCACTATACCGGCTCCATTGACCACTATACCGGCTGTTTCTGTACCACTATACCGGCTGTTGCTGTACCACTATACCGGCTCCACTGACCACTATACCGGCTGTTGCTGTACCACTATACCGGCTGTTGCTGTACCACTATACCGGCTGTTGCTGTACCACTATTCCGGCTCCACTGACCACTATACCGGCTGTTGCTGTACCACTATACCGGCTGTGGCTGTACCACTATACCGGCTCCACTGACTTCTATACCGGCTGTTGCTGTACCAATATACCGGCTGTTGCTGTACCACTATACCGGCTGTTGCTGTACCACTATACCGGCTGTTGCTGTACCACTATACCGGCTCCACCGACCACTATACCGGCTGTTGCATACCACTATACTGGCTGTTGCATACCACTATACCGGCTGTTGCTGTACCACTATACCGGCTGTTGCTGTACCACTATACCGGCTCCACTGACCACTATACCGGCTGTTGCTGTACCACTATACCGGCTGTTGCATACCACTATACTGGCTGTTGCTGTACCACTATACCGGCTGTTGCCGTACCACTATACCGGCTGTTGCTGTACCACTATACCGGCTGTTGCTGTACCACTATACCCGCTCCACTGACCACTATACCGGCTGTTGCTGTACCACTATACCGGCTCCACTGGCCACTATACCGGCTGTTGCTGTACCACTATACCGGCTGTTGCTGTACCACTATACCGGCTGTTGCTGTACCACTATACCGGCTGTTGCTGTACCACTATACCGGCTGTTCCTGTACCACTATACCCGCAGCACTGACCATTAAACCGGCTGTTGATGTACCACTATACCGGCTGTTGCTGTACCACTATACCGGCTGTTGCTGTACCACTATAGCGGCTGTTGCTGTACCACTATACTAGCTGTTGCTGTACCACTATACCGGCTCCACTGACCACTATACCGGCTGTTGCTGTACCACTATACCGGCTCCACTGACCACTATACCGGCTGTTGCTGTACCACTATACCGGCTGTTGCATACCACTATACCGGTTGTTGCTGTACCACTATACCGGCTGTTGCTGTACCACTATACCGGCTGTTGCTGTACCACTATACCGGCTGTTGCTGTACCACTATACCGGCTGTTGCTGTACCACTATACCCGCTCCACTGACCACACTACCGCCTGTTGCTGTACCACTATACCGGCTGTTGCTGTACCACTATACCGGCTGTTGCTGTACCACTATACCGGCTGTTGCTGTACCACTATACCGGCTGTTGCTGTACCACTATACCGGCTGTTGCTGTACCACTATACCGGCTGTTGCTGTACCACTATACCGGCTGTTGCTGTACCACTATACCGGCTGTTGCTGTACCACTATACCGGCTCCACTGACCACACTACCGCCTGTTGCTGTACCACTATACCGGCTGTTGCTGTACCACTATACCGGCTTCACTGACCACTATACCGGCTCCACTGACCACTATACCGGCTGTTGTTGTACCACTATACCGGCTGTTGCTGTACCACTATACCGGCTCCACTGACCACTATACCGGCTCCACTGACCACTATACCGGCTGTTGCTGTACCACTATACCGGCTGTTGTTGTACCACTATACCGGCTCCTTTGACCACTATACCGGCTGTTTCTGTACCACTATACCGGCTGTTGCTGTACCACTATACCGGCTCCACTGACCACTATACCGGCTGTTGCTGTACCACTATACCGGCTGTTGCTGTACCACTATACCGGCTGTTGCTGTACCACTATACCGGCTCCACTGACCACTATACCGGCTGTTGCTGTACCACTATACCGGCTGTGGCTGTACCACTATACCGGCTCCACTGACTTCTATACCGGCTGTTGCTGTACCAATATACCGGCTGTTGCTGTACCACTATACCGGCTGTTGCTGTACCACTATACTGGCTGTTGCATACCACTATACCGGCTGTTGCTGTACCACTATACCGGCTGTTGCTGTACCACTATACCGGCTCCACCGACCACTATACCGGCTGTTGCATACCACTATACTGGCTGTTGCTGTACCACTATACCGGCTCCACTGGCCACTATACCGGCTGTTGCTGTACCACTATACCGGCTGTTGCTGTACCACTATACCGGCTGTTGCTGTACCACTATACCGGCTGTTGCTGTACCACTATACCGGCTGTTCCTGTACCACTATACCCGCAGCACTGACCATTAAACCGGCTGTTGATGTACCACTATACCGGCTGTTGCTGTACCACTATACCGGCTGTTGCTGTACCACTATACCGGCTGTTGCTGTACCACTATACCCGCTCCACTGACCACTATACCGGCTGTTGCTGTACCACTATACCGGCTCCACTGGCCACTATACCGGCTGTTGCTGTACCACTATACCGGCTGTTGCTGTACCACTATACCGGCTGTTGCTGTACCACTATACCGGCTCCACTGGCCACTATACCGGCTGTTGCCGAACCACTATACCAGCTGTTGCTGTACCACAATACCGGCTGTTGCTGTACCACTATACCGGCTGTTGCTGTACCACTATACCTGCTGTTACTGTACCACTCTACCGGCTGTTGCTGTACCACTATACCGGCTGTTGCTGTACCACTATACCGGCTGTTGCTGTACCACTATACCGGCTGTTGCTGTACCACTATACCGGCTGTTGCTGTACCACTATACCCGCTCCACTGACCACTATACCGGCTGTTGCTGTACCACTATACCGGCTGTTGCTGTCCCACTATACCGGTTGTTGCTGTACCACTATACCGGCTGTTGCTGTACCACTATACCGGCTGTTGCTGTACCACTATACCGGCTGTTCCTGTACCACTATACTTGCTCCACTGACCTCTATACCGGCTGTTGCTGTACCACTATACCGGCTGTTGCTGTACCACTATACCGGCTCCACTGGCCACTATACCGGCTATTGCTGTACCACTATACCGGCTGTTGCTGTACCACTATAACGGCTCCACTGGCCACTATACCGGCTGTTGCTGTACCACTATACCGGCTGTTGCTGTACCACTATACCGGCTGTAGCTGTACCACTATACCGGCTGTTGCTGTACCACTATACCCGCTCCACTGACCACTATACCGGCTGTTGCTGTACCACTATACCGGCTGTTGCTGTACCACTATACCCGCTCCACTCACCACTATACCGGCTGTTGCTGTACCACTATACCGGCTCCACTGGCCACTATACCGGCTGTTGCTGTACCACTATACCGGCTGTTGTTGTACCACTATACCGGCTGTTGCTGTACCACTATACCAGCTGTTGCTGTACCACTATACCGGCTCCACTGACCACTATACCGGCTGTTGCTGTACCACTATACCGGCTGTTGCTGTACCACTTACCGGCTGTTGCTGTACCACTATACCGGCTGTTGCTGTAAGACTATACCTGCTCCACTGACCACTATAGCGGCTGTTGCTGTACCACTATACCGGCTGTTGCTGTACCACTATACCGGCTGTTGCTGTGCCACTATACCGGCTGTTGCTGTACGACTATACCGGCTCCACTGACCACTATACCGGCTGTTGCTGTACCACTATACCGGCTGTTGCTGTACCACTATACCGGCTGTTGCTGTACCACTATACCGGCTGTTGCTGTACCACTATACCGGCTTTTGCTGTACCACTATACCGGCTGTTGCTGTACCACTATACCGGCTGTTGCTGTACCACTATACCGGCTGTTGCTGTACCACTATACCGGCTGTTGCTGTACCACTATACCGGCTGTTGCTGTACCACTATACCGGCTCCACTGACCACTATACCGGCTGTTGCTGTACCACTATACCGGCTCCACTGACCACTATACCGGCTCCACTGACCACTATACCGGCTCCACTGACCACTATACCGGCTGTTGCTGTACCACTATACCGGCTGTTGCTGTACCACTATACCGGCTCCACTGACCACTATACCGGCTGTTTCTGTACCACTATACCGGCTGTTGCTGTACCACTATACCGGCTCCACTGACCACTATACCGGCTGTTGCTGTACCACTATACCGGCTGTTGCTGTACCACTATACCGGCTCCACTAACCACTATACCGGCTGTTGCTGTACCACTATACCGGCTGTTGCTGTACCACTATACCGGCTGTTGCTGTACCACTATACCGGCTCCACTGACCACTATACCGGCTGTTTCTGTACCACTATACCGGCTGTTGCTGTACCACTATACCGGCTCCACTGACCACTATACCGGCTGTTGCTGTACCACTATACCGGCTGTTGCTGTACCACTATACCGGCTGTTGCTGTACCACTATACCGGCTCCACTAACCACTATACCGGCTGTTGCTGTACCACTATACCGGCTGTTGCTGTACCACTATACCGGCTGTTGCTGTACCACTATACCGGCTGTTGCTGTACCACTATACCGGCTGTTGCTGTACCACTATACCGACTCCACTGACCACTATACCGGCTCCACTGACCACTATACCGGCTCCACTGACCACTATACCGGCTGTTTCTGTACCACTATACCGGCTTTTGCTGTAACACTATACCGGCTCCACTGGCCACTATACCGGCTGTTGCTGTACCACTATACCGGCTGTTGCTGTACCACTATACCGGCTCCACTGACCACTATACCGGCTGTTGCTATACCACTATACCGGCTGTTGCTGTACCACTATACCGGCTGTTGCTGTACCACTATACCGGCTGTTGCTGTACCACTTACCGGCTGTTGCTGTACGACTATACCGGCTGTTGCTGTACGACTATACCGGCTCCAATGACCACTATAGCAGCTGTTGCAGTACCACTATACCAGCTGTTGCTGTACCACTATACCGGCTGTTGCTGTACCACTATACCGGCTGTTGCTGTACCACTATACCGGCTGTTGCTGTACCACTATACCGGCTGTTGCTGTACCACTATACCGGCTGTTGCATACCACTATACCGGCTGTTGCATACCACTATACCGGCTGTTGCTGTACCACTATACCGGCTCCACTGACCACTATACCGGCTGTTGCATACCACTATACCGGCTGTTGCATACCACTATACCGGCTGTTGCTGTACCACTATACCGGCTGTTGCTGTACCACTATACCGGCTGTTGCTGTACCACTATACCGGCTGTTGCTGTACCACTATACCGGCTCCACTGACCACTATACCGGCTGTTGCTGTACCACTATACCGGCTGTTGCTGTACCACTATAGCGGCTGTTGCTGTACCACTATACTAGCTGTTGCTGTACCACTATACCGGCTCCACTGACCACTATACCGGCTGTTGCTGTACCACTATACCGGCTCCACTGACCACTATACCGGCTGTTGCTGTACCACTATACCGGCTGTTGCATACCACTATACCGGTTGTTGCTGTACCACTATACCGGCTGTTGCTGTACCACTATACCGGCTGTTGCTGTACCACTATACCGGCTGTTGCTGTACCACTATACCGGCTGTTGCTGTACCACTATACCGGCTGTTGCTGTACCACTATACCGGCTGTTGCTGTACCACTATACCGGCTCCACTGACCACTATACCGCCTGTTGCTGTACCACTATACCGGCTGTTGCTGGACCACTATACCGGCTCCACTGACCACTATACCGGCTCCACTGACCACTATACCGGCTGTTGTTGTACCACTATACCGGCTGTTGCTGTACCACTATACCGGCTCCACTGACCACTATACCGGCTCCACTGACCACTATACCGGCTGTTGCTGTACCACTATACCGGCTGTTGTTGTACCACTATACCGGCTCCATTGACCACTATACCGGCTGTTTCTGTACCACTATACCGGCTGTTGCTGTACCACTATACCGGCTCCACTGACCACTATACCGGCTGTTGCTGTACCACTATACCGGCTGTTGCTGTACCACTATACCGGCTGTTGCTGTACCACTATTCCGGCTCCACTGACCACTATACCGGCTGTTGCTGTACCACTATACCGGCTGTGGCTGTACCACTATACCGGCTCCACTGACTTCTATACCGGCTGTTGCTGTACCAATATACCGGCTGTTGCTGTACCACTATACCGGCTGTTGCTGTACCACTATACCGGCTGTTGCTGTACCACTATACCGGCTCCACCGACCACTATACCGGCTGTTGCATACCACTATACTGGCTGTTGCATACCACTATACCGGCTGTTGCTGTACCACTATACCGGCTGTTGCTGTACCACTATACCGGCTCCACTGACCACTATACCGGCTGTTGCTGTACCACTATACCGGCTGTTGCATACCACTATACTGGCTGTTGCTGTACCACTATACCGGCTGTTGCCGTACCACTATACCGGCTGTTGCTGTACCACTATACCGGCTGTTGCTGTACCACTATACCCGCTCCACTGACCACTATACCGGCTGTTGCTGTACCACTATACCGGCTCCACTGGCCACTATACCGGCTGTTGCTGTACCACTATACCGGCTGTTGCTGTACCACTATACCGGCTGTTGCTGTACCACTATACCGGCTGTTGCTGTACCACTATACCGGCTGTTCCTGTACCACTATACCCGCAGCACTGACCATTAAACCGGCTGTTGATGTACCACTATACCGGCTGTTGCTGTACCACTATACCGGCTGTTGCTGTACCACTATAGCGGCTGTTGCTGTACCACTATACTAGCTGTTGCTGTACCACTATACCGGCTCCACTGACCACTATACCGGCTGTTGCTGTACCACTATACCGGCTCCACTGACCACTATACCGGCTGTTGCTGTACCACTATACCGGCTGTTGCATACCACTATACCGGTTGTTGCTGTACCACTATACCGGCTGTTGCTGTACCACTATACCGGCTGTTGCTGTACCACTATACCGGCTGTTGCTGTACCACTATACCGGCTGTTGCTGTACCACTATACCCGCTCCACTGACCACACTACCGCCTGTTGCTGTACCACTATACCGGCTGTTGCTGTACCACTATACCGGCTGTTGCTGTACCACTATACCGGCTGTTGCTGTACCACTATACCGGCTGTTGCTGTACCACTATACCGGCTGTTGCTGTACCACTATACCGGCTGTTGCTGTACCACTATACCGGCTGTTGCTGTACCACTATACCGGCTGTTGCTGTACCACTATACCGGCTCCACTGACCACACTACCGCCTGTTGCTGTACCACTATACCGGCTGTTGCTGTACCACTATACCGGCTTCACTGACCACTATACCGGCTCCACTGACCACTATACCGGCTGTTGTTGTACCACTATACCGGCTGTTGCTGTACCACTATACCGGCTCCACTGACCACTATACCGGCTCCACTGACCACTATACCGGCTGTTGCTGTACCACTATACCGGCTGTTGTTGTACCACTATACCGGCTCCTTTGACCACTATACCGGCTGTTTCTGTACCACTATACCGGCTGTTGCTGTACCACTATACCGGCTCCACTGACCACTATACCGGCTGTTGCTGTACCACTATACCGGCTGTTGCTGTACCACTATACCGGCTGTTGCTGTACCACTATACCGGCTCCACTGACCACTATACCGGCTGTTGCTGTACCACTATACCGGCTGTGGCTGTACCACTATACCGGCTCCACTGACTTCTATACCGGCTGTTGCTGTACCAATATACCGGCTGTTGCTGTACCACTATACCGGCTGTTGCTGTACCACTATACTGGCTGTTGCATACCACTATACCGGCTGTTGCTGTACCACTATACCGGCTGTTGCTGTACCACTATACCGGCTCCACCGACCACTATACCGGCTGTTGCATACCACTATACTGGCTGTTGCATACCACTATACCGGCTGTTGCTGTACCACTATACCGGCTGTTGCTGTACCACTATACCGGCTCCACTGACCACTATACCGGCTGTTGCTGTACCACTATACCGGCTGTTGCATACCACTATACTGGCTGTTGCTGTACCACTATACCGGCTGTTGCCGTACCACTATACCGGCTGTTGCTGTACCACTATACCGGCTGTTGCTGTACCACTATACCCGCTCCACTGACCACTATACCGGCTGTTGCTGTACCACTATACCGGCTCCACTGGCCACTATACCGGCTGTTGCTGTACCACTATACCGGCTGTTGCTGTACCACTATACCGGCTGTTGCTGTACCACTATACCGGCTGTTGCTGTACCACTATACCGGCTGTTCCTGTACCACTATACCCGCAGCACTGACCATTAAACCGGCTGTTGATGTACCACTATACCGGCTGTTGCTGTACCACTATACCGGCTGTTGCTGTACCACTATACCGGCTGTTGCTGTACCACTATACCGGCTGTTGCTGTACCACTATACCCGCTCCACTGACCACTATACCGGCTGTTGCTGTACCACTATACCGGCTGTTGCTGTCCCACTATACCGGTTGTTGCTGTACCACTATACCGGCTGTTGCTGTACCACTATACCGGCTGTTGCTGTACCACTATACCGGCTGTTCCTGTACCACTATACTTGCTCCACTGACCTCTATACCGGCTGTTGCTGTACCACTATACCGGCTGTTGCTGTACCACTATACCGGCTCCACTGGCCACTATACCGGCTATTGCTGTACCACTATACCGGCTGTTGCTGTACCACTATAACGGCTCCACTGGCCACTATACCGGCTGTTGCTGTACCACTATACCGGCTGTTGCTGTACCACTATACCGGCTGTAGCTGTACCACTATACCGGCTGTTGCTGTACCACTATACCCGCTCCACTGACCACTATACCGGCTGTTGCTGTACCACTATACCGGCTGTTGCTGTACCACTATACCCGCTCCACTCACCACTATACCGGCTGTTGCTGTACCACTATACCGGCTCCACTGACCACTATACCGGCTGTTGCTGTACCACTATACCGGCTGTTGTTGTACCACTATACCGGCTGTTGCTGTACCACTATACCAGCTGTTGCTGTACCACTATACCGGCTCCACTGACCACTATACCGGCTGTTGCTGTACCACTATACCGGCTGTTGCTGTACCACTTACCGGCTGTTGCTGTACCACTATACCGGCTGTTGCTGTAAGACTATACCTGCTCCACTGACCACTATAGCGGCTGTTGCTGTACCACTATACCGGCTGTTGCTGTACCACTATACCGGCTGTTGCTGTGCCACTATACCGGCTGTTGCTGTACGACTATACCGGCTCCACTGACCACTATACCGGCTGTTGCTGTACCACTATACCGGCTGTTGCTGTACCACTATACCGGCTGTTGCTGTACCACTATACCGGCTGTTGCTGTACCACTATACCGGCTTTTGCTGTACCACTATACCGGCTGTTGCTGTACCACTATACCGGCTGTTGCTGTACCACTATACCGGCTGTTGCTGTACCACTATACCGGCTGTTGCTGTACCACTATACCGGCTGTTGCTGTACCACTATACCGGCTCCACTGACCACTATACCGGCTGTTGCTGTACCACTATACCGGCTCCACTGACCACTATACCGGCTCCACTGACCACTATACCGGCTCCACTGACCACTATACCGGCTGTTGCTGTACCACTATACCGGCTGTTGCTGTACCACTATACCGGCTCCACTGACCACTATACCGGCTGTTTCTGTACCACTATACCGGCTGTTGCTGTACCACTATACCGGCTCCACTGACCACTATACCGGCTGTTGCTGTACCACTATACCGGCTGTTGCTGTACCACTATACCGGCTCCACTAACCACTATACCGGCTGTTGCTGTACCACTATACCGGCTGTTGCTGTACCACTATACCGGCTGTTGCTGTACCACTATACCGGCTCCACTGACCACTATACCGGCTGTTTCTGTACCACTATACCGGCTGTTGCTGTACCACTATACCGGCTCCACTGACCACTATACCGGCTGTTGCTGTACCACTATACCGGCTGTTGCTGTACCACTATACCGGCTGTTGCTGTACCACTATACCGGCTCCACTAACCACTATACCGGCTGTTGCTGTACCACTATACCGGCTGTTGCTGTACCACTATACCGGCTGTTGCTGTACCACTATACCGGCTGTTGCTGTACCACTATACCGGCTGTTGCTGTACCACTATACCGACTCCACTGACCACTATACCGGCTCCACTGACCACTATACCGGCTCCACTGACCACTATACCGGCTGTTTCTGTACCACTATACCGGCTTTTGCTGTAACACTATACCGGCTCCACTGGCCACTATACCGGCTGTTGCTGTACCACTATACCGGCTGTTGCTGTACCACTATACCGGCTCCACTGACCACTATACCGGCTGTTGCTATACCACTATACCGGCTGTTGCTGTACCACTATACCGGCTGTTGCTGTACCACTATACCGGCTGTTGCTGTACCACTTACCGGCTGTTGCTGTACGACTATACCGGCTGTTGTTGTACGACTATACCGGCTCCAATGACCACTATAGCAGCTGTTGCAGTACCACTATACCAGCTGTTGCTGTACCACTATACCGGCTGTTGCTGTACCACTATACCGGCTGTTGCTGTACCACTATACCGGCTGTTGCTGTACCACTATACCGGCTGTTGCTGTACCACTATACCGGCTGTTGCATACCACTATACCGGCTGTTGCATACCACTATACCGGCTGTTGCTGTACCACTATACCGGCTCCACTGACCACTATACCGGCTGTTGCATACCACTATACCGGCTGTTGCATACCACTATACCGGCTGTTGCTGTACCACTATACCGGCTGTTGCTGTACCACTATACCGGCTGTTGCTGTACCACTATACCGGCTGTTGCTGTACCACTATACCGGCTCCACTGACCACTATACCGGCTGTTGCTGTACCACTATACCGGCTGTTGCTGTACCACTATAGCGGCTGTTGCTGTACCACTATACTAGCTGTTGCTGTACCACTATACCGGCTCCACTGACCACTATACCGGCTGTTGCTGTACCACTATACCGGCTCCACTGACCACTATACCGGCTGTTGCTGTACCACTATACCGGCTGTTGCATACCACTATACCGGTTGTTGCTGTACCACTATACCGGCTGTTGCTGTACCACTATACCGGCTGTTGCTGTACCACTATACCGGCTGTTGCTGTACCACTATACCGGCTGTTGCTGTACCACTATACCGGCTGTTGCTGTACCACTATACCGGCTGTTGCTGTACCACTATACCGGCTCCACTGACCACTATACCGCCTGTTGCTGTACCACTATACCGGCTGTTGCTGGACCACTATACCGGCTCCACTGACCACTATACCGGCTCCACTGACCACTATACCGGCTGTTGTTGTACCACTATACCGGCTGTTGCTGTACCACTATACCGGCTCCACTGACCACTATACCGGCTCCACTGACCACTATACCGGCTGTTGCTGTACCACTATACCGGCTGTTGTTGTACCACTATACCGGCTCCATTGACCACTATACCGGCTGTTTCTGTACCACTATACCGGCTGTTGCTGTACCACTATACCGGCTCCACTGACCACTATACCGGCTGTTGCTGTACCACTATACCGGCTGTTGCTGTACCACTATACCGGCTGTTGCTGTACCACTATTCCGGCTCCACTGACCACTATACCGGCTGTTGCTGTACCACTATACCGGCTGTGGCTGTACCACTATACCGGCTCCACTGACTTCTATACCGGCTGTTGCTGTACCAATATACCGGCTGTTGCTGTACCACTATACCGGCTGTTGCTGTACCACTATACCGGCTGTTGCTGTACCACTATACCGGCTCCACCGACCACTATACCGGCTGTTGCATACCACTATACTGGCTGTTGCATACCACTATACCGGCTGTTGCTGTACCACTATACCGGCTGTTGCTGTACCACTATACCGGCTCCACTGACCACTATACCGGCTGTTGCTGTACCACTATACCGGCTGTTGCATACCACTATACTGGCTGTTGCTGTACCACTATACCGGCTGTTGCTGTACCACTATACCTGCTGTTACTGTACCACTATACCGGCTGTTGCCGTACCACTATACCGGCTGTTGCTGTACCACTATACCGGCTGTTGCTGTACCACTATACCTGCTGTTACTGTACCACTATACCGGCTGTTGCCGTACCACTATACCGGCTGTTGCTGTACCACTATACCGGCTGTTGCTGTACCACTATACCCGCTCCACTGACCACTATACCGGCTGTTGCTGTACCACTATACCGGCTCCACTGGCCACTATACCGGCTGTTGCTGTACCACTATACCGGCTGTTGCTGTACCACTATACCGGCTGTTGCTGTACCACTATACCGGCTGTTGCTGTACCACTATACCGGCTGTTCCTGTACCACTATACCCGCAGCACTGACCATTAAACCGGCTGTTGATGTACCACTATACCGGCTGTTGCTGTACCACTATACCGGCTGTTGCTGTACCACTATAGCGGCTGTTGCTGTACCACTATACTAGCTGTTGCTGTACCACTATACCGGCTCCACTGACCACTATACCGGCTGTTGCTGTACCACTATACCGGCTCCACTGACCACTATACCGGCTGTTGCTGTACCACTATACCGGCTGTTGCATACCACTATACCGGTTGTTGCTGTACCACTATACCGGCTGTTGCTGTACCACTATACCGGCTGTTGCTGTACCACTATACCGGCTGTTGCTGTACCACTATACCGGCTGTTGCTGTACCACTATACCGGCTGTTGCTGTACCACTATACCGGCTGTTGCTGTACCACTATACCGGCTCCACTGACCACACTACCGCCTGTTGCTGTACCACTATACCGGCTGTTGCTGTACCACTATACCGGCTTCACTGACCACTATACCGGCTCCACTGACCACTATACCGGCTGTTGTTGTACCACTATACCGGCTGTTGCTGTACCACTATACCGGCTCCACTGACCACTATACCGGCTCCACTGACCACTATACCGGCTGTTGCTGTACCACTATACCGGCTGTTGTTGTACCACTATACCGGCTCCTTTGACCACTATACCGGCTGTTTCTGTACCACTATACCGGCTGTTGCTGTACCACTATACCGGCTCCACTGACCACTATACCGGCTGTTGCTGTACCACTATACCGGCTGTTGCTGTACCACTATACCGGCTGTTGCTGTACCACTATACCGGCTCCACTGACCACTATACCGGCTGTTGCTGTACCACTATACCGGCTGTGGCTGTACCACTATACCGGCTCCACTGACTTCTATACCGGCTGTTGCTGTACCAATATACCGGCTGTTGCTGTACCACTATACCGGCTGTTGCTGTACCACTATACTGGCTGTTGCATACCACTATACCGGCTGTTGCTGTACCACTATACCGGCTGTTGCTGTACCACTATACCGGCTCCACCGACCACTATACCGGCTGTTGCATACCACTATACTGGCTGTTGCATACCACTATACCGGCTGTTGCTGTACCACTATACCGGCTGTTGCTGTACCACTATACCGGCTCCACTGACCACTATACCGGCTGTTGCTGTACCACTATACCGGCTGTTGCATACCACTATACTGGCTGTTGCTGTACCACTATACCGGCTGTTGCCGTACCACTATACCGGCTGTTGCTGTACCACTATACCGGCTGTTGCTGTACCACTATACCCGCTCCACTGACCACTATACCGGCTGTTGCTGTACCACTATACCGGCTCCACTGGCCACTATACCGGCTGTTGCTGTACCACTATACCGGCTGTTGCTGTACCACTATACCGGCTGTTGCTGTACCACTATACCGGCTGTTGCTGTACCACTATACCGGCTGTTCCTGTACCACTATACCCGCAGCACTGACCATTAAACCGGCTGTTGATGTACCACTATACCGGCTGTTGCTGTACCACTATACCGGCTGTTGCTGTACCACTATACCGGCTGTTGCTGTACCACTATACCCGCTCCACTGACCACTATACCGGCTGTTGCTGTACCACTATACCGGCTCCACTGGCCACTATACCGGCTGTTGCTGTACCACTATACCGGCTGTTGCTGTACCACTATACCGGCTGTTGCTGTACCACTATACCGGCTCCACTGGCCACTATACCGGCTGTTGCCGAACCACTATACCAGCTGTTGCTGTACCACAATACCGGCTGTTGCTGTACCACTATACCGGCTGTTGCTGTACCACTATACCTGCTGTTACTGTACCACTCTACCGGCTGTTGCTGTACCACTATACCGGCTGTTGCTGTACCACTATACCGGCTGTTGCTGTACCACTATACCGGCTGTTGCTGTACCACTATACCGGCTGTTGCTGTACCACTATACCCGCTCCACTGACCACTATACCGTCTGTTGCTGTACCACTATACCGGCTGTTGCTGTCCCACTATACCGGTTGTTGCTGTACCACTATACCGGCTGTTGCTGTACCACTATACCGGCTGTTGCTGTACCACTATACCGGCTGTTCCTGTACCACTATACTTGCTCCACTGACCTCTATACCGGCTGTTGCTGTACCACTATACCGGCTGTTGCTGTACCACTATACCGGCTCCACTGGCCACTATACCGGCTATTGCTGTACCACTATACCGGCTGTTGCTGTACCACTATAACGGCTCCACTGGCCACTATACCGGCTGTTGCTGTACCACTATACCGGCTGTTGCTGTACCACTATACCGGCTGTAGCTGTACCACTATACCGGCTGTTGCTGTACCACTATACCCGCTCCACTGACCACTATACCGGCTGTTGCTGTACCACTATACCGGCTGTTGCTGTACCACTATACCCGCTCCACTCACCACTATACCGGCTGTTGCTGTACCACTATACCGGCTCCACTGACCACTATACCGGCTGTTGCTGTACCACTATACCGGCTGTTGCTGTACCACTATACCGGCTGTTGCTGTACCACTATACCGGCTCCACTAACCACTATACCGGCTGTTGCTGTACCACTATACCGGCTGTTGCTGTACCACTATACCGGCTGTTGCTGTACCACTATACCGGCTGTTGCTGTACCACTATACCGGCTGTTGCTGTACCACTATACCGACTCCACTGACCACTATACCGGCTCCACTGACCACTATACCGGCTCCACTGACCACTATACCGGCTGTTTCTGTACCACTATACCGGCTTTTGCTGTACCACTATACCGGCTCCACTGGCCACTATACCGGCTGTTGCTGTACCACTATACCGGCTGTTGCTGTACCACTATACCGGCTCCACTGACCACTATACCGGCTGTTGCTGTACCACTATACCGGCTGTTGCTGTACCACTATACCGGCTGTTGCTGTACCACTATACCGGCTGTTGCTGTACCACTATACCGGCTGTTGCTGTACCACTTACCGGCTGTTGCTGTACGACTATACCGGCTGTTGCTGTACGACTATACCGGCTCCAATGACCACTATACCAGCTGTTGCAGTACCACTATACCAGCTGTTGCTGTACCACTATACCGGCTGTTGCTGTACCACTATACCGGCTGTTGCTGTACCACTATACCGGCTGTTGCTGTACCACTATACCGGCTGTTGCTGTACCACTATACCGGCTGTTGCTGTACCACTATACCGGCTGTTGCATACCACTATACCGGCTGTTGCATACCACTATACCGGCTGTTGCTGTACCACTATACCGGCTCCACTGACCACTATACCGGATGTTGCATACCACTATACCGGCTGTTGCATACCGCTATACCGGCTGTTGCTGTACCACTATACCGGCTGTTGCTGTACCACTATACCGGCTGTTGCTGTACCACTATACCGGCTCCACTGACCACTATACCGGATGTTGCATACCACTATACCGGCTGTTGCATACCGCTATACCGGCTGTTGCATACCACTATACCGGCTGTTGCTGTACCACTATACCGGCTCCACTGACCACTATACCGGCTGTTGCTGTACCACTATACCGGCTCCACTGACCACTATACCGGCTGTTGCTGTACCACTATACCGGCTGTTGCTATACCACTATAGCGGCTGTTGCTGTACCACTATACTAGCTGTTGCTGTACCACTATACCGGCTCCACTGACCACTATACCGGCTGTTGCTGTACCACTATACCGGCTCCACTGACCACTATACCGGCTGTTGCTGTACCACTATACCGGCTGTTGCATACCACTATACCGGTTGTTGCTGTACCACTATACCGGCTGTTGCTGTACCACTATACCGGCTGTTGCTGTACCACTATACCGGCTGTTGCTGTACCACTATACCGGCTGTTGCTGTACCACTATACCGGCTGTTGCTGTACCACTATACCGGCTGTTGCTGTACCACTATACCGGCTCCACTGACCACACTACCGCCTGTTGCTGTACCACTATACCGGCTGTTGCTGTAACACTATACCGGCTCCACTGACCACTATACCGGCTCCACTGACCACTATACCGGCTGTTGTTGTACCACTATACCGGCTGTTGCTGTACCACTATACCGGCTCCACTGACCACTATACCGGCTCCACTGACCACTATACCGGCTGTTGCTGTACCACTATACCGGCTGTTGTTGTACCACTATACCGGCTCCACTGACCACTATACCGGCTGTTTCTGTACCACTATACCGGCTGTTGCTGTACCACTATACCGGCTCCACTGACCACTATACCGGCTGTTGCTGTACCACTATACCGGCTGTTGCTGTACCACTATACCGGCTGTTGCTGTACCACTATACCGGCTCCACTGACCACTATACCGGCTGTTGCTGTACCACTATACCGGCTGTGGCTGTACCACTATACCGGCTCCACTGACTTCTATACCGGCTGTTGCTGTACCAATATACCGGCTGTTGCTGTACCACTATACCGGCTGTTGCTGTACCACTATACTGGCTGTTGCATACCACTATACCGGCTGTTGCTGTACCACTATACCGGCTGTTGCTGTACCACTATACCGGCTCCACCGACCACTATACCGGCTGTTGCATACCACTATACTGGCTGTTGCATACCACTATACCGGCTGTTGCTGTACCACTATACCGGCTGTTGCTGTACCACTATACCGGCTCCACTGACCACTATACCGGCTGTTGCTGTACCACTATACCGGCTGTTGCATACCACTATACTGGCTGTTGCTGTACCACTATACCGGCTGTTGCTGTACCACTATACCGGCTGTTCCTGTACCACTATACCCGCAGCACTGACCATTAAACCGGCTGTTGATGTACCACTATACCGGCT
This sequence comes from Chirona hameri, assembly GCA_036785665.1. Taxonomy (NCBI): domain Eukaryota; kingdom Metazoa; phylum Arthropoda; class Thecostraca; order Balanomorpha; family Balanidae; genus Chirona; species Chirona hameri. Next base: position 98,611 of record JAXIVJ010000312.1, on the reverse strand, counting down.
CCACTGACCACTATACCGGCTGTTGCTGTACCACTATACCGGCTGTTGCTGTACCACTATAGCGGCTGTTGCTGTACCACTATACTAGCTGTTGCTGTACCACTATACCGGCTCCACTGACCACTATACCGGCTGTTGCTGTACCACTATACCGGCTCCACCGACCACTATACCGGTTGTTGCTGTACCACTATACCGGCTGTTGCATACCACTATACCGGTTGTTGCTGTACCACTATACCGGCTGTTGCTGTACCACTATACCGGCTGTTGCTGTACCACTATACCGGCTGTTGCTGTACCACTATACCGGCTGTTGCTGTACCACTATACCGGCTGTTGCTGTACCACTATACCGGCTGTTGCTGTACCACTATACCGGCTCCACTGACCACTATACCGCCTGTTGCTGTACCACTATACCGGCTGTTGCTGTACCACTATACCGGCTGTTGCTGTACCACTATACCGGCTGTTGCTGTACCACTATACCGGCTGTTGCTGTACCACTATACGGGCTCCACTGACCACTATACCGGCTGTTGCATACCACTATACCGGCTGTTGCATACCACTATACCGGCAGTTGCTGTACCACTATACCGGCTGTTGTTGTACCACTCTACCGGCTCCACTGACCACTATACCGGCTGTTGCTGTACCACTATACCGGCTGTTGCATACCACTATACCGGCTGTTGCTGTACCCCTATACCGGCTGTTGCTGCACCACTATACCGGCTGTTGCTGTACCACTATACCGGCTGTTGCTGTACCACTATACTGGCTCCACTGACCACTATGCCGGCTGTTGCTGTACCACTATACCGGCTGTTGCTGTACCACTATACCGGCTGTTGCTGTTCCACTATACCGGCTACACTGACCACTATACCAGCTGTTGCTGTACCACTATACCGGCTGTTGTTGTACCACTATACCGGCTGTTGCTGTACCACTATACCAGCTGTTGCTGTACCACTATACCGGCTCCACTGACCACTATACCGGCTGTTGCTGTACCACTATACCGACTATTGCATACCACTATACCGGTTGTTGCTGTACCACTATACCGGCTGTTGCTGTACCACTATACCAGCTGTTGCTGTACGACTATACCGGCTGTTGCTGTACGACTATACCGGCTGTTGCTGTACCACTATACCGGCTCCACTGGCCACTATACCGGCTGTTGCTGTACCACTATACCGGCTGTTGCTGTACCACTATACCCGCTCCACTGACCACTATACCGGCTGTTGCTGTACCACTATACCGGCTCCACTGGCCACTATACCGGCTGTTGCTGTACCACTATACCGGCTGTTGCTGTACCACTATACCGGCTGTTGCTGTACCACTATACCGGCTGTTGCTGTACCACTATACCGGCTGTTCCTGTACCACTATACCCGCAGCACTGACCACTATACTGGCTGTTGCTGTACCACTATACCGGCTGTTGCTGTACCACTATACCGGCTGTTGCTGTACCACTATAACGGCTGTTGCTGTACCACTATTCTCGCTCCACTGACCACTATACCGGCTGTTGCTGTACCACTATACCGGCTCCACTGGCCACTATACCGGCTGTTGCTGTACCACTATACCGGCTGTTGCTGTACCACTATACCGACTGTTGCTGTACCACTATACCGGCTGTTGATGTACCACTATACCGGATGTTGATGTACGACTATACCGGCTGTTGTTGTACCACTATACCGGCTGTTGCTGTACCACTATACCAGCTGTTGCTGTACCACTATACCGGCTCCACTGACCACTATACCGGCTGTTGCTGTACCACTATACCGGCTGTTGCTGTACCACTATACCGGCTGTTGCTGTACCACTTACCGGCTGTTGCTGTACCACTATACCGGCTGTTGCTGTACGACTATACTGGCTCCACTGACCACTATAGCGGCTGTTGCTGTACCACTATACCGGCTGTTGCTGTACCACTATACCGGCTGTTGCTGTGCCACTATACCGGCTGTTGCTGTACGACTATACCGGCTCCACTGACCACTATACCGGCTGTTGCTGTACCACTATACCGGCTGTTGCTGTACCACTATACCGGCTGTTGCTGTACCACTATACCGGCTGTTGCTGTACCACTATACCGGCTGTTGCTGTACCACTATACCGGCTGTTGCTGTACCACTATACCGGCTGTTGCTGTACCACTATACCGGCTCCACTGACCACTATACCGGCTGTTGCTGTACCACTATACCGGCTCCACTGACCACTATACCGGCTCCACTGACCACTATACCGGCTGTTTCTGTACCACTATAACGGCTGTTGCTGTACCACTATACCGGCTCCACTGACCACTATACCGGCTGTTGCTCTACCACTATACCGGCTGTTGCTGTACCACTATACCGGCTGTTGCTGTACCACTATACCGGCTCCACTGACCACTATACCGGCTGTTGCTGTACCACTATACCGGCTGTGGCTGTACCACTATACCGACTCCACTGACTTCTATACCGGCTGTTGCTGTACCAATATACCGGCTGTTGCTGTACCTCTATACCGGCTGTTGCTGTACCACTATACTGGCTGTTGCATACCACTATACCGGCTGTTGCTGTACCACTATACCGGCTGTTGCTGTACCATTATACCGGCTCCACTGACCACTATACCGGCTGTTGCATACCACTATACTGGCTGTTGCATACCACTATACCGGCTGTTGCTGTACCACTATACCGGCTGTTGCTGTACCACTATACCGACTCCACTGACTACTATACCGGCTGTTGCTGTACCACTATACCGGCTGTTGCATACCACTATACTGGCTGTTGCTGTACCACTATACCGGCTGTTGCCGTACCACTATACCGGCTGTTGCTGTACCACTATACCGGCTGTTGCTGTACCACTATACCCGCTCCACTGACCACTATACCGGCTGTTGCTGTACCACTATACCGGCTCCACTGGCCACTATACCGGCTGTTGCTGTACCACTATACCGGCTGTTGCTGTACCACTATATCGGCTGTTGCTGTACCACTATACCGGCTGTTCCTGTACCACTATACCCGCAGCACTGACCACTAAACCGGCTGTTGATGTACCACTATACCGGCTGTTGCTGTACCACTATACCGGCTGTTGCTGTACCACTATACCGGCTGTTGCTGTACCACTATACCCGCTCCACTGACCACTATACCGGCTGTTGCTGTACCACTATACCGGCTCCACTGGCCACTATACCGGCTGTTGCTGTACCACTATACCGGCTGTTGCTGTACCACTATACCGGCTGTTGCTGTACCACTATACCTGCTCCACTGACCACTATACTGGCTGTTGCTGTACCACTATACCGGCTCCACTGGCCACTATACCGGCTGTTGCTGTACCACTATACCGGCTGTTGCTGTACCACTATACCGGCTGTTGCTGTACCAATATACCGGCTGTTGCTGTACCACTATACCGGCTGTTCCTGTACCACTATACCCGCTCCACTGACCACTATACCGGCTGTTGCTGTACCACTATACAGGCTCTACTGACCACTATACCGGCTGTTGCTGTACCACTATACCGGCTGTTGCTGTACCACTATACCGGCTGTTGCTGTACCACTATACCGGCTGTTCCTGTACCACTATACCCGCTCCACTGACCACTATACCGGCTGTTGCTGTACCACTATACCGGCTGTTGCTGTACCACTATACCGGCTGTTGCTGTACCACTATACCGGCTCCACTGGCCACTATACCGGCTGTTGCTGTACCACTATACCGGCTGTTGCTGTACCACTATACCCGCTCCACTGACCACTATACCGGCTGTTGCTGTACCACTATACCGGCTCTACTGGCCACTATACCGGCTGTTGCTGTACCACTATACCGGCTGTTGCTGTACCACGATACCGGCTGTTGCTGTACCACTATACCGGCTGTTGCCGTACCACTATACCGGCTGTTCCTGTACCACTATACCCGCAGCACTGACCACTATACCGGCTGTTGCTGTACCACTATACCGGCTGTTGCTTTACCACTATACCGGCTGTTGCTGTACCACTATACCGTTTGTTGTTGTACCACTATACCCGCTCCCCTGACCACTATACTGGCTGTTGCTGTACCACTATACCGGCTCCACTGACCACTATACCGGCTGTTGCTGTACCACTATACCGGCTGTTGCTGTACCACTATACCGGCTGTTGCTGTACCACTATACCGGCTGTTGCTGTACCACTATACCGGCTTTTGCTGTACCACTATACCGGCTGTTGCTGTACCACTATACCGGCTGTTGCTGTACCACTATACCGGCTGTTGCTGTACCACTATACCGGCTCCACTGACCACTATACCGGCTGTTGCTGTACCACTATACCGGCTCCACTGACCACTATACCGGCTCCACTGACCACTATACCGGCTGTTGCTGTACCACTATACCGGCTGTTGCTGTACCACTATACTGGCTCCACTGTCCACTATACCGGCTGTTTCTGTACCACTATACCGGCTGTTGCTGTACCACTATACCGGCTCCACTGACCACTATACCGGCTGTTGCTGTACCACTATACCGGCTGTTGCTGTACCACTATACCGGCTCCACTAACCAATATACCGGCTGTTGCTGTACCACTATACCGGCTGTTGCTGTACCACTATACCGGCTGTTGCTGTACCACTATACCGGCTGTTGCTGTACCACTATACCGGCTGTTGCTGTACCACTATACCGGCTGTCGTTGTACGACTATACCGGCTCCACTGACCACTATACCGGCTGTTGCTGTACCACTATACCGGCTGTTGCTATACCACTATACCGGCTGTTGCTGTACCACTATACCGGCTGTTGCTGTACCACTATACCGGCTGTTGCTGTACCACTATACCGGCTGTTGCTGTACCACTATACCGGCTGTCGTTGTACGACTATACCGGCTCCACTGACCACTATACCGGCTGTTGCTGTACCACTATACCGGCTGTTGCTGTACCACTATACCGGCTGTCGTTGTACGACTATACCGGCTCCACTGACCACTATACCGGCTGTTGCTGTACCACTATACCGGCTGTTGCTATACCACTATACCGGCTGTTGCTGTACCACTATACCGGCTGTTGCTGTACCACTATACCGGCTGTTCCTGTACCACTATACCGGCTGTTGCTGTACCACTATACCGGCTGTTGCTGTACCACTATACCGGCTGTTGCTGTACCACTATACCCGCTCCACTGACCACTATACCGGCTGTTGCTGTACCACTATACCGGCTCCACTGGCCACTATACCGGCTGTTGCTGTACCACTATACCGGATGTTGCTGTACCACTATACCGGCTGTTGCTGTACCACTATACCGGCTCCACTGGCACTATACCGGCTGTTGCCGAACCACTATACCAGCTGTTGCTGTACCACTATACCGGCTGTTTCTGTACCACTATACCGGCTGTTGCTGTACCACTATACCTGCTGTTGCTGTTCCACTATACCGGCTGTTGCTGTACCACTATACCGGCTGTTGCTGTACCACTATACCGGCTGTTGCTGTACCACTATACCGGCTGTTGCTGTACCACTACACCGGCTGTTGCTGTACCACTATACCCGCTCCACTGACGACTATACCGGCTGTTGCTGTACCACTATACCGGCTGTTGCTGTACCACTATACCGGTTGTTGCTGTACCACTATACCGGCTGTTGCTGTACCACTATACCGGCTGTTGCTGTACCACTATACCGGCTGTTCCTGTACCACTATACTTGCTCCACTGACCTCTATACCGGCTGTTGCTGTACCACTCACTATACCGGCTGTTGCTGTACCACTATACCGGCTCCACTGGCCACTATACCGGCTGTTGCTGTACCACTATACCGGCTGTTGCTGTACCACTATACCGGCTCCACTGGCCACTATACCGGCTGTTGCTGTACCACTATACCGGCTGTTGCTGTACCACTATACCGGCTGTAGCTGTACCACTATACCGGCTGTTGCTGTACCACTATACCCGCTCCACTGACCACTATACCGGCTGTTGCTGTACCACTATACCGGCTGTTGCTGTACCACTATACCCGCTCCACTGACCACTATACCGGCTGTTGCTGTACCACTATACCGGCTCCACTGGCCACTATACCGGCTGTTGCTGCACCACTATACCGGCTGTTGTTGTACCACTATACCGGCTGTTGCTGTACCACTATACCAGCTTTTGCTGTACCACTATACCGGCTCCACTGACCACTATACCGGCTGTTGCTGTACCACTATACCGGCTGTTGCTGTACCACTTACCGGCTGTTGCTGTACCACTATACCGGCTGTTGCTGTAAGACTATACCTGCTGCACTGACCACTATAGCGGCTGTTGCTGTACCACTATACCGGCTGTTGCTGTACGACTATACCGGCTCCACTGACCACTATACCGGCTGTTGCTGTACCACTATACCGGCTGTTGCTGTACCACTATACCGGCTGTTGCTGTACCACTATACCGGCTGTTGCTGTACCACTATACCGGCTTTTGCTGTACCACTATACCGGCTGTTGCTGTACCACTATACCGGCTGTTGCTGTACCACTATACCGGCTGTTGCTGTACCACTATACCGGCTGTTGCTGTACCACTATACCGGCTGTTGCTGTACCACTATACCGGCACCACTGACCACTATACCGGCTGTTGCTGTACCACTATACCGGCTCCACTGACCACTATAACGGCTCCACTGACCACTATACCGGCTGTTGCTGTACCACTATACCGGCTGTTGCTGTACCACTATACCGGCTCCACTGACCACTATACCGGCTGTTTCTGTACCACTATACCGGCTGTTGCTGTACCACTATACCGGCTGTTGCTGTACCACTATACCGGCTGTTGCTGTACCACTATACCGGCTGTTGCTGTACCACTATAACGGCTGTTGCTGTACCACTATACCCGCTCCACTGACCACTATACTGGCTGTTGCTGTACCACTATACCGGCTCCACTGGCCACTATACCGGCTGTTGCTGTACCACTATACCGGCTGTTGCTGTACCACTATACCGGCTGTTGCTGTACCACTATACCGGCTGTTGCTTTACCACTATACCGGCTGTTGCTGTACCACTATACCGGCTGTTGCTGTACCACTATACCCGCTCCACTGACCACTATACCGGCTGTTGCTGTTCCACTATACCGGCTCCACTGGCCACTATACCGGCTGTTGCTGTACCACTATACCGGTTGTTGCTGTACCACTATACCGGCTGTTGCTGTACCACTATACCGGCTGTTGCTGTACCACTATACCGGCTGTTGCTGTACCACTATACCGACTGTTGCTGTACCACTATACCGGCTGTTCCTGTACGACTATACCCGCTCCACTGACCACTATACCGGCTGTTGCTGTACCACTATACCGGCTGTTGATGTACCACTATACCGGCTGTTGCTGTACCACTATACCGGCTGTTGCTGTACCAGTATACCCGCTCCACTGACCACTATACAGGCTGTTGCTGTACCACTATACCGGCTGTTGCTGTACCACTATACCGGCTGTTGCTGTACCACTATACCGGCTGTTGCTGTACCACCATACCGGCTGTTGCTGTACCACTATACCGGCTGTTCCTGTACCACTATACCCGCTCCACTGACCTCTATACTGGCTGTTGCTGTACCACTATACCGGCTGTTGCTGTACCACTATACCGGCTGTTGCTGTACCACTATACCGGCTGTTGCTGTACCACTATACCCGCTCCACTGACCACTATACCGGCTGTTGCTGTACCACTATACCGGCTCCACTGGCCACTATACCGGCTGTTGCTGTACCACTATACCGGCTGTTGCTGTACCACTATACCGGCTGTTGCTGTACCACTATACCTGCTCCACTGACCACTATACCGGCTGTTGCTGTACCACTATACCGGCTCCACTGGCCACTATACCGGCTGTTGCTGTACCACTATACCGGCTGTTGCTGTACCACTATACCGGCTGTTGCTGTACCACTATACCGGCTGTTGCTGTACCACTATACCGGCTGTTCCTGTACCACTATATCCGCTCCACTGACCACTATACCGGCTGTTGCTGTACCACTATACCGGCTCCACTGACCACTATACCGGCTGTTGCTGTACCACTATACCGGCTGTTGCTGTACCACTATACCGGCTTTTGCTGTACCACTATACAGCCGGCTGTTGCTGAACCACTATACCGGCTGTTGCTGTACCACTATACCGGCTGTTGCTGTACCACTATACCGGCTGTTGCTGTACCACTATACCGGCTCCACTGGCCACTATACCGGCTGTTGCTGTACCACTATACCGGCTGTTGCTGTACCACTATACCCGCTCCACTGACCACTATACCGGCTGTTGCTGTACCACTATACCGGCTCTACTGGCCACTATACCGGCTGTTGCTGTACCACTATACCGGCTGTTGCTGTACCACGATACCGGCTGTTGCTGTACCACTATACCGGCTGTTGCCGTACCACTATACCGGCTGTTCCTGTACCACTATACCCGCAGCACTGACCACTATACCGGCTGTTGCTGTACCACTATACCGGCTGTTGCTTTACCACTATACCGGCTGTTGCTGTACCACTATACCGGCTGTTGCTGTACCACTATACCGGCTGTTCCTGTACCACTATACCCGCAGCACTGACCATTAAACCGGCTGTTGATGTACCACTATACCGGCTGTTGCTGTACCACTATACCGGCTGTTGCTGTACCACTATACCGGCTGTTGCTGTACCACTATACCCGCTCCACTGACCACTATACCGGCTGTTGCTGTACCACTATACCGGCTCCACTGGCCACTATACCGGCTGTTGCTGTACCACTATACCGGCTGTTGCTGTACCACTATACCGGCTGTTGCTGTACCACTATACCGGCTCCACTGGCCACTATACCGGCTGTTGCCGAACCACTATACCAGCTGTTGCTGTACCACAATACCGGCTGTTGCTGTACCACTATACCGGCTGTTGCTGTACCACTATACCTGCTGTTACTGTACCACTATACCGGCTGTTGCTGTACCACTATACCGGCTGTTGCTGTACCACTATACCGGCTGTTGCTGTACCACTATACCGGCTGTTGCTGTACCACTATACCGGCTGTTGCTGTACCACTATACCCGCTCCACTGACCACTATACCGGCTGTTGCTGTACCACTATACCGGCTGTTGCTGTCCCACTATACCGGTTGTTGCTGTACCACTATACCGGCTGTTGCTGTACCACTATACCGGCTGTTGCTGTACCACTATACCGGCTGTTCCTGTACCACTATACTTGCTCCACTGACCTCTATACCGGCTGTTGCTGTACCACTATACCGGCTGTTGCTGTACCATTATACCGGCTCCACTGGCCACTATACCGGCTATTGCTGTACAACTATACCGGCTGTTGCTGTACCACTATAACGGCTCCACTGGCCACTATACCGGCTGTTGCTGTACCACTATACCGGCTGTTGCTGTACCACTATACCGGCTGTAGCTGTACCACTATACCGGCTGTTGCTGTACCACTATACCCGCTCCACTGACCACTATACCGGCTGTTGCTGTACCACTATACCGGCTGTTGCTGTACCACTATACCCGCTCCACTCACCACTATACCGGCTGTTGCTGTACCACTATACCGGCTCCACTGGCCACTATACCGGCTGTTGCTGTACCACTATACCGGCTGTTGTTGTACCACTATACCGGCTGTTGCTGTACCACTATACCCGCTCCACTGACCACTATACTGGCTGTTGCTGTACCACTATACCGGCTCCACTGGCCACTATACCGGCTGTTGCTGTACCACTATACCGGCTGTTGCTGTACCACTATACCGGCTGTTGCTGTACCACTATATCGGCTGTTGCTGTACCACTATACCGGCTGTTCCTGTACCACTATACCCGCAGCACTGACCACTAAACCGGCTGTTGATGTACCACTATACCGGCTGTTGCTGTACCACTATACCGGCTGTTGCTGTACCACTATACCGGCTGTTGCTGTACCACTATACCGGCTCCACTGGCCACTATACCGGCTGTTGCTGTACCACTATACCGGCTGTTGCTGTACCACTATACCGGCTGTTGCTGTACCACTATACCTGCTCCACACTGACCACTATACTGGCTGTTGCTGTACCACTATACCGGCTCCACTGGCCACTATACCGGCTGTTGCTGTACCACTATACCGGCTGTTGCTGTACCACTATACCGGCTGTTGCTGTACCACTATACCGGCTGTTGCTGTACCACTATACCGGCTGTTCCTGTACCACTATACCCGCTCCACTGACCACTATACCGGCTGTTGCTGTACCACTATACAGGCTCTACTGACCACTATACCGGCTGTTGCTGTACCACTATACCGGTTGTTGCTGTGCCACTATACCGGCTGTTGCTGTACGACTATACCGGCTCCACTGACCACTATACCGGCTGTTGCTGTACCACTATACCGGCTGTTGCTGTACCACTATACCGGCTGTTGCTGTACCACTATACCGGCTGTTGCTGTACCACTATACCGGCTTTTGCTGTACCACTATACCGGCTGTTGCTGTACCACTATACCGGCTGTTGCTGTACCACTATACCGGCTGTTGCTGTACCACTATACCGGCTGTTGCTGTACCACTATACCGGCTGTTGCTGTACCACTATACCGGCTCCACTGACCACTATACCGGCTGTTGCTGTACCACTATACCGGCTCCACTGACCACTATACCGGCTCCACTGACCACTATACCGGCTCCACTGACCACTATACCGGCTGTTGCTGTACCACTATACCGGCTGTTGCTGTACCACTATACCGGCTCCACTGACCACTATACCGGCTGTTTCTGTACCACTATACCGGCTGTTGCTGTACCACTATACCGGCTCCACTGACCACTATACCGGCTGTTGCTGTACCACTATACCGGCTGTTGCTGTACCACTATACCGGCTCCACTAACCACTATACCGGCTGTTGCTGTACCACTATACCGGCTGTTGCTGTACCACTATACCGGCTGTTGCTGTACCACTATACCGGCTGTTGCTGTACCACTATACCGGCTCCACTGACCACTATACCGGCTCCACTGACCACTATACCGGCTCCACTGACCACTATACCGGCTCCACTGACCACTATACCGGCTCCACTGACCACTATACCGGCTGTTTCTGTACCACTATACCGGCTGTTGCTTTACCACTATACCGGCTCCACTGACCACTATACCGGCTGTTGCTGTACCACTATACCGGCTGTTGCTGTACCACTATACCCGCTCCACTGACCACTATACCGGCTGTTGCTGTACCACTATACCGGCTCCACTGGCCACTATACCGGCTGTTGCTGTACCACTATACCGGCTGTTGCTGTACCACTATACCGGCTGTTGCTGTACCACTATACCTGCTCCACTGACCACTATACTGGCTGTTGCTGTACCACTATACCGGCTCCACTGGCCACTATACCGGCTGTTGCTGTACCACTATACCGGCTGTTGCTGTACCACTATACCGGCTGTTGCTGTACCACTATACCGGCTGTTGCTGTACCACTATACCGGCTGTTCCTGTACCACTATACCCGCTCCACTGACCACTATACCGGCTGTTGCTGTACCACTATACAGGCTCTACTGACCACTATACCGGCTGTTGCTGTACCACTATACCGGCTGTTGCTGTACCACTATACCGGCTGTTGCTGTACCACTATACCGGCTGTTGCTGTACCACTATACCTGCTCCACTGACCACTATACCGGCTGTTGCTGTACCACTATACCGGCTGTTCCTGTACCACTATACCCGCTCCACTGACAACTATACCGGCTGTTGCTGTACCACTATACCGGCTCCACTGACCACTATACCGGCTGTTGCTGTACCACTATACCGGCTGTTGCTGTACCACTATACCGGCTGTTGCTGTACCACTATACCGGCTGTTCCTGTACCACTATACCCGCTCCACTGACCACTATACCGGCTGTTGCTGTACCACTATACCGGCTGTTGCTGTACCACTATACCGGCTGTTGCTGTACCACTATACCGGCTGTTGCTGTACCACTATACCGGCTGTTGCTGTACCACTATACCGGCTCCACTGACCACTATACCGGCTCCACTGACCACTATACCGGCTCCACTGACCACTATACCGGCTCCACTGACCACTATACCGGCTGTTTCTGTACCACTATACCGGCTGTTGCTTTACCACTATACCGGCTCCACTGACCACTATACCGGCTGTTGCTGTACCACTATACCGGCTGTTGCTGTACCACTATACCGGCTGTTGCTGTACCACTATACCGGCTGTTGCTGTACCACTATACGGGCTCCACTGACCACTATACCGGCTGTTGCATACCACTATACCGGCTGTTGCATACCACTATACCGGCAGTTGCTGTACCACTATACCGGCTGTTGTTGTACCACTATACCGGCTCCACTGACCACTATACCGGCTGTTGCTGTACCACTATACCGGCTGTTGCATACCACTATACCGGCTGTTGCTGTACCCCTATACCGGCTGTTGCTGCACCACTATACCGGCTGTTGCTGTACCACTATACCGGCTGTTGCTGTACCACTATACTGGCTCCACTGACCACTATGCCGGCTGTTGCTGTACCACTATACCGGCTGTTGCTGTACCACTATACCGGCTGTTGCTGTTCCACTATACCGGCTACACTGACCACTATACCAGCTGTTGCTGTACCACTATACCGGCTGTTGTTGTACCACTATACCGGCTGTTGCTGTACCACTATACCAGCTGTTGCTGTACCACTATACCGGCTCCACTGACCACTATACCGGCTGTTGCTGTACCACTATACCGACTATTGCATACCACTATACCGGTTGTTGCTGTACCACTATACCGGCTGTTGCTGTACCACTATACCAGCTGTTGCTGTACGACTATACCGGCTGTTGCTGTACGACTATACCGGCTGTTGCTGTACCACTATACCGGCTCCACTGGCCACTATACCGGCTGTTGCTGTACCACTATACCCGCTCCACTGACCACTATACCGGCTGTTGCTGTACCACTATACCGGCTCCACTGGCCACTATACCGGCTGTTGCTGTACCACTATACCGGCTGTTGCTGTACCACTATACCGGCTGTTCCTGTACCACTATACCCGCAGCACTGACCACTATACTGGCTGTTGCTGTACCACTATACCGGCTGTTGCTGTACCACTATACCGGCTGTTGCTGTACAACTATAACGGCTGTTGCTGTACCACTATTCTCGCTCCACTGACCACTATACTGGCTGTTGCTGTACCACTATACCGGCTCCACTGGCCACTATACCGGCTGTTGCTGTACCACTATACCGACTGTTGCTGTACCACTATACCGGCTGTTGATGTACCACTATACCGGATGTTGATGTACGACTATACCGGCTCCACTGACCACTATACCGGCGGTTGCTGTACCACTATACCGGCTGTTGCATACCACTATACCGGCTGTTGCTGTACCACTATACCGGCTCCACTGGCTACTATACCGGCTGTTGCTGTACCACTATACCGGCTGTTGTTGTACCACTATACCGGCTGTTGCTGTACCACTATACCAGCTGTTGCTGTACCACTATACCGGCTCCACTGACCACTATACCGGCTGTTGCTGTACCACTATACCGGCTGTTGCTGTACCACTATACCGGCTGTTGCTGTACCACTTACCGGCTGTTGCTGTACCACTATACCGGCTTTTGCTGTACCACTATACCGGCTGTTGCTGTACCACTATACCGGCTGTTGCTGTACCACTATACCGGCTGTTGCTGTACCACTATACCGGCTCCACTGACCACTATACCGGCTGTTGCTGTACCACTATACCGGCTCCACTGACCACTATACCGGCTCCACTGACCACTATACCGGCTGTTGCTGTACCACTATACCGGCTGTTGCTGTACCACTATACTGGCTCCACTGTCCACTATACCGGCTGTTTCTGTACCACTATACCGGCTGTTGCTGTACCACTATACCGGCTCCACTGACCACTATACCGGCTGTTGCTGTACCACTATACCGGCTGTTGCTGTACCACTATACCGGCTCCACTAACCAATATACCGGCTGTTGCTGTACCACTATACCGGCTGTTGCTGTACCACTATACCGGCTGTTGCTGTACCACTATACCGGCTGTTGCTGTACCACTATACCGGCTGTCGTTGTACGACTATACCGGCTCCACTGACCACTATACCGGCTGTTGCTGTACCACTATACCGGCTGTTGCTATACCACTATACCGGCTGTTGCTGTACCACTATACCGGCTGTTGCTGTACCACTATACCGGCTGTTCCTGTACCACTATACCGGCTGTTGCTGTACCACTATACCGGCTGTTGCTGTACCACTATACCGTTTGTTGTTGTACCACTATACCCGCTCCCCTGACCACTATACTGGCTGTTGCTGTACCACTATACCGGCTCCACTGACCACTATACCGGCTGTTGCTGTACCACTATACCGGCTGTTGCTGTACCACTATACCGGCTGTTGCTGTACCACTATACCGGCTGTTGCTGTACCACTATACCGGCTTTTGCTGTACCACTATACCGGCTGTTGCTGTACCACTATACCGGCTGTTGCTGTACCACTATACCGGCTCCACTGACCACTATACCGGCTGTTGCTGTACCACTATACCGGCTCCACTGACCACTATACCGGCTCCACTGACCACTATACCGGCTGTTGCTGTACCACTATACCGGCTGTTGCTGTACCACTATACTGGCTCCACTGTCCACTATACCGGCTGTTTCTGTACCACTATACCGGCTCTTGCTGTACCACTATACCGGCTCCACTGACCACTATACCGGCTGTTGCTGTACCACTATACCGGCTGTTGCTGTACCACTATACCGGCTCCACTAACCAATATACCGGCTGTTGCTGTACCACTATACCGGCTGTTGCTGTACCACTATACCGGCTGTTCCTGTACCACTATACCGGCTGTTGCTGTACCACTATACCAGCTGTCGTTGTACGACTATACCGGCTCCACTGACCACTATACCGGCTGTTGCTGTACCACTATACCAGCTGTTGCTATACCACTATACCGGCTGTTGCTGTACCACTATACCGGCTGTTGCTGTACCACTATACCGGCTGTTCCTGTACCACTATACCGGCTGTTGCTGTACCACTATACCGGCTGTTGCTGTACCACTATACCGGCTGTTGCTGTACCACTATACCCGCTCCACTGACCACTATACCGGCTGTTGCTGTACCACTATACCGGCTCCACTGGCCACTATACCGGCTGTTGCTGTACCACTATACCGGATGTTGCTGTACCACTATACCGGCTGTTGCTGTACCACTATACCGGCTCCACTGGCCACTATACCGGCTGTTGCCGAACCACTATACCAGCTGTTGCTGTACCACTATACCGGCTGTTGCTGTACCACTATACCGGCTGTTGCTGTACCACTATACCTGCTGTTGCTGTTCCACTATACCGGCTGTTGCTGTACCACTATACCGGCTGTTGCTGTACCACTATACCGGCTGTTGCTGTACCACTATACCGGCTGTTGCTGTACCACTATACCGGCTGTTGCTGTACCACTATACCCGCTCCACTGACCACTATACCGGCTGTTGCTGTACCACTATACCGGCTGTTGCTGTACCACTATACCGGTTGTTGCTGTACCACTATACCGGCTGTTGCTGTACCACTATACCGGCTGTTGCTGTACCACTATACCGGCTGTTCCTGTACCACTATACTTGCTCCACTGACCTCTATACCGGCTGTTGCTGTACCACTCACTATACCGGCTGTTGCTGTACCACTATACCGGCTCCACTGGCCACTATACCGGCTGTTGCTGTACCACTATACCGGCTGTTGCTGTACCACTATACCGGCTCCACTGGCCACTATACCGGCTGTTGCTGTACCACTATACCGGCTGTTGCTGTACCACTATACCGGCTGTAGCTGTACCACTATACCGGCTGTTGCTGTACCACTATACCCGCTCCACTGACCACTATACCGGCTGTTGCTGTACCACTATACCGGCTGTTGCTGTACCACTATACCCGCTCCACTGACCACTATACCGGCTGTTGCTGTACCACTATACCGGCTCCACTGGCCACTATACCGGCTGTTGCTGCACCACTATACCGGCTGTTGTTGTACCACTATACCGGCTGTTGCTGTACCACTATACCAGCTGTTGCTGTACCACTATACCGGCTCCACTGACCACTATACCGGCTGTTGCTGTACCACTATACCGGCTGTTGCTGTACCACTTACCGGCTGTTGCTGTACCACTATACCGGCTGTTGCTGTAAGACTATACCTGCTGCACTGACCACTATAGCGGCTGTTGCTGTACCACTATACCGGCTGTTGCTGTACCACTATACCGGCTGTTGCTGTGCCACTATACCGGCTGTTGCTGTACGACTATACCGGCTCCACTGACCACTATACCGGCTGTTGCTGTACCACTATACCGGCTGTTGCTGTACCACTATACCGGCTGTTGCTGTACCACTATACCGGCTGTTGCTGTACCACTATACCGGCTTTTGCTGTACCACTATACCGGCTGTTGCTGTACCACTATACCGGCTGTTGCTGTACCACTATACCGGCTGTTGCTGTACCACTATACCGGCTGTTGCTGTACCACTATACCGGCTGTTGCTGTACCACTATACCGGCACCACTGACCACTATACCGGCTGTTGCTGTACCACTATACCGGCTCCACTGACCACTATAACGGCTCCACTGACCACTATACCGGCTGTTGCTGTACCACTATACCGGCTGTTGCTGTACCACTATACCGGCTCCACTGACCACTATACCGGCTGTTTCTGTACCACTATACCGGCTGTTGCTGTACCACTATACCGGCTGTTGCTGTACCACTATACCGGCTCCACTAACCACTATACCGGTTGTTGCTGTACCACTATACCGGCTGTTGCTGTACCACTATACCGGCTGTTGCTGTACCACTATACCGGCTGTTGCTGTACCACTATACCGGCTCCACTGACCACTATACCGGCTCCACTGACCACTATACCGGCTCCACTGACCACTATACCGGCTGTTTCTGTACCACTATACCGGCTGTTGCTTTACCACTATACCGGCTCCACTGACCACTATACCGGCTGTTGCTGTACCACTATACCGGCTGTTGCTGTACCACTATACCGGCTGTTGCTGTACCACTATACCGGCTGTTGCTGTACCACTATACGGGCTCCACTGACCACTATACCGGCTGTTGCATACCACTATACCGGCTGTTGCATACCACTATACCGGCAGTTGCTGTACCACTATACCGGCTGTTGTTGTACCACTATACCGGCTCCACTGACCACTATACCGGCTGTTGCTGTACCACTATACCGGCTGTTGCATACCAATATACCGGCTGTTGCTGTACCACTATACCGGCTGTTGCTCTACCACTATACCGGCTGTTGCTGTACCACTATACCGGCTGTTGCTGTACCACTATACTGGCTCCACTGACCACTATGCCGGCTGTTGCTGTACCACTATACCGGCTGTTGCTGTACCACTATACCGGCTGTTGCTGTTCCACTATACCGGCTCCACTGACCACTATACCAGCTGTTGCTGTACCACTATACCGGCTGTTGTTGTACCACTATACCGGCTGTTGCTGTACCACTATACCAGCTGTTGCTGTACCACTATACCGGCTCCACTGACCACTATACCGGCTGTTGCTGTACCACTATACCGGCTGTTGCATACCACTATACCGGTTGTTGCTGTACCACTATACTGGCTGTTGCTGTACCACTATACCAGCTGTTGCTGTACGACTATACCGGCTGTTGCTGTACGACTATACCGGCTGTTGCTGTACCACTATACCGGCTCCACTGGCCACTATACCGGCTGTTGCTGTACCACTATACCGGCTGTTGCTGTACCACTATACCCGCTCCACTGACCACTATACCGGCTGTTGCTTTACAACTATACCGGCTCCACTGGCCACTATACCGGCTGTTGCTGTACCACTATACCGGCTGTTGCTGTACCACTATACCGGCTGTTGCTGTACCACTATACCGGCTGTTGCTGTACCACTATTCCCGCTCCACTGACCACTATACCGGCTGTTGCTGTACCACTATACCGGCTCCACTGGCCACTATACCGGCTGTTGCTGTACCACTATACCGGCTGTTGCTGTACCATTATACCGGCTGTTGCTGTACCACTATACCGGCTCCACTGGCCACTATACCGGCTGTTGCTGTACCACTATACCGGCTGTTGCTGTACCACTATACCCGCTCCACTGACCACTATACCGGCTGTTGCTTTACCACTATACCGGCTCCACTGGCCACTATACCGGCTGTTGCTGTACCACTATACCGGTTGTTGCTGTACCACTATACTGGCTGTTGCTGTACCACTATACCGGCTGTTGCTGTACCACTATACCGGCTGTTCCTGTACCACTATACCGGCTCCACTGACCACTATACCGGCTGTTGCTGTACCACTATACCGGCTGTTGCTGTACCACTATACCGGCTGTTGCTGTACCACTATACCGGCTGTTCCTGTACCACTATACCCGCTCCACTGACCACTATACCGGCTGTTGCTGTACCACTATACCGGCTCCACTGACCACTATACCGGCTGTTGCTGTACCACTATACCGGCTGTTGCTGTACCACTATACCGGCTGTTCCTGTACTACTATACCCGCTCCACTGACCACTATACCGGCTGTTGCTGTACCACTATACCTGCACCACTGACCACTATACCGGCTGTTGCTGTACCACTATACCGGCTGTTGCTGTACCACTATACCGTCTGTTGCTGTTCCACTATACCGGCTGTTGCTGTACCACTATACCGGCTGTTCCTGTACCACTATACCCGCTCCACTGACCACTATACCGGCTGTTGCTGTACCACTATACCGGCTCCACTGACCACTATACCGGTTGTTGCTGTACCACTATACCGGCTGTTGCTGTACCACTATACCGGCTGTTGCTGTACCACTATACCGGCTGTTGTTGTACCACTTTACCCGCTCCACTGACCACTATACCGGCTGTTGCTGTACCACTATACCGGCTGTTTCTGTACCACTATACCGGCTGTTGCTGTACCACTATACCGGCTGTTGCTGTACCACTATACCGGCTGTTGCTGTACCACTATACCGGCTGTTCCTGTACCACTATACCCGCTCCACTCACCTCTATACCGGCTGTTGCTGTACCACTATACCGGCTGTTGCTGTACCACTATACCGGCTGTTGCTGTACCACTATACCGGCTGTTGCTGTACCACTATACCCGCTCCACTGACCACTATACCGGCTGTTGCTGTACCACTATACCAGCTCCACTGGCCACTATACCGGCTGTTGCTGTACCACTATACCGGCTGTTGCTCTACCACTATACCGGCTGTTGCTGTACCACTATACCTGCTCCACTGACCACTATACCGGCTGTTGCTGTACCACTATACCGGCTCCACTGGCCACGATACCGGCTGTTGCTGTACCACTATACCGGCTGTTGCTGTACCACTATACCGGCTGTTGCTGTACCACTATACCGGCTGTTCCTGTACCACTATACCCGCTCCACTGACCACTATACCGGCTGTTGCTGTACCACTATACAGGCTCCACTGACCACTATACCGGCTGTTGCTGTACCACTATACCGGCTGTTGCTGTACCACTATACCGGCTGTTGCTGTACCACTATACCGGCTGTTGCTGTACCACTATACCGGCTCCACTGGCCACTATACCGGCTGTTGCTGTACCACTATACCGGCTGTTGCTGTACCACTATACCCGCTCCATTGACCACTATACTGGCTGTTGCTGTACCACTATACCGGCTCCACTGGCCACTATACCGGCTGTTGCTGTACCACTATATCGGCTGTTGCTGTACCACTATACCGGCTGTTGCTGTACCACTATACCGGCTGTTGCCGTACCACTATACCGGCTGTTCCTGTACCACTATACCCGCAGCACTGACCACTATACCGGCTGTTGCTGTACCACTATACCGGCTGTTGCTGTACCACTATACCGGCTGTTGCTGTACCACTATACCGGCTGTTGCTGTACCACTATACCCGCTCCACTGACCACTATACTGGCTGTTGCTGTACCACTATACCGTCTCCACTGGCCACTATACCGGCTGTTGCTGTACCACTATACCGGCTGTTGCTGTACCACTATACCGGCTGTTGCTGTACCACTATACCGGCTGTTGCTTTACCACTATACCGGCTGTTGCTGTACCACTATACCGGCTGTTGCTGTACCACTATACCCGCTCCACTGACCACTATACCGGCTGTTGCTGTTCCACTATACCGGCTCCACTGGCCACTATACCGGCTGTTGCTGTACCACTATACCGGTTGTTGCTGTACCACTATACCGGCTGTTGCTGTACCACTATACCGGCTCCACTGGCCACTATACCGGCTGTTGCTGTACCACTATACCGGTTGTTGCTGTACCACTATACCGGCTGTTGCTGTACCACTATACCGGCTGTTGCTGTACCACTATACCGGCTGTTGCTGTACCACTATACCGACTGTTGCTGTACCACTATACCGGCTGTTCCTGTACGACTATACCCGCTCCACTGACCACTATACCGGCTGTTGCTGTACCACTATACCGGCTGTTGCTGTACCACTATACCCGCTCCACTGACCACTATACCGGCTGTTGCTGTACCACTATACCGGCTGTTGCTGTACCACTATACCGGCTGTTGCTGTTCCACTATACCGGCTGTTGCTGTACCACTATACCGGCTGTTCCTGTACCACTATACCCGCTCCACTGACCACTATACCGGCTGTTGCTGTACCACTATACCGGCTCCACTGACCACTATACCGGCTGTTGCTGTACCACTATACCGGTTGTTGCTGTACCACTATACCGGCTGTTGCTGTACCACTATACCGGCTGTTCCTGTACCACTATACCCGCTCCACTGACCACTATACCGGTTGTTGCTGTACCACTATACCGGCTGTTGCTGTACCACTATACCGGCTGTTGCTGTACCCCTATACCGGCTGTTGCTGTACCACTATACCCGCTCCACTGACCACTATACCGGCTGTTGCTGTACCACTATACCGGCTGTTTCTGTACCACTATACCGGCTGTTGCTGTACCACTATACCGGCTGTTGCTGTACCACTATACCGGCTGTTGCTGTACCACTATACCGGCTGTTCCTGTACCACTATACCCGCTCCACTTACCTCTATACCGGCTGTTGCTGTACCACTATACCGGCTGTTGCTGAACCACTATACCGGCTGTTGCTGTACCACTATACCGGCTATTGCTGTACCACTATACCCGCTCCACTGACCACTATACCGGCTGTTGCTGTACCACTATACCGGCTCCACTGGCCACTATACCGGCTGTTGCTGTACCACTATACCGGCTGTTGCTGTACCACTATACCGGCTGTTGCTGTACCACTATACCTGCTCCACTGACCACTATACCGGCTGTTGCTGTACCACTATACCGGCTCCACTTGCCACTATACCGGCTGTTGCTGTACCACTATACCGGCTGTTGCTGTACCACTATACCGGCTGTTGCTGTACCACTATACCGGCTGTTGCTGTACCACTATACCGGCTGTTCCTGTACCACTATACCCGCTCCACTGACCACTATACCGGCTGTTGCTGTACCACTATACAGGCTCCACTGACCACTATACCGGCTGTTGCTGTACCACTATACCGGCTGTTGCTGTACCACTATACCGGCTGTTGCTGTACCACTATACCGGCGGTTCCTGTACCACTATACCCGCTCCACTGACCACTATACCGGCTGTTGCTGTACCACTATACCGGCTCCACTGACCACTATACCGGCTGTTGCTGTACCACTATACCGGCTGTTGCTGTACCACTATACCGGCTGTTGCTGTACCACTATACCGGCTGTTCCTGTACCACTATACCCGCTCCACTGACCTCTATACCGGCTGTTGCTGTATCACTATACCGGCTGTTGCTGAACCACTATACCGGCTGTTGCTGTACCACTATACCGGCTATTGCTGTACCACTATACCCGCTCCACTGACCACTATACCGGCTGTTGCTGTACCACTATACCGGCTCCACTGGCCACTATACCGGCTGTTGCTGTACCACTATACCGGCTGTTGCTGTACCACTATACCGGCTGTTGCTGTACCACTATACCTGCTCCACTGACCACTATACCGGCTGTTGCTGTACCACTATACCGGCTCCACTTGCCACTATACCGGCTGTTGCTGTACCACTATACCGGCTGTTGCTGTACCACTATACCGGCTGTTGCTGTACCACTATACCGGCTGTTGCTGTACCACTATACCGGCTGTTCCTGTACCACTATACCCGCTCCACTGACCACTATACCGGCTGTTGCTGTACCACTATACAGGCTCCACTGACCACTATACCGGCTGTTGCTGTACCACTATACCGGCTGTTGCTGTACCACTATACCGGCTGTTGCTGTACCACTATACCGGCGGTTCCTGTACCACTATACCCGCTCCACTGACCACTATACCGGCTGTTGCTGTACCACTATACCGGCTCCACTGACCACTATACCGGCTGTTGCTGTACCACTATACCGGCTGTTGCTGTACCACTATACCGGCTGTTGCTGTACCACTATACCGGCTGTTCCTGTACCACTATACCCGCTCCACTGACCACTATACCGGCTGTTGCTGTACCACTATACCGGCTGTTGCTGTACCACTATACCGGCTGTTGCTGTACCACTATACCCGCTCCACTGACCACTATACCGGCTGTTGCTGTACCACTATACCGGCTGTTGCTGTACCACTATACCGGCTGTTGCTGTACCACTATACCGGCTGTTGCTGTACCACTATACCGGCTGTTCCTGTACCACTATACCCGCTCCACTGACCACTATACCGGCTGTTGCTGTACTACTATACCGGCTGTTGCTGTACCACTATACGGGCTGTTGCTGTACCACTATACCCGCTCCACTGACCACTATACCGGCTGTTGCTGTACCACTATACCGGCTCCACTGGCCACTATACCGGCTGTTGCTGTACCACTATACCGGCTGTTGCTGTACCACTATACCGGCTTTTGCTGTACCAATATACCGGCTGTTGCTGTACCACTATACCGGCTCCACTGGCCAATATACCGGCTGTTGCTGTACCACTATACCGGCTGTTGCTATACCACTATACCGACTGTTGCTGTACCACTATTCCGGCTGTTGCTGTACCACTATACCGGCTGTTGCTGTACCACTATACCGGCTGTTGCTGTACCACTATACCGGCTGTTGCTCTACCACTATACTGGTTGTTGCTGTACCACTATACCGGCGCCACTGGGCACTATACCGGCTGTTGCTGTACCACTATACCGGCTGTTGCTGTACCACTATACCGGCTGTTGCTGTACCACTATACCCGCTCCACTGGCCACTATACCGGCTGTTGCTGTACCACTATACCGGCTGTTGCTGTACCACTATACCGGCTGTTGCTGTACCACTATACCGGCTGTTGATGTACTACTATACCGGCTCCACTGGCCAATATACCGGTTGTTGCTGTACCACTATACCGGCTGTTGCTGTACCACTATACCGACTGTTGCTGTACCACTATTCCGGCTGTTGCTGTACCACTATACCGGCTGTTGCTGTACCACTATACCGGCTGTTGCTGTACCACTATACCGGCTCCACTGGCCACTATACCGGCTGTTGCTGTACCACTATACCGGCTCCACTGACTTCTATACCGGCTGTTGCTGTACCACTATACCGGCTCCACTGGCCACTATACCGGCTGTTGCTGTACCACTATACCGGCTGTTGCTGTACCACTATACCGGCTGTTGCTGTACCACCATACCGGCTCCACTGGGCACTATACCGGCTGTTGCTGTACCACTATACCGGCTGTTGCTGTACCACTATACCGGCTGTTGCTGTACCACTATACCGGCTGTTTCTGTACCACTATACCGGCTGTTGCTGTACCACTATACCGGCTATTGCTGTACCACTATTCCGACTGTTGCTGTACCACTATACCGGCTGTTGCTGTACCACTATACCGGCTGTTGCTGTACCACTATACCGGCTGTTGCTGTACCACTATACCGGCTGTTGCTGTACTACTATACCCGCTCCACTGGCCACTATACCGGCTGTTGCTGTACCACTATACCGGCTGTTGCTGTACCACTATACCCGCTCCACTGACCACTATACCGGCTGTTGCTGTACCACTATACCGGCTGTTGCTGTACCACTATACCGGCTGTTGCTGTTCCACTATACCGGCTGTTGCTGTACCACTATACCGGCTGTTCCTGTACCACTATACCCGCTCCACTGACCACTATACCGGCTGTTGCTGTACCACTATACCGGCTCCACTGACCACTATACCGGCTGTTGCTGTACCACTATACCGGCTGTTGCTGTACCACTATACCGGCTGTTGCTGTACCACTATACCGGCTGTTCCTGTACCACTATACCCGCTCCACTGACCACTATACCGGTTGTTGCTGTACCACTATACCGGCTGTTGCTGTACCACTATACCGGCTGTTGCTGTACCCCTATACCGGCTGTTGCTGTACCACTATACCCGCTCCACTGACCACTATACCGGCTGTTGCTGTACCACTATACCGGCTGTTTCTGTACCACTATACCGGCTGTTGCTGTACCACTATACCGGCTGTTGCTGTACCACTATACCGGCTGTTGCTGTACCACTATACCGGCTGTTCCTGTACCACTATACCCGCTCCACTTACCTCTATACCGGCTGTTGCTGTACCACTATACCGGCTGTTGCTGAACCACTATACCGGCTGTTGCTGTACCACTATACCGGCTATTGCTGTACCACTATACCCGCTCCACTGACCACTATACCGGCTGTTGCTGTACCACTATACCGGCTCCACTGGCCACTATACCGGCTGTTGCTGTACCACTATACCGGCTGTTGCTGTACCACTATACCGGCTGTTGCTGTACCACTATACCTGCTCCACTGACCACTATACCGGCTGTTGCTGTACCACTATACCGGCTGTTGTTGTACCACTATACCGGCTGTTGCTGTACCACTATACCAGCTGTTGCTGTACCACTATACCGGCTCCACTGACCACTATACCGGCTGTTGCTGTACCACTATACCGGCTGTTGCATACCACTATACCGGTTGTTGCTGTACCACTATACCGGCTGTTGCTGTACCACTATACCAGCTGTTGCTGTACGACTATACCGGCTGTTGCTGTACGACTATACCGGCTGTTGCTGTACCACTATACCGGCTCCACTGGCCACTATACCGGCTGTTGCTGTACCACTATACCGGCTGTTGCTGTACCACTATACCCGCTCCACTGACCACTATACCGGCTGTTGCTTTACAACTATACCGGCTCCACTGGCCACTATAGCGGCTGTTGCTGTACCACTATACCGGCTGTTGCTGTACCACTATACCGGCTGTTGCTGTACCACTATACCGGCTGTTGCTGTACCACTATTCCCGCTCCACTGACCACTATACCGGCTGTTGCTGTACCACTATACCGGCTCCACTGGCCACTATACCGGCTGTTGCTGTACCACTATACCGGCTGTTGCTGTACCATTATACCGGCTGTTGCTGTACCACTATACCGGCTCCACTGGCCACTATACCGGCTGTTGCTGTACCACTATACCGGCTGTTGCTGTACCACTATACCCGCTCCACTGACCACTATACCGGCTGTTGCTTTACCACTATACCGGCTCCACTGGCCACTATACCGGCTGTTGCTGTACCACTATACCGGTTGTTGCTGTACCACTATACTGGCTATTGCTGTACCACTATACCGGCTGTTGCTGTACCACTATACCGGCTGTTCCTGTACCACTATACCGGCTCCACTGACCACTATACCGGCTGTTGCTGTACCACTATACCGGCTGTTGCTGTACCACTATACCGGCTGTTGCTGTACCACTATACCGGCTGTTCCTGTACCACTATACCCGCTCCACTGACCACTATACCGGCTGTTGCTGTACCACTATACCGGCTCCACTGACCACTATACCGGCTGTTGCTGTACCACTATACCGGCTGTTGCTGTACCACTATACCGGCTGTTCCTGTACTACTATACCCGCTCCACTGACCACTATACCGGCTGTTGCTGTACCACTATACCTGCACCACTGACCACTATACCGGCTGTTGCTGTACCACTATACCGGCTGTTGCTGTACCACTATACCGTCTGTTGCTGTTCCACTATACCGGCTGTTGCTGTACCACTATACCGGCTGTTCCTGTACCACTATACCCGCTCCACTGACCACTATACCGGCTGTTGCTGTACCACTATACCGGCTCCACTGACCACTATACCGGTTGTTGCTGTACCACTATACCGGCTGTTGCTGTACCACTATACCGGCTGTTGCTGTACCACTATACCGGCTGTTGTTGTACCACTTTACCCGCTCCACTGACCACTATACCGGCTGTTGCTGTACCACTATACCGGCTGTTTCTGTACCACTATACCGGCTGTTGCTGTACCACTATACCGGCTGTTGCTGTACCACTATACCGGCTGTTGCTGTACCACTATACCGGCTGTTCCTGTACCACTATACCCGCTCCACTGACCTCTATACCGGCTGTTGCTGTACCACTATACCGGCTGTTGCTGTACCACTATACCGGCTGTTGCTGTACCACTATACCGGCTGTTGCTGTACCACTATACCCGCTCCACTGACCACTATACCGGCTGTTGCTGTACCACTATACCGGCTCCACTGGCCACTATACCGGCTGTTGCTGTACCACTATACCGGCTGTTGCTGTACCACTATACCGGCTGTTGCTGTACCACTATACCTGCTCCACTGACCACTATACCGGCTGTTGCTGTACCACTATACCGGCTCCACTGGCCACGATACCGGCTGTTGCTGTACCACTATACCGGCTGTTGCTGTACCACTATACCGGCTCCACTGGCTACTATACCGGCTGTTGCTGTACCACTATACCGGCTGTTGCTGTACCACTATACCCGCTCCACTGACCACTATACCGGCTGTTGCTGTACCACTATACAGGCTCCACTGACCACTATACCGGCTGTTGCTGTACCACTATACCGGCTGTTGCTGTACCACTATACCGGCTGTTGCTGTACCACTATACCGGCTGTTGCTGTACCACTATACCGGCTCCACTGGCCACTATACCGGCTGTTGCTGTACCACTATACCGGCTGTTGCTGTACCACTATACCCGCTCCATTGACCACTATACTGGCTGTTGCTGTACCACTATACCGGCTCCACTGGCCACTATACCGGCTGTTGCTGTACCACTATATCGGCTGTTGCTGTACCACTATATCGGCTGTTGCTGTACCACTATACCGGCTGTTGCTGTACCACTATACCGGCTGTTGCCGTACCACTATACCGGCTGTTCCTGTACCACTATACCCGCAGCACTGACCACTATACCGGCTGTTGCTGTACCACTATACCGGCTGTTGCTGTACCACTATACCGGCTGTTGCTGTACCACTATACCGGCTGTTGCTGTACCACTATACCCGCTCCACTGACCACTATACTGGCTGTTGCTGTACCACTATACCGGCTCCACTGGCCACTATACCGGCTGTTGCTGTACCACTATACCGGCTGTTGCTGTACCACTATACCGGCTGTTGCTGTACCACTATACCGGCTGTTGCTTTACCACTATACCGGCTGTTGCTGTACCACTATACCGGCTGTTGCTGTACCACTATACCCGCTCCACTGACCACTATACCGGCTGTTGCTGTTCCACTATACCGGCTCCACTGGCCACTATACCG
The DNA here is from genome assembly GCA_036785665.1 of Chirona hameri. Classification (NCBI taxonomy): domain Eukaryota; kingdom Metazoa; phylum Arthropoda; class Thecostraca; order Balanomorpha; family Balanidae; genus Chirona; species Chirona hameri. The sequence continues at coordinate 70,318 of JAXIVJ010000312.1, read as the reverse complement.
GCTGTTGCTGTACCACTATACCGGTTGTTGCTGTACCACTATACCGGCTGTTGCTGTACCACTATACCGGCTCCACTGGCCACTATACCGGCTGTTGCTGTACCACTATACCGGTTGTTGCTGTACCACTATACCGGCTGTTGCTGTACCACTATACCGGCTGTTGCTGTACCACTATACCGGCTGTTGCTGTACCACTATACCGACTGTTGCTGTACCACTATACCGGCTGTTCCTGTACGACTATACCCGCTCCACTGACCACTATACCGGCTGTTGCTGTACCACTATACCGGCTGTTGCTGTACCACTATACCGGCTGTTGCTGTACCGCTATACCGGCTGTTGCTGTACCACTATACCCGCTCCACTGACCACTATACCGGCTGTTGCTGTACCACTATACCGGCTGTTGCTGTACCACTATACCGGCTGTTGCTGTTCCACTATACCGGCTGTTGCTGTACCACTATACCGGCTGTTCCTGTACCACTATACCCGCTCCACTGACCACTATACCGGCTGTTGCTGTACCACTATACCGGCTCCACTGACCACTATACCGGCTGTTGCTGTACCACTATACCGGCTGTTGCTGTACCACTATACCGGCTGTTGCTGTACCACTATACCGGCTGTTCCTGTACCACTATACCCGCTCCACTGACCACTATACCGGTTGTTGCTGTACCACTATACCGGCTGTTGCTGTACCACTATACCGGCTGTTGCTGTACCCCTATACCGGCTGTTGCTGTACCACTATACCCGCTCCACTGACCACTATACCGGCTGTTGCTGTACCACTATACCGGCTGTTTCTGTACCACTATACCGGCTGTTGCTGTACCACTATACCGGCTGTTGCTGTACCACTATACCGGCTGTTGCTGTACCACTATACCGGCTGTTCCTGTACCACTATACCCGCTCCACTTACCTCTATACCGGCTGTTGCTGTACCACTATACCGGCTGTTGCTGAACCACTATACCGGCTGTTGCTGTACCACTATACCGGCTATTGCTGTACCACTATACCCGCTCCACTGACCACTATACCGGCTGTTGCTGTACCACTATACCGGCTCCACTGGCCACTATACCGGCTGTTGCTGTACCACTATACCGGCTGTTGCTGTACCACTATACCGGCTGTTGCTGTACCACTATACCTGCTCCACTGACGACTATACCGGCTGTTGCTGTACCACTATACCGGCTCCACTGGCCACTATACCGGCTGTTGCTGTACCACTATACCGGCTGTTGCTGTACCACTATACCGGCTGTTGCTGTACCACTATACCGGCTGTTGCTGTACCACTATACCGGCTGTTCCTGTACCACTATACCCGCTCCACTGACCACTATACCGGCTGTTGCTGTACCACTATACAGGCTCCACTGACCACTATACCGGCTGTTGCTGTACCACTATACCGGCTGTTGCTGTACCACTATACCGGCTGTTGCTGTACCACTATACCGGCGGTTCCTGTACCACTATACCCGCTCCACTGACCACTATACCGGCTGTTGCTGTACCACTATACCGGCTCCACTGACCACTATACCGGCTGTTGCTGTACCACTATACCGGCTGTTGCTGTACCACTATACCGGCTGTTGCTGTACCACTATACCGGCTGTTCCTGTACCACTATACCCGCTCCACTGACCACTATACCGGCTGTTGCTGTACCACTATACCGGCTGTTGCTGTACCACTATACCGGCTGTTGCTGTACCACTATACCCGCTCCACTGACCACTATACCGGCTGTTGCTGTACCACTATACCGGCTGTTGCTGTACCACTATACCGGCTGTTGCTGTACCACTATACCGGCTGTTGCTGTACCACTATACCGGCTGTTCCTGTACCACTATACCCGCTCCACTGACCACTATACCGGCTGTTGCTGTACCACTATACCGGCTGTTGCTGTACCACTATACCCGCTCCACTGACCACTATACCGGCTGTTGCTGTACCACTATACCGGCTCCACTGGCCACTATACCGGCTGTTGCTGTACCACTATACCGGCTGTTGCTGTACCACTATACCGGCTTTTGCTGTACCAATATACCGGCTGTTGCTGTACCACTATACCGGCTCCACTGGCCAATATACCGGCTGTTGCTGTACCACTATACCGGCTGTTGCTGTACCACTATACCGACTGTTGCTGTACCACTATTCCGGCTGTTGCTGTACCACTATACCGGCTGTTGCTGTACCACTATACCGGCTGTTGCTGTACCACTATACCGGCTGTTGCTCTATCACTATACTGGTTGTTGCTGTACCACTATACCGGCGCCACTGGGCACTATACCGGCTGTTGCTGTACCACTATACCGGCTGTTGCTGTACCACTATACCGGCTGTTGCTGTACCACTATACCCGCTCCACTGGCCACTATACCGGCTGTTGCTGTACCACTATACCGGCTGTTGCTGTACCACTATACCGGCTGTTGCTGTACCACTATACCGGCTGTTGATGTACTACTATACCGGCTCCACTGGCCAATATACCGGTTGTTGCTGTACCACTATACCGGCTGTTGCTGTACCACTATACCGACTGTTGCTGTACCACTATTCCGGCTGTTGCTGTACCACTATACCGGCTGTTGCTGTACCACTATACCGGCTGTTGCTGTACCACTATACCGGCTCCACTGGCCACTATACCGACTGTTGCTGTACCACTATACCGGCTCCACTGACTTCTATACCGGCTGTTGCTGTACCACTATACCGGCTCCACTGGCCACTATACCGGCTGTTGCTGTACCACTATACCGGCTGTTGCTGTACCACTATACCGGCTGTTGCTGTACCACCATACCGGCTCCACTGGGCACTATACCGGCTGTTGCTGTACCACTATACCGGTTGTTGCTGTACCACTATACTGGCTGTTGCTGTACCACTATACCGGCTGTTGCTGTACCACTATACCGGCTGTTCCTGTACCACTATACCGGCTCCACTGACCACTATACCGGCTGTTGCTGTACCACTATACCGGCTGTTGCTGTACCACTATACCGGCTGTTGCTGTACCACTATACCGGCTGTTCCTGTACCACTATACCCGCTCCACTGACCACTATACCGGCTGTTGCTGTACCACTATACCGGCTCCACTGACCACTATACCGGCTGTTGCTGTACCACTATACCGGCTGTTCCTGTACTACTATACCCGCTCCACTGACCACTATACCGGCTGTTGCTGTACCACTATACCTGCACCACTGACCACTATACCGGCTGTTGCTGTACCACTATACCGGCTGTTGCTGTACCACTATACCGTCTGTTGCTGTTCCACTATACCGGCTGTTGCTGTACCACTATACCGGCTGTTCCTGTACCACTATACCCGCTCCACTGACCACTATACCGGCTGTTGCTGTACCACTATACCGGCTCCACTGACCACTATACCGGTTGTTGCTGTACCACTATACCGGCTGTTGCTGTACCACTATACCGGCTGTTGCTGTACCACTATACCGGCTGTTGTTGTACCACTTTACCCGCTCCACTGACCACTATACCGGCTGTTGCTGTACCACTATACCGGCTGTTTCTGTACCACTATACCGGCTGTTGCTGTACCACTATACCGGCTGTTGCTGTACCACTATACCGGCTGTTGCTGTACCACTATACCGGCTGTTCCTGTACCACTATACCCGCTCCACTCACCTCTATACCGGCTGTTGCTGTACCACTATACCGGCTGTTGCTGTACCACTATACCGGCTGTTGCTGTACCACTATACCGGCTGTTGCTGTACCACTATACCCGCTCCACTGACCACTATACCGGCTGTTGCTGTACCACTATACCGGCTCCACTGGCCACTATACCGGCTGTTGCTGTACCACTATACCGGCTGTTGCTCTACCACTATACCGGCTGTTGCTGTACCACTATACCTGCTCCACTGACCACTATACCGGCTGTTGCTGTACCACTATACCGGCTCCACTGGCCACGATACCGGCTGTTGCTGTACCACTATACCGGCTGTTGCTGTACCACTATACCGGCTGTTGCTGTACCACTATACCGGCTGTTCCTGTACCACTATACCCGCTCCACTGACCACTATACCGGCTGTTGCTGTACCACTATACAGGCTCCACTGACCACTATACCGGCTGTTGCTGTACCACTATACCGGCTGTTGCTGTACCACTATACCGGCTGTTGCTGTACCACTATACCGGCTGTTGCTGTACCACTATACCGGCTCCACTGGCCACTATACCGGCTGTTGCTGTACCACTATTCCGGCTGTTGCTGTACCACTATACCCGCTCCATTGACCACTATACTGGCTGTTGCTGTACCACTATACCGGCTCCACTGGCCACTATACCGGCTGTTGCTGTACCACTATATCGGCTGTTGCTGTACCACTATACCGGCTGTTGCTGTACCACTATACCGGCTGTTGCCGTACCACTATACCGGCTGTTCCTGTACCACTATACCCGCAGCACTGACCACTATACCGGCTGTTGCTGTACCACTATACCGGCTGTTGCTGTACCACTATACCGGCTGTTGCTGTACCACTATACCGGCTGTTGCTGTACCACTATACCCGCTCCACTGACCACTATACTGGCTGTTGCTGTACCACTATACCGGCTCCACTGGCCACTATACCGGCTGTTGCTGTACCACTATACCGGCTGTTGCTGTACCACTATACCGGCTGTTGCTGTACCACTATACCGGCTGTTGCTTTACCACTATACCGGCTGTTGCTGTACCACTATACCGGCTGTTGCTGTACCACTATACCCGCTCCACTGACCACTATACCGGCTGTTGCTGTTCCACTATACCGGCTCCACTGGCCACTATACCGGCTGTTGCTGTACCACTATACCGGTTGTTGCTGTACCACTATACCGGCTGTTGCTGTACCACTATACCGGCTCCACTGGCCACTATACCGGCTGTTGCTGTACCACTATACCGGTTGTTGCTGTACCACTATACCGGCTGTTGCTGTACCACTATACCGGCTGTTGCTGTACCACTATACCGGCTGTTGCTGTACCACTATACCGACTGTTGCTGTACCACTATACCGGCTGTTCCTGTACGACTATACCCGCTCCACTGACCACTATACCGGCTGTTGCTGTACCACTATACCGGCTGTTGCTGTACCACTATACCGGCTGTTGCTGTACCACTATACCGGCTGTTGCTGTACCACTATACCCGCTCCACTGACCACTATACCGGCTGTTGCTGTACCACTATACCGGCTGTTGCTGTACCACTATACCGGCTGTTGCTGTTCCACTATACCGGCTGTTGCTGTACCACTATACCGGCTGTTCCTGTACCACTATACCCGCTCCACTGACCACTATACCGGCTGTTGCTGTACCACTATACCGGCTCCACTGACCACTATACCGGCTGTTGCTGTACCACTATACCGGTTGTTGCTGTACCACTATACCGGCTGTTGCTGTACCACTATACCGGCTGTTCCTGTACCACTATACCCGCTCCACTGACCACTATACCGGTTGTTGCTGTACCACTATACCGGCTGTTGCTGTACCACTATACCGGCTGTTGCTGTACCACTATACCGGCTGTTGCTGTACCACTATACCGGCTGTTGCTGTACCACTATACCGGCTGTTGCTGTACTACTATACCCGCTCCACTGGCCACTATACCGGCTGTTGCTGTACCACTATACCGGCTGTTGCTGTACCACTATACCGGCTGTTGCTGTACCACTATACCGGCTGTTGCTGTACCACTATACCCGCTCCACTGACCACTATACCGGCTGTTGCTGTACCACTATACCGGCTGTTGCTGTACCACTATACCGGCTGTTGCTGTTCCACTATACCGGTTGTTGCTCTACCACTATACTGGTTGTTGCTGTACCACTATACCGGCGCCACTGGGCACTATACCGGCTGTTGCTGTACCACTATACCGGCTGTTGCTGTACCACTATACCGGCTGTTGCTGTACCACTATACCCGCTCCACTGGCCACTATACCGGCTGTTGCTGTACCACTATACCGGCTGTTGCTGTACCACTATACCGTCTGTTGCTGTACCACTATACCGGCTGTTGATGTACTACTATACCGGCTCCACTGGCCAATATACCGGTTGTTGCTGTACCACTATACCGGCTGTTGCTGTACCACTATACCGACTGTTGCTGTACCACTATTCCGGCTGTTGCTGTACCACTATACCGGCTGTTGCTGTACCACTATACCGGCTGTTGCTGTACCACTATACCGGCTCCACTGGCCACTATACCGGCTGTTGCTGTACCACTATACCGGCTCCACTGACTTCTATACCGGCTGTTGCTGTACCACTATACCGGCTCCACTGGCCACTATACCGGCTGTTGCTGTACCACTATACCGGCTGTTGCTGTACCACTATACCGGCTGTTGCTGTACCACTATTCCGACTGTTGCTGTACCACTATACCGGCTGTTGCTGTACCACTATACCGGCTATTGCTGTACCACTATTCCGACTGTTGCTGTACCACTATACCGGCTGTTGCTGTACCACTATACCGGCTGTTGCTGTACCACTATACCGGCTGTTGCTGTACCACTATACCGGCTGTTGCTGTACTACTATACCCGCTCCACTGGCCACTATACCGGCTGTTGCTGTACCACTATACCGGCTGTTGCTGTACCACTATACCGGCTGTTGCTGTACCACTATACCGGCTGTTGCTGTACCACTATACCCGCTCCACTGACCACTATACCGGCTGTTGCTGTACCACTATACCGGCTGTTGCTGTACCACTATACCGGCTGTTGCTGTTCCACTATACCGGCTGTTGCTGTACCACTATACCGGCTGTTCCTGTACCACTATACCCGCTCCACTGACCACTATACCGGCTGTTGCTGTACCACTATACCGGCTCCACTGACCACTATACCGGCTGTTGCTGTACCACTATACCGGCTGTTGCTGTACCACTATACCGGCTGTTGCTGTACCACTATACCGGCTGTTCCTGTACCACTATACCCGCTCCACTGACCACTATACCGGTTGTTGCTGTACCACTATACCGGTTGTTGCTGTACCACTATACCGGCTGTTGCTGTACCCCTATACCGGCTGTTGCTGTACCACTATACCCGCTCCACTGACCACTATACCGGCTGTTGCTGTACCACTATACCGGCTGTTTCTGTACCACTATACCGGCTGTTGCTGTACCACTATACCGGCTGTTGCTGTACCACTATACCGGCTGTTGCTGTACCACTATACCGGCTGTTCCTGTACCACTATACCCGCTCCACTTACCTCTATACCGGCTGTTGCTGTACCACTATACCGGCTGTTGCTGAACCACTATACCGGCTGTTGCTGTACCACTATACCGGCTATTGCTGTACCACTATACCCGCTCCACTGACCACTATACCGGCTGTTGCTGTACCACTATACCGGCTCCACTGGCCACTATACCGGCTGTTGCTGTACCACTATACCGGCTGTTGCTGTACCACTATACCGGCTGTTGCTGTACCACTATACCGGCTGTTGTTGTACCACTATACCGGCTGTTGCTGTACCACTATACCAGCTGTTGCTGTACCACTATACCGGCTCCACTGACCACTATACCGGCTGTTGCTGTACCACTATACCGGCTGTTGCATACCACTATACCGGTTGTTGCTGTACCACTATACCGGCTGTTGCTGTACCACTATACCAGCTGTTGCTGTACGACTATACCGGCTGTTGCTGTACGACTATACCGGCTGTTGCTGTACCACTATACCGGCTCCACTGGCCACTATACCGGCTGTTGCTGTACCACTATACCGGCTGTTGCTGTACCACTATACCCGCTCCACTGACCACTATACCGGCTGTTGCTTTACAACTATACCGGCTCCACTGGCCACTATAGCGGCTGTTGCTGTACCACTATACCGGCTGTTGCTGTACCACTATACCGGCTGTTGCTGTACCACTATACCGGCTGTTGCTGTACCACTATTCCCGCTCCACTGACCACTATACCGGCTGTTGCTGTACCACTATACCGGCTCCACTGGCCACTATACCGGCTGTTGCTGTACCACTATACCGGCTGTTGCTGTACCATTATACCGGCTGTTGCTGTACCACTATACCGGCTCCACTGGCCACTATACCGGCTGTTGCTGTACCACTATACCGGCTGTTGCTGTACCACTATACCCGCTCCACTGACCACTATACCGGCTGTTGCTTTACCACTATACCGGCTCCACTGGCCACTATACCGGCTGTTGCTGTACCACTATACCGGTTGTTGCTGTACCACTATACTGGCTATTGCTGTACCACTATACCGGCTGTTGCTGTACCACTATACCGGCTGTTCCTGTACCACTATACCGGCTCCACTGACCACTATACCGGCTGTTGCTGTACCACTATACCGGCTGTTGCTGTACCACTATACCGGCTGTTGCTGTACCACTATACCGGCTGTTCCTGTACCACTATACCCGCTCCACTGACCACTATACCGGCTGTTGCTGTACCACTATACCGGCTCCACTGACCACTATACCGGCTGTTGCTGTACCACTATACCGGCTGTTGCTGTACCACTATACCGGCTGTTCCTGTACTACTATACCCGCTCCACTGACCACTATACCGGCTGTTGCTGTACCACTATACCTGCACCACTGACCACTATACCGGCTGTTGCTGTACCACTATACCGGCTGTTGCTGTACCACTATACCGTCTGTTGCTGTTCCACTATACCGGCTGTTGCTGTACCACTATACCGGCTGTTCCTGTACCACTATACCCGCTCCACTGACCACTATACCGGCTGTTGCTGTACCACTATACCGGCTCCACTGACCACTATACCGGTTGTTGCTGTACCACTATACCGGCTGTTGCTGTACCACTATACCGGCTGTTGCTGTACCACTATACCGGCTGTTGTTGTACCACTTTACCCGCTCCACTGACCACTATACCGGCTGTTGCTGTACCACTATACCGGCTGTTTCTGTACCACTATACCGGCTGTTGCTGTACCACTATACCGGCTGTTGCTGTACCACTATACCGGCTGTTGCTGTACCACTATACCGGCTGTTCCTGTACCACTATACCCGCTCCACTGACCTCTATACCGGCTGTTGCTGTACCACTATACCCGCTCCACTGACCACTATACCGGCTGTTGCTGTACCACTATACCGGCTCCACTGGCCACTATACCGGCTGTTGCTGTACCACTATATCGGCTGTTGCTGTACCACTATACCGGCTGTTGCTGTACCACTATACCTGCTCCACTGACCACTATACCGGCTGTTGCTGTACCACTATACCGGCTCCACTGGCCACGATACCGGCTGTTGCTGTACCACTATACCGGCTGTTGCTGTACCACTATACCGGCTCCACTGGCCACTATACCGGCTGTTGCTGTACCACTATACCGGCTGTTGCTGTACCACTATACCCGCTCCACTGACCACTATACCGGCTGTTGCTGTACCACTATACAGGCTCCACTGACCACTATACCGGCTGTTGCTGTACCACTATACCGGCTGTTGCTGTACCACTATACCGGCTGTTGCTGTACCACTATACCGGCTGTTGCTGTACCACTATACCGGCTCCACTGGGCACTATACCTTCTGTTGCTGTACCACTATACCGGCTGTTGCTGTACCACTATACCCGCTCCATTGACCACTATACTGGCTGTTGCTGTACCACTATACCGGCTCCACTGGCCACTATACCGGCTGTTGCTGTACCACTATATCGGCTGTTGCTGTACCACTATACCGGCTGTTGCTGTACCACTATACCGGCTGTTGCCGTACCACTATACCGGCTGTTCCTGTACCACTATACCCGCAGCACTGACCACTATACCGGCTGTTGCTGTACCACTATACCGGCTGTTGCTGTACCACTATACCGGCTGTTGCTGTACCACTATACCGGCTGTTGCTGTACCACTATACCCGCTCCACTGACCACTATACTGGCTGTTGCTGTACCACTATACCGGCTCCACTGGCCACTATACCGGCTGTTGCTGTACCACTATACCGGCTGTTGCTGTACCACTATACCGGCTGTTGCTGTACCACTATACCGGCTGTTGCTTTACCACTATACCGGCTGTTGCTGTACCACTATACCGGCTGTTGCTGTACCACTATACCCGCTCCACTGACCACTATACCGGCTGTTGCTGTTCCACTATACCGGCTCCACTGGCCACTATACCGGCTGTTGCTGTACCACTATACCGGTTGTTGCTGTACCACTATACCGGCTGTTGCTGTACCACTATACCGGCTCCACTGGCCACTATACCGGCTGTTGCTGTACCACTATACCGGTTGTTGCTGTACCACTATACCGGCTGTTGCTGTACCACTATATCGGCTGTTGCTGTACCACTATACCGGCTGTTGCTGTACCACTATACCGACTGTTGCTGTACCACTATACCGGCTGTTCCTGTACGACTATACCCGCTCCACTGACCACTATACCGGCTGTTGCTGTACCACTATACCGGCTGTTGCTGTACCACTATACCGGCTGTTGCTGTACCACTATACCGGCTGTTGCTGTACCACTATACCCGCTCCACTGACCACTATACCGGCTGTTGCTGTACCACTATACCGGCTGTTGCTGTACCACTATACCGGCTGTTGCTGTTCCACTATACCGGCTGTTGCTGTACCACTATACCGGCTGTTCCTGTACCACTATACCCGCTCCACTGACCACTATACCGGCTGTTGCTGTACCACTATACCGGCTCCACTGACCACTATACCGGCTGTTGCTGTACCACTATACCGGCTGTTGCTGTACCACTATACCGGCTGTTGCTGTACCACTATACCGGCTGTTCCTGTACCACTATACCCGCTCCACTGACCACTATACCGGTTGTTGCTGTACCACTATACCGGCTGTTGCTGTACCACTATACCGGCTGTTGCTGTACCCCTATACCGGCTGTTGCTGTACCACTATACCGGCTGTTTCTGTACCACTATACCGGCTGTTGCTGTACCACTATACCGGCTGTTGCTGTACCACTATACCGGCTGTTGCTGTACCACTATACCGGCTGTTCCTGTACCACTATACCCGCTCCACTTACCTCTATACCGGCTGTTGCTGTACCACTATACCGGCTGTTGCTGTACCACTATACCGGAAATTGCTGTACCACTATACCCGCTCCACTGACCACTATACCGGCTGTTGCTGTACCACTATACCGGCTCCACTGGCCACTATACCGGCTGTTGCTGTACCACTATACCGGCTGTTGCTGTACCACTATACCGGCTGTTGCTGTACCACTATACCTGCTCCACTGACGACTATACCGGCTGTTGCTGTACCACTATACCGGCTCCACTGGCCACTATACCGGCTGTTGCTGTACCACTATACCGGCTGTTGCTGTACCACTATACCGGCTGTTGCTGTACCACTATACCGGCTGTTGCTGTACCACTATACCGGCTGTTCCTGTACCACTATACCCGCTCCACTGACCACTATACCGGCTGTTGCTGTACCACTATACAGGCTCCACTGACCACTATACCGGCTGTTGCTGTACCACTATACCGGCTGTTGCTGTACCACTATACCGGCTGTTGCTGTACCACTATACCGGCGGTTCCTGTACCACTATACCCGCTCCACTGACCACTATACCGGCTGTTGCTGTACCACTATACCGGCTCCACTGACCACTATACCGGCTGTTGCTGTACCACTATACCGGCTGTTGCTGTACCACTATACCGGCTGTTGCTGTACCACTATACCGGCTGTTCCTGTACCACTATACCCGCTCCACTGACCACTATACCGGCTGTTGCTGTACCACTATACCGGCTGTTGCTGTACCACTATACCGGCTGTTGCTGTACCACTATACCCGCTCCACTGACCACTATACCGGCTGTTGCTGTACCACTATACCGGCTGTTGCTGTACCACTATACCGGCTGTTGCTGTACCACTATACCGGCTGTTGCTGTACCACTATACCGGCTGTTCCTGTACCACTATACCCGCTCCACTGACCACTATACCGGCTGTTGCTGTACCACTATACCGGCTGTTGCTGTACCACTATACCCGCTCCACTGACCACTATACCGGCTGTTGCTGTACCACTATACCGGCTCCACTGGCCACTATACCGGCTGTTGCTGTACCACTATACCGGCTGTTGCTGTACCACTATACCGGCTTTTGCTGTACCAATATACCGGCTGTTGCTGTACCACTATACCGGCTCCACTGGCCAATATACCGGCTGTTGCTGTACCACTATACCGGCTGTTGCTGTACCACTATACCGACTGTTGCTGTACCACTATTCCGGCTGTTGCTGTACCACTATACCGGCTGTTGCTGTACCACTATACCGGCTGTTGCTGTACCACTATACCGGCTGTTGCTCTACCACTATACTGGTTGTTGCTGTACCACTATACCGGCGCCACTGGGCACTATACCGGCTGTTGCTGTACCACTATACCGGCTGTTGCTGTACCACTATACCGGCTGTTGCTGTACCACTATACCCGCTCCACTGGCCACTATACCGGCTGTTGCTGTACCACTATACCGGCTGTTGCTGTACCACTATACCGGCTGTTGCTGTACCACTATACCGGCTGTTGATGTACTACTATACCGGCTCCACTGGCCAATATACCGGTTGTTGCTGTACCACTATACCGGCTGTTGCTGTACCACTATACCGACTGTTGCTGTACCACTATTCCGGCTGTTGCTGTACCACTATACCGGCTGTTGCTGTACCACTATACCGGCTGTTGCTGTACCACTATACCGGCTCCACTGGCCACTATACCGACTGTTGCTGTACCACTATACCGGCTCCACTGACTTCTATACCGGCTGTTGCTGTACCACTATACCGGCTCCACTGGCCACTATACCGGCTGTTGCTGTACCACTATACCGGCTGTTGCTGTACCACTATACCGGCTGTTGCTGTACCACCATACCGGCTCCACTGGGCACTATACCGGCTGTTGCTGTACCACTATACCGGCTGTTGCTGTACCACTATACCGGCTGTTGCTGTACCACTATACCGGCTGTTGCTGTACCACTATACCGGCTGTTGCTGTACCACTATACCGGCTGTTGCTGTACTACTATACCCGCTCCACTGGCCACTATACCGGCTGTTGCTGTACCACTATACCGGCTGTTGCTGTACCACTATACCGGCTGTTGCTGTACCACTATACCGGCTGTTGCTGTACCACTATACCCGCTCCACTGACCACTATACCGGCTGTTGCTGTACCACTATACCGGCTGTTGCTGTACCACTATACCGGCTGTTGCTGTTCCACTATACCGGCTGTTGCTGTACCACTATACCGGCTGTTCCTGTACCACTATACCCGCTCCACTGACCACTATACCGGCTGTTGCTGTACCACTATACCGGCTCCACTGACCACTATACCGGCTGTTGCTGTACCACTATACCGGCTGTTGCTGTACCACTATACCGGCTGTTGCTGTACCACTATACCGGCTGTTCCTGTACCACTATACCCGCTCCACTGACCACTATACCGGTTGTTGCTGTACCACTATACCGGCTGTTGCTGTACCACTATACCGGCTGTTGCTGTACCCCTATACCGGCTGTTGCTGTACCACTATACCCGCTCCACTGACCACTATACCGGCTGTTGCTGTACCACTATACCGGCTGTTTCTGTACCACTATACCGGCTGTTGCTGTACCACTATACCGGCTGTTGCTGTACCACTATACCGGCTGTTGCTGTACCACTATACCGGCTGTTCCTGTACCACTATACCCGCTCCACTTACCTCTATACCGGCTGTTGCTGTACCACTATACCGGCTGTTGCTGAACCACTATACCGGCTGTTGCTGTACCACTATACCGGCTATTGCTGTACCACTATACCCGCTCCACTGACCACTATACCGGCTGTTGCTGTACCACTATACCGGCTCCACTGGCCACTATACCGGCTGTTGCTGTACCACTATACCGGCTGTTGCTGTACCACTATACCGGCTGTTGCTGTACCACTATACCTGCTCCACTGACCACTATACCGGCTGTTGCTGTACCACTATACCGGCTCCACTGGCCACTATACCGGCTGTTGCTGTACCACTATACCGGCTGTTGCTGTACCACTATACCGGCTGTTGCTGTACCACTATACCGGCTGTTGCTGTACCACTATACCGGCTGTTCCTGTACCACTATACCCGCTCCACTGACCACTATACCGGCTGTTGCTGTACCACTATACAGGCTCCACTGACCACTATACCGGCTGTTGCTGTACCACTATACTGGCTGTTGCTGTACCACTATACCGGCTGTTGCTGTACCACTATACCGGCGGTTCCTGTACCACTATACCCGCTCCACTGACCACTATACCGGCTGTTGCTGTACCACTATACCGGCTCCACTGACCACTATACCGGCTGTTGCTGTACCACTATACCGGCTGTTGCTGTACCACTATACCGGCTGTTGCTGTACCACTATACCGGCTGTTCCTGTACCACTATACCCGCTCCACTGACCACTATACCGGCTGTTGCTGTACCACTATACCGGCTGTTGCTGTACCACTATACCGGCTGTTGCTGTACCACTATACCCGCTCCACTGACCACTATACCGGCTGTTGCTGTACCACTATACCGGCTGTTGCTGTACCACTATACCGGCTGTTGCTGTACCACTATACCGGCTGTTGCTGTACCACTATACCGGCTGTTCCTGTACCACTATACCCGCTCCACTGACCACTATACCGGCTGTTGCTGTACCACTATACCGGCTGTTGCTGTACCACTATACCGGCTGTTGCTGTACCACTATACGGGCTGTTGCTGTACCACTATACCCGCTCCACTGACCACTATACCGGCTGTTGCTGTACCACTATACCGGCTCCACTGGCCACTATACCGGCTGTTGCTGTACCACTATACCGGCTGTTGCTGTACCACTATACCGGCTTTTGCTGTACCAATATACCGGCTGTTGCTGTACCACTATACCGGCTCCACTGGCCAATATACCGGCTGTTGCTGTACCACTATACCGGCTGTTGCTGTACCACTATACCGACTGTTGCTGTACCACTATTCCGGCTGTTGCTGTACCACTATACCGGCTGTTGCTGTACCACTATACCGGCTGTTGCTGTACCACTATACCGGCTGTTGCTCTACCACTATACTGGTTGTTGCTGTACCACTATACCGGCGCCACTGGGCACTATACCGGCTGTTGCTGTACCACTATACCGGCTGTTGCTGTACCACTATACCCGCTCCACTGGCCACTATACCGGCTGTTGCTGTACCACTATACTGGCTGTTGCTGTACCACTATACCGGCTGTTGCTGTACCACTATACCGGCTGTTGATGTACTACTATACCGGCTCCACTGGCCAATATACCGGTTGTTCCTGTACCACTATACCGGCTGTTGCTGTACCACTATACCGACTGTTGCTGTACCACTATTCCGGCTGTTGCTGTACCACTATACCGGCTGTTGCTGTACCACTATACCGGCTGTTGCTGTACCACTATACCGGCTCCACTGGCCACTATACCGGCTGTTGCTGTACCACTATACCGGCTCCACTGACTTCTATACCGGCTGTTGCTGTACCACTATACCGGCTCCACTGGCCACTATACCGGCTGTTGCTGTACCACTATACCGGCTGTTGCTGTACCACTATACCGGCTGTTGCTGTACCACCATACCGGCTCCACTGGGCACTATACCGGCTGTTGCTGTACCACTATACCGGCTGTTGCTGTACCACTATACCGGCTGTTGCTGTACCACTATACCGGCTGTTGCTGTACCACTATACCGGCTGTTGCTGTACCACTATACCGGCTATTGCTGTACCACTATTCCGACTGTTGCTGTACCACTATACCGGCTGTTGCTGTACCACTATACCGGCTGTTGCTGTACCACTATACCGGCTGTTGCTGTACTACTATACCCGCTCCACTGGCCACTATACCGGCTGTTGCTGTACCACTATACCGGCTGTTGCTGTACCACTATACCGGCTGTTGCTGTACCACTATACCGGCTGTTGCTGTACCACTATACCGGCTCCACTGGCCACTATACCGGCTGTTGCTGTACCACTATACCGGCTGTTGCTGTACCACTATACCGACTGTTGCTGTACCACTATACCGGCTGTTGCTGTACCACTATACCGGCTGTTGCTGTACCACTATACCGGCTCCACTGGCCACTATACCGGCTTTTGCTGTACCACTATACCGGCTGTTGCTGTACCACTATACCGGCTGTTGCTGTACCACTATACCGGCTGTTGCTGTACCACTATACCGGCTGTTGCTGTACCACTATACCGGCTGTTGCTGTACCACTATACCGGCTGTTGCTGTACCACTATACCGGCTCCACTGACCACTATACCGGCTGTTGCTGTACCACTATACCGGCTCCACTGACCACTATACCGGCTGTTGCTGTACCACTATACCGGCTGTTTCTGTACCACTATACCGGCTGTTGCTGTACCACTATACCGGCTGTTCCTGTACCACTATACCCGCTCCACTGACCACTATACCGGCTGTTGCTGTACCACTATACCGGCTCCACTGACCACTATACCGGCTGTTGCTGTACCACTATACCGGCTGTTGCTGTACCACTATACCGGCTGTTGCTGTACCACTATACCGGCTGTTCTTGTACCACTATACCCGCTCCACTGACCACTATACCGGCTGTTGCTGTACCACTATACCGGCTGTTGCTGTACCACTATACCGGCTGTTTCTGTACCACTATACCGGCTGTTGCTGTACCACTTTACCCGCTCCACTGACCACTATACCGGCTGTTGTTGTACCACTATACCGGCTGTTGCTGTACCACTATACCGGCTGTTGCTGTACCACTATATCGGCTGTTGCTGTACCACTATACCGGCTGTTCCTGTACCACTATACCCGCTCCACTGACCACTATACCGGCTGTTGCTGTACCACTATACCGGCTGTTGCTGTACCACTATACCGGCTGTTGCTGTACCACTATACCGGCTGTTGCTGTACCACTATACCCGCTCCACTGACCACTATACCGGCTGTTGCTGTACCACTATACCGGCTGTTGCTGTACCACTATACCGGCTGTTGCTGTACCACTATACCGGCGGTTGCTGTACCACTATACCCGCTCCACTGACCACTATACCGGCTGTTGCTGTACCACTATACCGGCTCCACTGGCCACTATACCGGCTGTTGCTGTACCACTATACCGGCTGTTGCTGTACCACTATACCGGCTGTTGCTGTACCACTATACCGGCTCCACTGGCCACTATACCAGCTTTTGCTGTACCACTATACCGGCTGTTGCTGTACCACTATACCGGCTGTTGCTGTACCACTATACCGGCTGTTGCTGTACCACTATACCGGTTGTTGCTGTACCACTATACCGGCTCCACTGACCACTATACCGGCTGTTGCTGTACCACTATACCGGCTCCACTGACCACTATACCGGCTGTTGCTGTACCACTATACCGGCTGTTGCTGTACCACTATACCGGCTGTTGCTGTACCACTATACCGGCTGTTGCTGTACCACTATACCGGCTGTTGCTGTACCACTATACCGGCTGTTGCTGTACCACTATACCGGCTGTTGCTGTACCACTATACCGGCTGTTGCTGTACCACTATACCGGCTGTTCCTGTACCACTATACCCGCTCCACTGACCACTATACCGGCTGTTGCTGTACCACTATACCGGCTGTTGCTGTACCACTATACCGGCTGTTGCTGTACCACTATACCCGCTCCACTGACCACTATACCGGCTGTTGCTGTACCACTATACCGGCTGTTGCTGTACCACTATACCGGCTGTTGCTGTACCACTATACCGGCTCCACTGGCCACTATACCGGCTTTTGCTGTACCACTATACCGGCTGTTGCTGTACCACTATACCGGCTGTTGCTGTACCACTATACCGGCTGTTGCTGTACCACTATACCGGCTGTTGCTGTACCACTATACCGGCTGTTGCTGTACCACTATACCGGCTGTTGCTGTACCACTATACCGGCTCCACTGACCACTATACCGGCTGTTGCTGTACCACTATACCGGCTCCACTGACCACTATACCGGCTGTTGCTGTACCACTATACCGGCTGTTTCTGTACCACTATACCGGCTGTTGCTGTACCACTATACCGGCTGTTCCTGTACCACTATACCCGCTCCACTGACCACTATACCGGCTGTTGCTGTACCACTATACCGGCTCCACTGACCACTATACCGGCTGTTGCTGTACCACTATACCGGCTGTTGCTGTACCACTATACCGGCTGTTGCTGTACCACTATACCGGCTGTTCTTGTACCACTATACCCGCTCCACTGACCACTATACCGGCTGTTGCTGTACCACTATACCGGCTGTTGCTGTACCACTATACCGGCTGTTGCTGTACCACTATACCGGCTGTTGCTGTACCACTATACCGGCTGTTGCTGTACCACTTTACCCGCTCCACTGACCACTATACCGGCTGTTGTTGTACCACTATACCGGCTGTTGCTGTACCACTATACCGGCTGTTGCTGTACCACTATACCGGCTGTTGCTGTACCACTATACCGGCTGTTCCTGTACCACTATACCCGCTCCACTGACCACTATACCGGCTGTTGCTGTACCACTATACCGGCTGTTGCTGTACCACTATACCCGCTCCACTGACCACTATACCGGCTGTTGCTGTACCACTATACCGGCTGTTGCTGTACCACTATACCGGCTGTTGCTGTACCACTATACCGGCGGTTGCTGTACCACTATACCCGCTCCACTGACCACTATACCGGCTGTTGCTGTACCACTATACCGGCTCCACTGGCCACTATACCGGCTGTTGCTGTACCACTATACCGGCTGTTGCTGTACCACTATACCGGCTGTTGCTGTACCACTATACCGGCTCCACTGGCCACTATACCGGCTGTTGCTGTACCACTATACCGGCTGTTGCTGTACCACTATACCTGCTGTTGCTGTACCACTATACCGGCTGTTGCTGTACCACCATACCGGCTCCACTGGCCATTATACCGGCTGTTGCTGTACCACTATACCGGCTGTTGCTGTACCACTATACCCGCTCCACTGGCCACTATACCGGCTGTTGCTGTACCACTATACCGGATGTTGCTCTACCACTATACCGGCTGTTGCTGTACCACTATACCGGCTGTTGCTGTACCACTATACCGGCTCAACTGGCCACTATACCGGCTGTTGCTGTACCACTATACCGGCTGTTGCTGTACCACTATACCGACTGTTGCTGTACCACTATACCGGCTGTTGCTGTACCACTATACCGGCTGTTGCTGTACCACTATACCGGCTGTTGCTGTACCACTATACCGGCTCCACTGGCCACTATACCGGCTGTTGCTGTACCACTATACCGGCTGTTGCTGTACCACTATACCGGCTGTTGCTGTACCACTATACTGGCTGTTGCTGTACCACTATACCGGCTCCACTGGCCACTATACCGGCTGTTGCTGTACCACTATACCGGCTGTTGCTGTACCACTATACCGACTGTTGCTGTACCACTATACCGGCTGTTGCTGTACCACTATACCGGCTGTTGCTGTACCACTATACCGGCTCCACTGGCCACTATACCGGCTGTTTCTGTACCACTATACCGGCTGTTGCTGTACCACTATACCGGCTCCACTGACTTATATACCGGCTGTTGCTGTACCACTATACCGGCTCCACTGGCCACTATACCGGCTGTTGCTGTACCACTATACCGGCTGTTGCTGTACCACTATACCGGCTGTTGCTGTACCACTATACCAGCTGTTGCTGTACCACTATACCGGCTCCACTGGGCACTATACCGGCTGTTGCTGTACCACTATACCGGCTGTTGCTGTACCACTATACCGGCTGTTGCTGTAACACTATACCGGCTGTTGCTGTACCACTATACCGGCTGTTGCTGTACCACTATACCGGCTGTTGCTGTACCACTATTCCGACTGTTGCTGTACCACTATACCGGCTGTTGCTGTACCACTATACCGGCTGTTGCTGTACCACTATACCGGCTGTTGCTGTACCACTATACCGGCTGTTGCTGTACCACTATACCGGCTGTTGCTGTACCACTATACCCGCTCCACTGGCCACTATACCGGCTGTTGCTGTACCACTATACCGGCTGTTGCTGTACCACTATACCGGCTGTTGCTGTACCACTATACCGGCTCCACTGGCCACTATACCGGCTGTTGCTGTACGACTATACCGGCTGTTGCTGTACCACTATACCGACTGTTGCTGTACCACTATACCGGCTGTTGCTGTACGACTATACCGGCTGTTGCTGTACCACTATACCGGCTCCACTGGCCACTATACCAGCTTTTGCTGTACCACTATACCGGCTGTTGCTGTACCACTATACCGGCTGTTGCTGTACCACTATACCGGCTGTTGCTGTACCACTATACCGGCTGTTGCTGTACCACTATACCGGCTGTTGCTGTACCACTATACCGGCTATTGCTGTACCACTATACCGGCTGTTGCTGTACCACTATACCGGCTGTTGCTGTACCACTATACCGGCTGTTGCTGTACTACTATACCCGCTCCACTGGCCACTATACCGGCTGTTGCTGTACCACTATACCGGCTGTTGCTGTACCACTATACCGGCTGTTGCTGTACCACTATACCGGCTGTTGCTGTACCACTATACCGGCTCCACTGGCCACTATACCGGCTGTTGCTGTACCACTATACCGGCTGTTGCTGTACCACTATACCGATTGTTGCTGTACCACTATACCGGCTGTTGCTGTACCACTATACCGGCTGTTGCTGTACCACTATACCGGCTCCACTGGCCACTATACCGGCTTTTGCTGTACCACTATACCGGCTGTTGCTGTACCACTATACCGGCTGTTGCTGTACCACTATACCGGCTGTTGCTGTACCACTATACCGGCTGTTGCTGTACCACTATACCGGCTGTTGCTGTACCACTATACCGGCTGTTGCTGTACCACTATACCGGCTCCACTGACCACTATACCGGCTGTTGCTGTACCACTATACCGGCTCCACTGACCACTATACCGGCTGTTGCTGTACCACTATACCGGCTGTTTCTGTACCACTATACCGGCTGTTGCTGTACCACTATACCGGTTGTTCCTGTACCACTATACCCGCTCCACTGACCACTATACCGGCTGTTGCTGTACCACTATACCGGCTCCACTGACCACTATACCGGCTGTTGCTGTACCACTATACCGGCTGTTGCTGTACCACTATACCGGCTGTTGCTGTACCACTATACCGGCTGTTCTTGTACCACTATACCCGCTCCACTGACCACTATACCGGCTGTTGCTGTACCACTATACCGGCTGTTGCTGTACCACTATACCGGCTGTTGCTGTACCACTATACCGGCTGTTGCTGTACCACTATACCGGCTGTTGCTGTACCACTTCACCCGCTCCACTGACCACTATACCGGCTGTTGCTGTACCACTATACCGGCTGTTGCTGTACCACTATACCGGCTGTTGCTGTACCACTATACCGGCTGTTGCTGTACCACTATACCGGCGGTTCCTGTACCACTATACCCGCTCCACTGATCACTATACCGGCTGTTGCTGTACCACTATACCGGCTGTTGCTGTACCACTATACCGGCTGTTGCTGTACCACTATACCCGCTCCACTGACCACTATACCGGCTGTTGCTGTACCACTATACGGGCTCCACTGGCCACTATACCGGCTGTTGCTGTACCATTATACCGGCTGTTGCTGTACCACTATACCGGCTGTTGCTGTACCACTATACCGGATGTTGCTGTACCACTATACCGGCTGTTCCTGTACCACTATACCCGCAGCACTGACCACTATACCGGCTGTTGCTGTACCACTATACCGGCTGTTGCTGTACCACTATACCGGCTGTTGCTGTACCACTATACCGGCGGTTGCTGTACCACTATACCCGCTCCACTGACCACTATACCGGCTGTTGCTGTACCACTATACCGGCTCCACTGGCCACTATACCGGCTGTTGCTGTACCACTATACCGGCTGTTGCTGTACCACTATACCGGCTGTTGCTGTACCACTATACCGGCTCCACTGGCCACTATACCGGCTGTTGCTGTACCACTATACCGGCTGTTGCTGTACCACTATACCTGCTGTTGCTGTACCACTATACCGGCTGTTGCTGTACCACCATACCGGCTCCACTGGCCATTATACCGGCTGTTGCTGTACCACTATACCGGCTGTTGCTGTACCACTATACCCGCTCCACTGGCCACTATACCGGCTGTTGCTGTACCACTATACCGGATGTTGCTCTACCACTATACCGGCTGTTGCTGTACCACTATACCGGCTGTTGCTGTACCACTATACCGGCTCAACTGGCCACTATACCGGCTGTTGCTGTACCACTATACCGGCTGTTGCTGTACCACTATACCGACTGTTGCTGTACCACTATACCGGCTGTTGATGTACCACTATACCGGCTGTTGCTGTACCACTATACCGGCTGTTGCTGTACCACTATACCGGCTCCACTGGCCACTATACCGGCTGTTGCTGTACCACTATACCGGCTGTTGCTGTACCACTATACCGGCTGTTGCTGTACCACTATACTGGCTGTTGCTGTACCACTATACCGGCTCCACTTGCCACTATACCGGCTGTTGCTGTACCACTATACCGGCTGTTGCTGTACCACTATACCGACTGTTGCTGTACCACTATACCGGCTGTTGCTGTACCACTATACCGGCTGTTGCTGTACCACTATACCGGCTCCACTGGCCACTATACCGGCTGTTGCTGTACCACTATACCGCTGTTGCTGTACCACTATACCGGCTACACTGACTTATATACCGGCTGTTGCTGTACCACTATACCGGCTCCACTGGCCACTATACCGGCTGTTGCTGTACCACTATACCGGCTGTTGCTGTACCACTATACCGGCTGTTGCTGTACCACTATACCAGCTGTTGCTGTACCACTATACCGGCTCCACTGGGCACTATACCGGCTGTTGCTGTACCACTATACCGGCTGTTGC
This sequence comes from Chirona hameri, assembly GCA_036785665.1. Lineage (NCBI taxonomy): Eukaryota > Metazoa > Arthropoda > Thecostraca > Balanomorpha > Balanidae > Chirona > Chirona hameri. The sequence goes on along the minus strand of JAXIVJ010000312.1, from coordinate 46,877 downwards.
TGTACCACTATACCGGCTGTTGCTGTAACACTATACCGGCTGTTGCTGTACCACTATACCGGCTGTTGCTGTACCACTATACCGGCTGTTGCTGTACCACTATTCCGACTGTTGCTGTACCACTATACCGGCTGTTGCTGTACCACTATACCGGCTCCACTGACCACTATACCGGCTGTTGCTGTACCACTATACCGGCTGTTTCTGTACCACTATACCGGCTGTTGCTGTACCACTATACCGGTTGTTCCTGTACCACTATACCCGCTCCACTGACCACTATACCGGCTGTTGCTGTACCACTATACCGGCTCCACTGACCACTATACCGGCTGTTGCTGTACCACTATACCGGCTGTTGCTGTACCACTATACCGGCTGTTGCTGTACCACTATACCGGCTGTTCTTGTACCACTATACCCGCTCCACTGACCACTATACCGGCTGTTGCTGTACCACTATACCGGCTGTTGCTGTACCACTATACCGGCTGTTGCTGTACCACTATACCGGCTGTTGCTGTACCACTATACCGGCTGTTGCTGTACCACTTTACCCGCTCCACTGACCACTATACCGGCTGTTGCTGTACCACTATACCGGCTGTTGCTGTACCACTATACCGGCTGTTGCTGTACCACTATACCGGCTGTTGCTGTACCACTATACCGGCGGTTCCTGTACCACTATACCCGCTCCACTGATCACTATACCGGCTGTTGCTGTACCACTATACCGGCTGTTGCTGTACCACTATACCGGCTGTTGCTGTACCACTATACCCGCTCCACTGACCACTATACCGGCTGTTGCTGTACCACTATACGGGCTCCACTGGCCACTGTACCGGCTGTTGCTGTACCATTATACCGGCTGTTGCTGTACCACTATACCGGCTGTTGCTGTACCACTATACCGGCTGTTGCTGTACCACTATACCGGCTGTTCCTGTACCACTATACCCGCAGCACTGACCACTATACCGGCTGTTGCTGTACCACTATACCGGCTGTTGCTGTACCACTATACCGGCTGTTGCTGTACCACTATACCGGCGGTTGCTGTACCACTATACCCGCTCCACTGACCACTATACCGGCTGTTGCTGTACCACTATACCGGCTCCACTGGCCACTATACCGGCTGTTGCTGTACCACTATACCGGCTGTTGCTGTACCACTATACCGGCTGTTGCTGTACCACTATACCGGCTCCACTGGCCACTATACCGGCTGTTGCTGTACCACTATACCGGCTGTTGCTGTACCACTATACCTGCTGTTGCTGTACCACTATACCGGCTGTTGCTGTACCACCATACCGGCTCCACTGGCCACTATACCGGCTGTTGCTGTACCACTATACCGGATGTTGCTCTACCACTATACCGGCTGTTGCTGTACCACTATACCGGCTGTTGCTGTACCACTATACCCGCTCCACTGGCCACTATACCGGCTGTTGCTGTACCACTATACCGGATGTTGCTCTACCACTATACCGGCTGTTGCTGTACCACTATACCGGCTGTTGCTGTACCACTATACCGGCTCAACTGGCCACTATACCGGCTGTTGCTGTACCACTATACCGGCTGTTGCTGTACCACTATACCGACTGTTGCTGTACCACTATACCGGCTGTTGCTGTACCACTATACCGGCTGTTGCTGTACCACTATACCGGCTGTTGCTGTACCACTATACCGGCTCCACTGGCCACTATACCGGCTGTTGCTGTACCACTATACCGGCTGTTGCTGTACCACTATACCGGCTGTTGCTGTACCACTATACTGGCTGTTGCTGTACCACTATACCGGCTCCACTTGCCACTATACCGGCTGTTGCTGTACCACTATACCGGCTGTTGCTGTACCACTATACCGACTGTTGCTGTACCACTATACCGGCTGTTGCTGTACCACTATACCGGCTGTTGCTGTACCACTATACCGGCTCCACTGGCCACTATACCGGCTGTTGCTGTACCACTATACCGCTGTTGCTGTACCACTATACCGGCTACACTGACTTATATACCGGCTGTTGCTGTACCACTATACCGGCTCCACTGGCCACTATACCGGCTGTTGCTGTACCACTATACCGGCTGTTGCTGTACCACTATACCGGCTGTTGCTGTACCACTATACCAGCTGTTGCTGTACCACTATACCGGCTCCACTGGGCACTATACCGGCTGTTGCTGTACCACTATACCGGCTGTTGCTGTACCACTATACCGGCTGTTGCTGTAACACTATACCGGCTGTTGCTGTACCACTATACCGGCTGTTGCTGTACCACTATACCGGCTGTTGCTGTACCACTATTCCGACTGTTGCTGTACCACTATACCGGCTGTTGCTGTACCACTATACCGGCTGTTGCTGTACCACTATACCGGCTGTTGCTGTACCACTATACCGGCTGTTGCTGTACCACTATACCGGCTGTTGCTGTACCACTATACCCGCTCCACTGGCCACTATACCGGCTGTTGCTGTACCACTATACCGGCTGTTGCTGTACCACTATACCGGCTGTTGCTGTACCACTATACCGGCTGTTGCTGTACCACTATACCGGCTCCACTGGCCACTATACCGGCTGTTGCTGTACGACTATACCGGCTGTTGCTGTACCACTATACCGACTGTTGCTGTACCACTATACCGGCTGTTGCTGTACGACTATACCGGCTGTTGCTGTACCACTATACCGGCTCCACTGGCCACTATACCAGCTTTTGCTGTACCACTATACCGGCTGTTGCTGTACCACTATACCGGCTGTTGCTGTACCACTATACCGGCTGTTGCTGTACCACTATACCGGTTGTTGCTGTACCACTATACCGGCTCCACTGACCACTATACCGGCTGTTGCTGTACCACTATACCGGCTCCACTGACCACTATACCGGCTGTTGCTGTACCACTATACCGGCTGTTGCTGTACCACTATACCGGCTGTTGCTGTACCACTATACCGGCTGTTGCTGTACCACTATACCGGCTGTTGCTGTACCACTATACCGGCTGTTGCTGTACCACTATACCGGCTGTTGCTGTACCACTATACCCGCTCGACTGACCACTATACCGGCTGTTGCTGTACCACTATACCGGCTCCACTGACCACTATACCGGCTGTTGCTGTACCACTATACCGGCTGTTGCTGTACCACTATACCGGCTGTTGCTGTACCACTATGCCGGCTGTTGCTGTACCACTATACCGGCTGTTGCTGTACCACTATACCGGCTGTTGCTGTACCACTATACCGGCTGTTGCTGTACCACTATACCCGCTCCACTGACCACTATACCGGCTGTTGCTGTACCACTATACCGGCTGTTGCTGTACCACTATACCGGCTCCACTGACCACTATACCGGCTGTTGCTGTACCACTATACCCGCTCCACTGGCCACTAATGCACTATGAACGAGGTAATGAACGGACAGTTTGACTTTACCATATATCTGAGGTCGCAAGTCTCTCGCGCTGTGGAGTGTGGGCATACCAAATAGAAATTGCATTCTGCATAATTAAATTTTGGACACCAATCATCTGTAGAGTATGACGTCACCAGACTAATTGCCATATTCGAGGTGTCGTCACCCCTCACCACGTGCCCGGCGTCACCCACCCGCGGGGGGACCGGTCTGTGACCCTGCACCGCAGCCGGCGGAGAGGGGAGGTGGGCCCAGACCCCAGTGTCGACAGGGCCGCTCCCTCCCACCTCGCTGACCCCAGACCCCACCCCTAACTAGCCGTCGAATCTCGGGCGTGGCCACACGTGGCGCGACAGCCAATAAACAAATAATTGCCGGGCTGGGTGATCCGCGCTCGGCAGCAGTGCGGATATGACACTAACGCCCCAGTGCCCCGAAAGACGGGGTAAATAACTTTGGAAAATACCCACCGCCAAATTTGGTACCATTTAGACCAGAAGTGCATGGGAATCCGATGGTGTGGTTCCAAAATCAGGAAAATTTCACTTTTTGGGTTATGCCCCTGTTTATACCATATGGAGATAAGACAAATATGTACATATAGTGTGCCATATGCCGATGCAGGTGTCTGGTCCCTTTACTGGAGATCTCTTTAGCTGGTATTTTTCAAGTGAATGATCACATTGATCAGTCGGAACCCTCCAGGCATGGGTCCGCCAGCTCTGCCAGGGTGCTATTGGAGCTGTGTGGACTCATGTGGAATGAATCTGTGAATGGATAGGTGTATGGGTGTTACAAACACCATAGCCTGGCAGAAAGGCTGTTTTAATCTGTTTTAATCTTGGAGACTGGAGTGTTGACATTTGCAACAAAATTAAGTGATTTATTTACTCATATGTAGACTGTATTGTTCTAGTTTAAGGAGTTGCTCCTGGACCAGCCCCTAAGCATTCAGAACTACATCATTCAGATCAGATTCATTCAGATCAGACCTGCTAAGGTCTTCTGGGAGGGCCTGTGAACCTGTAAATTAATCAATGATTGTACTTATGCAGCATGCAGGAGATAAGTCTGGTGGTGCAATTTGTAGAAAATACAACAAAAATACATGCTTATGCAATCTTGATCAATATTGAGTCTGACACATGCATACTCCTCATCTACCAGGTGACTGGTTGAGCGATTTTATCATGAAAATGACTATCATCATATATCGACGCTCTATTCACTTAGCTTCACCGCAGCAAAAAATACTGAAAAATGCGACAAAACATAGCTATATTTCCGCAAAGGACGTGATCTTTCACAGATCTGAGGTCACGCTGGAGCAGCAAACAGCAGGTCCCGAGCAGCACTAGATCAAACACGCTTGAGCAGCAAACAGTAATGAACATGAAACAACATGGCATGTCTGACAACAACGAAGTTACGCCACTCTGACCAAGTCATGGCGGCGACATCACATCAGATGCTCGAAGTGGGGGATATGTCCCCCACACCGTCCCCCCCCCCCCCCTCCCCTCCGGTGGCGGAGCCCATAAATCAATCTTTTTTTAATATGAAGCAGTAGCTTTTGTTGAAATCATGTGCTTTTAGTCAATATTTATGTCAGAATCAATATCACAATTCATAATTTGGGAGAGGAAAATTCACTCCTAAAATGGGGAGTGAGAGTGGAATATAATTGACATTTGGGTGTCATTTCCCACCCAAATCGACAAATTGTGGGACACTGTATAGGTATGGACTATGGATATAGGTCGGCGTAACTAGTCCGTCACGACTCACGAATGGCATGAATTTGGTCAGTGGTTCGCGAACGACGATAGAGCGCATCACAGGCGTAGACACAGGGGGTGGGTTCATGCCCTGCACTTCTCATGACGTTCCTACGTCCCTAGACGTCACTTGTCGACAAAAACGACGACGCAGCAAAAATGGTCCCCCGATCATAGCAAGCCCTACCCGAAGCAGGTCCTCAGTAGATCAAAAGGGACCATTTGTAACCGAGATTGGGCCTGCTGTAGGTCAAAGTGGTAATTTTAATGGTCACTTTAACGATGGAATTGGTCCTCTTAGAGGGAATGTTTCACCTTTGCATTGGTTTTGAACTGATATAGCCATTGTGTTTGGCCGTTATTGAAATGTCTAAATTATTAAGGTAATTTTCCCCCAAACTTATCCGTTTTTAGGCAATTGAATTTCGAATTTGCAAAAGGGGTCTATGCAGGTTCCGACGCTGATTGGCTGACAACCACTTCAAGATTGTTGGTCCTGGAAGTCAGGTGACCTGTATTTCTCGAACCTTGGCTGAATTACCCGCTGCGAGTACGATGTAAACAACGGCTAACGCGATAGGTTGCGGTCCAAGTTGAAGTTTTTCGCGTTGTTTGAAGTCTCAATTATGGATTGATTGTTGTTGTTGTTGTTTTTAAATAAATATTGAGCTATCGCAATGCTTCGCACTCGTCATTATGTTCATGTGCGGGAGAAGACACAGTTCCACAATGTTTGTATTTAAGTCGCCAGAAATGTCTGAAACGATTGTGCTATATATTTGGCAGCGTAAATGTTTTCTCTATAGCTCTCTATAGCTCAATAATGACGTCATCATCCCAAATTTAAAAACTTAATTTGTATAAAGTTAAGTGACTTTTCGAGAGAGAAAACAAAATATCACCATCGTGTTCAGCAGCACTTACTTCATATTTTCGACTACTACCAGCGTGTATTTAACAACTTTCAGAAAGGTGAAACATTCCCTTTAAGAGAAAATTGACCTTGTAAGGGCCATATTGGACCCACTATAGACATATATTGGCCCTTTCGAGGCTCACGGGAGGGGCCATGGCCCCATGGTCCCTCCCTCTGGATCCGCTGCTGTTAGCATATCATATCCGGCCTGCGCTGAAAACAACGGTCTGTTTTGGTTCTCCCAAGTGTTCTCTTAACCCGCGAGTTACTGGGGGGGGGGGGCTATTTTTTGCCCCCCCCCCCTCCCGTTATTTTGCAATAACTCCTAAACGAACACCTGTATCGTCACCAAACTTGCAGTAACTTCTCTCACATCAATTTTACACATGTTGGCAAAATAAAAAATATAAGGCTATGATAGGTCAACCGGAAATGACGTCAGAGTGACGTCATGTTCTTCGGTTTTTGTTGCAAAATAATGGTTTGTGGGAAACGCTGTCAAAGGTACGATATTTGAGATAAACTAAATTGTATTAAATCAAATTACTGAAAATAGATCGGGCTATCAAACTGCTATCTCGGATTTTCTAGTTTTTTTATTCAAAATTTTGAGAAATCCAAAGATACTTTTTTTGTTTTTACAAAATTTTCAAGAAAAAAATCAGAATTATCCAAAAACCGGAATACTTGTGATCGAGATGTATGCGGTGAATATGTGTACCAAATTTAAAGTTGATATCTTTAAAAATGACCGAGTTATGACCTTTAATTGACCAAAATCGACCACTTCTCACAGCATTACTATGACAAAAACGCATTTCCATTTTTGCTTTTTACTTCTATTTATATAGAACAAACAATGTTCTAAGGTCATTTTTCGCGTTCTAGACGAAAAACAAACCCATAAACATGTGTTACAACGCCTAATGACCGTAATCTGCAGTTTGACCTCGTGACCTCGGATGACCTTGACCTGACCCAAGGTCATAAACAGCTTAGAAAGGTACTTAGAAGTGTCAGACACACGAATCATATCGATTTATCAACGGCTTATGCGTTTAATATCGCAATTGTGCGCGACAATTCTATCCATAGAGACCTTTTTACACGGTCAAACATTTTGTACTTGACCTGACCTGTGACGTCATCGGTGACCCCGAGGTCAACAATATTATGTTTCCCTCGATAAATTTCCCAGGGCTATCAAATGCCGTTTGAATTTTTACATTCGGTCCAGTAGTTCCGGAGATCAGAGGGGGGGGGCAAAAAATAGCCCCCCCCCCCGTAAGGTTCCGGAGATCAGAGGGGGGGGGCAAAAAATAGCCCCCCCCCCCGTAAGTCGCGTTATGAAATATACCCCAGTAACTCGCGGGTTAACCCATGCACTGCAAGGGGGTTGATTTCCGCCCCCCCCCCCCCCCTCAGGTTTTTCAAAGATAGCAAAAAAAAACGGCGGCGCGCAGCGCCGCCAGGTTTTCGCACACCTGTTAGGACATCAATTGTGCACACTTTGAAAACAAATAACCTCGAGTCATCTCAGGTCAGGTCATCAGACCAGGTCAAGTGACCCCATCTCCAAAAATGTTGCAGTTGTGCCAAAGCCAGAGTTTTTCACCGATCAGTTTGAAACTTACAGGATGTCATGAGGGCGTTAGTACTTACAATTCGTTTATCTCGGAATTTTGATATCGGTGACCTCAGCTCAGGTCAATTTCGTAACCTCCCCATAATAAGTCAATGGGGAAATATACAAATGCTTCCTATTTCAAGGATATGCATGATATTGGTCCAATTACCTCTGGATCGTGTTATTACAGGATATTCTTGATGATCCAAGCGTAAGTTTTGTTCAGTTACCCTATTGGGTCCTTTGAGGTCATGCGAGGTCACCATCACTTTTTTGTCAATAACTCCCGACATAATGACGACAGAGAAGTAAAACAGACATCAATGTGTTTGTCTCGTCGAGACACGTCTTCCCATGTACAACATACCCTACTTGGGCCACCACTTGACCTTGACCTGAGGTAAATTTTGTGTAAAGTTAACTTAACAAAGTCGCTATGTATATCATGCAAAGCGCCTTGACAATATAAACACAATGATTTAAACAGTTTTTCGTTATCATTATTAAGTACAAAATTAATTGCGAAAAACGATTTTGCAAAAACAAAAAAATCCTTTTTTGACCTCTGGAGCCTGATATGTTGACATGAGATCAAATTTGAGGACACCTTACCGATTGCAAATTTAACTGTCAGGCGTTTGCTTTTCCGTTTATTTCTGACTAGCATAGTTCCTGAGATATATGGGAATTTCTGGAACGATGTCCTAAAACAGGAAAAGAAATGGAAAATTTGACCTTTGATGACCTCTGGTGACCTCAATTTTCACCTGACCTAAAACAATACTGCAATACTTTTGATAGAACATGTATCAAGATATCAAATGCCGTTTTCCACTTCTCGCTACGTAGCGTAGTTTTCGAGATCTCAGGGGGGGGGGGGGCGGAAATCCCCCCCCCCCACCCCTGCAGTTCGTGTTCGGCGCAAAGCCCCTGCAGTGCGAGGGTTAACCTGTTACTCTGCCCAGGGAATACAGCATCACCGTTTGTGTCGACCAGGGACTAAGTTAATGCACGTCATGTGGTCTAGAGACGAAGGAACTGGGGGTGGGGCATGAGAAGTGGGGGCCTGGATCCCCTCCGCCTGTGTCTACGCCTACGCCTATGACGCAGCCTATCGTCGTTCGCGAACCACTGACTAACTTCATGCCATTCGTGAGTCGTGACGGACTAGTTACGTCCACAGTTATGGGGCCGGACCATAGTGCATTCACCCAGCAGCTTTAGCAAATTTTAACAAAACGGGATGTACCTGAGCTGATGTACCAGATAGGCACGTATCCGACATGTAGCTTAATGATACCTATATCCATGCTTTCATATATGCGTCGGTACCAAGGTGTGAGCGAACATTTGCGCCAGGCGCCGTCAGCGCAGTTATTACCTATAAGTCTTTAAAGCCGTGTATCGTGCATGTTTTAACAGATATAAGCATAACTTTGGTATCATCTAAAAGAAAATTCAACAAGCGTTCAGGATATGCAACGTTTGCTTGCATTCGGAAAGTTGTTTTCGTTTTATATAGCTACAATCTTACAAATTACTATCTAAAAATACGTAAATTGATATAAAAAGGCCAATAACTCAAAAAGTGAATTGTTTCTGATTTTGAGGAGCACAGCATCGTATTCCCCATGTACTTCTGGTCTAAGCTAGAGAGTGGAGACTGGACGGACCCTCATCTGTACCGGAGAGGCTGGACGGACCTTCCTATGCGCCGGGGAAGCTAGACGGATTCTCCCCCTTACCGGGGAGACTGGACGGACTCTCCTCTGTACCGGGGAGGGTGGACGGACCCTCCTCTGTGCCGGGGAGACTGGACGAACCCTCTTCTGTGCTGGAGAGGCTGGACAGACCCTCCTCTGCACCGGGGAGGCTGAACGGACCCTCTGTACTGCGGAGGTTGGACGGACCCTCCTCTGTACCGGGGAGGCTGGACCCACCCTCCTCTGTGCTGGAGAGACTGGACGGACCCTCCTATGTACCGGGGAGTTTGGACGGACCCTTATATATGCCTGGGAGGCTGGACGAACCCTCCTCTGTACCGGTGAGGCTAGACGGACCCTCCTCTGTGCCAGGGAGCCTGAACGGGCCCTCTGTACTGCGGAGGCTGGACCTCCTCTGTACCGGAGAGAATGGACAGACTTTCCTCTGTGCTGGAGAGGCTGGACGGACCCTCCTCTGTACCGGGGAGGCTGAACGGACCCTCATATGTGCCTGGGAGGCTGGACAGACCCTCTTATGTGCCGGGGAGGATGGAACCGCCCTCCTCTGTACCGGGGAGGCTGGACGGACCCTCCTCTGTACTGCGGAGGTTGGACGGACCCTCCTCTGTACCGGGGAGGCTGGACCCACCCTCCTCTGTGCTGGAGAGACTGGACGGACCCTCCTATGTACCGGGGAGTTTGGACGGACCCTTATATATGCCTGGGAGGCTGGACGAACCCTCCTCTGTACCGGTGAGGCTAGACGGACCCTCCTCTGTGCCAGGGAGCCTGAACGGGCCCTCTGTACTGCGGAGGCTGGACCTCCTCTGTACCGGAGAGAATGGACAGACTTTCCTCTGTGCTGGAGAGGCTGGACGGACCCTCTTCTGTACCGGGGAGGCTGAACGGACCCTCATATGTGCCTGGGAGGCTGGACAGACCCTCTTATGTGCCGGGGAGGATGGAACCGCCCTCCTCTGTACCGGGGAGGCTGGACGGACCCTCCTCTGGACCGGGGAGGCTGGACGGAGGGGCGCCCCCCTCCTTGGCTACGTTCCTGCCCCAGAAGTCACCAAAGGTCATGAGGACATTTGTTCCCAAAAGTCTTCATAAATAACTTTGTATTGTTTAGACATACAGCAGTAATTTTAAAGGGAATGTTTCACCTTTCTGAAAATTGTCAAATATATGCTGGTTGTAGTCGAAAATATGAAGTAAGTGCTGCTGAAAACGATGGTGATATTTTTTTATCTGGAGAAGTCACCTAACTTTATGCAAATTGGGGTTCTAAATTTGGGATGATGACGTCATTATTTAGCCTTAGACCGCCGCAGATTGGCTGACAAAGTGGGATTGGCTAACAAAGTGGCTGTCAGCCAATCAGCGGCGGCACTAGCATAGGGCCTATTTTGAAAATGACAAATTAAATTGCTTAAAAACGGCTAAGTTTTGGGGAAAATGACCTTCGTATTTTCGACATTTTAATAACGGCCAAAGATAATGGCATAGATAACTGTAGTAACTGTAGTTACTACAACTGTAATGTACAACTGTACTGTTACAACAACTGTAACTGTATAACTGTAGTTACTACAGTTATCTATGATAATGGCTATCTCAGTTGAAAGCCAATACAAAGGTGAAATATTCCCTTTAACACCATCGTGTTTGTCTCGTAAAGGCGCTTCGAAACTACATATTAATGGTGACCTATTGTATTGTATTGTATTAAACAATTAAACACTCTCCATGTTAAAATGGCTATTCCGAGTGTCGGGTCAGGGTTCAGAAGAGAGACATGTTAAAAGACACTCGGTATACAACACACAATAAGATCAGATGAATATAAAAGTGCACACAGGCTATAGAAAATAAAACCCCCACACACACACGCACACACGCACACGCACGCACGCACACACGCACGCACGCACGCACGCACGCACGCACGCACGCACGCACGCACGCACGCACGCACGCACCCACCTACACCCACCTACACCCACCTACACCCGCCTACACCCCCTACACCCACCTACACCCACCTACACCCACCTACACCCACCTACACCCACCTACACCCGCCTACACACACCTACACACACACCTACACACACACCTACACACACACCTACACACACACCTACACACACACCTACCTACACACACCTACCTACACACACACCTACCTACACACACACCTACCTACACACACCTACCTACACACACCTACCTACACACACCTGCCTATCTACACACACCTACCTACCTACACACACATACCTACCTACACACACACACACACACACACACACACACACACACACACACACACACACACACACACACACACACACACACACACACACACACACACACACACACACA